>JAHHUM010000900.1:494835-718275 GCA_036173005.1 Crenichthys baileyi
GACACACTTTCTTCCCCCAGGCTGTTTCTCTGTTGAACATTCAATAGAGTACAAAACAACAGCATACAGATTTTGCAAATGCACCTTTTTATTTATATATGTGTATATTTGTACATTGTAAATATGTATATTCTGTAATGCAAAAACAAAAACCAAAGAGCAAAGTGTACCGGAGTCAAATTCCTTGTTTGTATGTACAAACTTGGAAAGCATAGGTACTCAGAAGTGGTCTGTGGTCCCCACCTGCAGAACCACTCCTTTATTGAGTGCGTCTTGCTAATCGCCAAAGATTTCCCCCTGTTGTCTATTCCATTTGCACAACAGCATGTGAAATTGATTGTCAATCAGTGTTGCTTCCTAAGTGGACAGTTTGATTTTACAGACGTTTGATTTACTTGGAGTAATATTGTGTTGTTTAAGTGTTCCCCTTATTTTTTCTGAGCAGTGTATTAAACAAACATTCTCAGTGCTAACTACCTGCAAAACAAAACATAATTTATTGCAATGCATTTCCTAGTGGTTAAGATAATGAATTATTCATTGGCAGCTGATAGATGTATTTTCTTCAAATCTGGCCCGTCACATCTCTATCAGAGAGCTGCCTCTCTCTGCTTATTGATTTAATATTGTTTGACATGTTCTACCCAGCACTCAGTATTTCTCTTTTTATCATTTAGTATGATACAAACGTTGCTTCAGAGTAAATATAACTAGAAAAAAAACTGGAGCAGAGCCTTTGAAACTTGTCTGTGAATGACAGGTGTTAGATTGAACACCTCACCTCTTACAAGCCTACAACAAAAGCCAAATAGGAGTAGACCATGCAAGGATCCCATATGATGTTCCAAAGTAATCTCTATCATCATGTGGATAAAAACTTGCAGTCCCGGTTCCTGACCCTCTATCTGTCACCATCTCTTTTCACCCACCATCCTTAATGACACATCACTGGCACGGTTTTGATAATACATTGCTCGGTTTTGCTGTGCTTGCCCAGGCGTGATACTGTTGGAGTCACCGGAGACTGAAGCAGTCAAAGAGGCGCATCCTCTCTTGTGATGACAGACATGGCCCTAAAGGACGTCAGACATGAGTAATGGACTCTGTGTAGCTCTTTGCTTTCCACACAAGCACAAGGGAATTTTTTGTGTACAAGTTGCTGGTGTTTACTATCATTAGTAAGAAAAGCAACTGAAAAAAATGTCAGTTCCAACATTTTCCAAATTCAGTTTCACCTAATTCATGTTTTATAAATGCAAAAACTTGTGGGGACTAAGCATGGGCCTGTTTGAGATTCAAATGCTATTCATAGAAAAATTAAGATCAAAATTGTTCTTTAGTGAACACGAAAAAGCAGCAATTATTCCTACTAATGCAAAAATATTCTACATTTATAACAGTTACATTATCAATGACTTTATTTATCATTTTAATTTTGATACATAGACTTAAGGAATAACATGTTAAAACACCTGTTAAAATTACCAATAGTTATTTTTTTTCCTTTTTTATTCTTCTCTTCACAAAGTAACAGAAGTATAATGAGATTATATTATTTGGTTAATTACTCATTTAGGATCAAGGGTTACAATCAGGTAGTAAACTGACACACAAATTGCCAACTTTAACTCTAACACTGCCTTGGAAGTATAATGGTGTGGCTTTAATCTTCCTAAAGATTATATAAGGAAGTTCACTGCAAAAAATAAATCTTTTTTTCACAACTTGCTTTAAATATATGTATTTTGAGAGCCAGAATACATTAACAAACCATACTAAATGGATTTAATTACATCAATAAAACAATATAATCTTCACTCAATTCACGTTGATTCACATTTCTGGTTGCAGTTTGGGGTTTTCA
Organism: Crenichthys baileyi; assembly: GCA_036173005.1. Taxonomy (NCBI): domain Eukaryota; kingdom Metazoa; phylum Chordata; class Actinopteri; order Cyprinodontiformes; family Goodeidae; genus Crenichthys; species Crenichthys baileyi. The sequence continues at coordinate 496,700 of JAHHUM010000900.1, forward strand.
CAGAAATGAGTGTAGTACAAGAATTCCACATTCTGCTAGAACATCTGTGTTTGCAAGCCTTTCCTATTGAATCTTACTTTAATGGAGAAATAATTAGCGTGAAAATATTTACCAGTCCAAATGATGCTCATATATGTGAATATTTCGGATCTCAGCTGAATTTATTCTCTTATGAACCTTTCATTTCTTTTCCCATCTGAAGCACAAAAACAGGAGTAAGGTATGCAGCTCCAACAGACATAGGCAGAAGGCCAGCCGCAGAGCAAGATACAATCTTGATGATACAAAAAAAAAAGACTTCCAGCAATGAGAAATAAAGCAGAATGAATCCAGAAAAAAAAACAAATCACAATATTATTTTACCATGTTGGCTTAGTGATTATTTCTGTTTCACAGAATCCTAACCCTCATTCAGATCCAGCTTTAAATGGATAGCTCAGAAGTTTTGCTTTTAACATCATCTGTTTGTGACAGTTGCTGTTAGGCATCCCTTATTTTTCTTCTGCCTAAAATGTGGCCGACCTGCATGACTTACAAGTGTTACCTGAGCCTGTCTTTTATTAATCCACTAGAAATTTTGCACCACAACTAACAGAAGGCATTATTTAGAAAGGCTCATAAGCACAGGTGGGGATCAACTTGAATATTATAGTAAGAGCAATCCATTGCCACTCTACAGGAGGGAGAGGAGGAATGCCCAGACTGAAGAGGCCTCCTCCTTCTCATCTGTCCACTAAAAGCCCCCCTGTCTCTGCTTCATGCATGAATCTTCATCCACCCACGCCCTGCATAAGCCCATAATGAGTCCTGGGCTAATGGATACAACAACACAATTAAAGTCAGAATGGACTTCCCACTCCACTGTGTGCATAAGCATTCAAGAGAGCACTCATTGTGCTGATGTGTTTTTGTATGCTACTATGTCGGCTTGACCACTTGTGCTTCGTGCAAGTGTCTGTGTATCAGAACAAAGGGAAAAGCTGCAGCACACAGCATTCTGACCAACGGCCCGAAGGCTCAGTATAAGAAAGCAGTTTCTGGCTTGAACCTGGCTTCTCTGTTTGGCACAGAAAACTTGGCAGGTCACGATAAAACACAAAGGCCACAAACACATGGATCTGATCCAGGATGTCAAGCTTGCCTTGAAGTCTTGACAAATAAAAAAAGTCAATTTTCTTTAGCAGAAGTAAGAACTAGAAGTCATATTTTCACTCACTCTCAGTTTATAATAATTTATAATAACAGTTTCACAAAACCAATGTTTCATTCCAAATACGCTGTGTGAAAGTTATACTTCCTTCACAATGTCAAATTTGTGGTGGCCCTGATATATTCTTTTTATTTTGTCTTTATTTTTAAGCCAAAAAAAAAAAAAACATTCTTGCCCTCTACCCCCCCTTTTTTTGCCTTTTGCAATTTCTGTCTGATTATATTTTTATATTTCAGGAACTTTTTTTCTCTCTCCAGAAGAACTCGAACATTCATTTCTGCCTTGTCAAATCCACCTTAGTACACAAAACAATGTGCCAAAAATATCCTTGTTAAAAAGCAACCTGAAAAATAGATTTCTTAAAATATGCCATCTTGTTTAATATTTGCAGAATATGATTGCAGAGAATAAAGTTCCAGTAAGGCCCCGGAAGGTATGCAATGACTTCCCTTACTCAAAAGATAATTTAGACTCTAATGTAGTATAAGAAAACAAGTAATTGGCCACAAATCACAGTAAATTGGTCACCATTTAACCTCTTCCGGTCCCACAGAATATGGACACCAGGGAAATGCTCCCTCTCTTCCCCTTGCCAAATCCCACCAACAAATAAGCAGCAATCACAAATGGGGAAGCATGATAGTGGAGCGTATTGCAGGGTGTGGAGACCTGTGACTGGGCTACTGGGACCAGTTGACCTGCGTTTGCTTGCTCACAGCAGGCTGGGTAGATAGACATCTCTGTCTCTGATATTTCCCACCATAGAACAGCATTTAAACCTCCTAACATAAGCACAGAAGTTTCCTCAAGGAGGGCTGGCCCCCAATGTCTCCTAGACCATATTCTTGATTTATATCTGGCATTATTTTGCTACACTTCCTCTGAGTGTGTTTAAGTGTGTGTTTGTGTGTATGTGATATGAAGGGTGTAATTGTTCTTATCTAAACATCCGATTTTGGTCCCCCTGTCTACTTTTTTTGGTTTAGTTTATGAATGTTGTATGCCTTTGACTAGTAGAAGTAGACCCAAATATTATTTCTATACAGTCCTGGTTTCATCTTTAGCTGCAATTTTTTACAAATATAAAAAAAACAGAAAAACAGAAATGGTGAAAAGAAATGGTAAGATTGAGATTTGGCAAGTAAATCAGCTTTGGAACAATTATTTGCGAGACATGCAGCCAGCCCTTTGTGCAAATGAAGGTAATCATTAAGGCTAAAAAAGTGTTTATGTTAAATTTTGTGTTGCAAAACTTAAAGTATGTTAAATATGCTTTAAGTTTCTTTTAATTTTTGGGGGTTTTCAAAAATTAATCACTTCATTCTGGTGTAAAATGACATTTTAGCTTGTGAACAAGAGATTATCAGTGTAATACAATTTTTTTCTTTACTCGTGAAAAAGCCTTTTATTTTAGGAAGCTCTAAAGCCAATTTTAGCATAAAAACAATTTTAAAGGCTTCTTCAATGCTTATGTTAACAAGTTTTGATAACAAGTCTGATGATAGGTCTTTACCTCGAATCTGTCAACACAAAAACTTCCCTTCTTACTTCAAATGAAGAGACTCTCCACCAATGAAGGTTTGACAACACATGTAATTCACAGGGCAAGACAATACACATTTTTAGATTTATGAGAAAAAGATAAGGTTTTAGAAACATATTTGAAAAAACCAAACGTCCTCTTCCCCATCGATTGTGCTTGTTCCACTGTGGACGTTTATGACCCACATATGTAAAGTGGAGGAATGATGGTCTTTATCTAATGTGGAATATGGCCTGAGGACAAGACAAGGCATCTTGGGACACAACACTGCTGCTCACTGTAAATTTGTCATGCAGTGTTTTCAACAACAAGAAGGAGCTTTACAGCGGGTAAGTGTACTTTAATTGAAATGGCAATAGAATTTGATTCATGTTCTACAAGAAGAGTGACGAAGTATCTGCTGAGAGCTCAGGCAGGGTTACATTAAAGGCATTCCAGTGAACCTCAAGCACTCAAAAGCAAAGGGTCCTGGTCTCTGTTTCTCTCTTCCAGACAGATGCCAAAGTCATTGTTTATCCAAGTCTGCTTTTCAGAGAAAAAACTTGATCCTGCTGGCTGCCACCACTGGACCCCTGTCCTCCACTGTCATCTAATCCCATCACTCCTCCTTTCAGGAATGCACTTCAGACATTCTTTTGTGCTCTCCTTCCACCCTTTTCTCTGGACCACAGTGCCCTAGGCCGGTCTGGGGGGCAGTGTGCGGTTTGGTTGCCCCACATCTATTCATCCTCCCTGATGTAACTGGATACGGTGACCTCCTCGGTGTCCAGTAGTCTTTATCCCTGGCTCCTGTCTCATAGATGTCAGCAATCAGAAGCCTGTGAGTAAAGGGGGAGGGCGAGTTCAATGACCATCTGGGAGAGAGTCCAAGAATACCGCTCAATTATTTCTTCGCTGTTGCAATGCTTCTTGGCAACAAATAATTCCCCAATTTAATGGTGCCTCATTTACAAAACAAAATGCATTTGGTGTTTGAGCAGCAGAGTCTAGTACATGTATGTGCCCATGGAAAACTTGCCAATCCTAAACATCTCATTCTGCATTTCACTTTTTTATTTTGCATTTCATTTGATGATTGGCATCTGAAGAAACACTAATACTTGGCAATTCAAAATATAGTCATTCAACAAACAGAGGTCTCAGTAATACATGGGAAAACCATGCACAGCCACCCATCTCCTCATGCTGGTCACCAGCTTGATCACTTACTGCTTTGGGATGGCATCCCATTCTTCATCCAGTATTTGTCACAATTCAGCCAATGTGGTTGTGTTGGTCATTCTGGCACAAACAGAACACCCAAGCTGATCATGCAAGTTTTCAGTAGAGTTGAGGTTAGGACTCCAGGCAAGCCATTCCATCCTCTCCACTCCCAAATTTTGGGCGTTGTCTCTAAACATTGATCCTGGGGGGATGGGGGTTGTTGTAAACTTGCAGTGTAGATTTTGGTCTCTATGAGTACAGTTATGGGATCACTGGGTGCAGAATCTCAACTTGATATCTCTCTGCAATGAGAGTGCCTCCAGTGATGACAAGCCTTGTTTTTCCAGTGAGGGACATGCTACCCCCCACCATTACACTGCCTCCACAAAAAGCTGTGTTCCAATTGGCAGAGGGAATTTGTTAAGTTTTTCATTGGTGCAGCCCACATACTTGGCACTATATGGCATAAGATTTATTGTGAAGAAGCATTGTTACAACAAATGTCTTTACTTTCTCTGTTAATTTAATATATTTTTGCATTTTGAGTTGATAATGCATCACAATATATGGAAAATGTTGCTGCGTGGTGAACATAAAAAAAAATAAAATAGAAAAAAAAATAAATAAATAAAAATAAATAAATAAATAAATACTTTGGTAGTGGAAAGTGATGTGTGGAGGGTTTGTGATGTTTTTCATTAGCATCTGCCAAAACTGTCTTTTATTCTATTGATTGCTTGCTTGTTTCAGAAATATGCCAAAATTTTGTGCTGCCATTTTTTGTAGCAGTATGTCAAAGGACAGTTTGAGTAAACACAAACTAAGTAGTATCAGTCACTCTGATGATAAAAAAATAACCTGTCCACTTTCAGTATCAATGCAGGTCTTGGTTCAGAGATGTGCCACATATCCACGCTACACAGGTCAGCATGCTGCAAGCTTAATTACAGTTAAACAATCCATCATTTTATTATCTGATTATGAACATCAAGTTAAAATGGTTGGATGCTATTGTTCACAATCTATAATTCATAATAACCAAATTTTATAATAAATGGCAGTCTTGGTTACCCAAGCATGGTCTCTCTTCATGTATTAATTGCTCAGTAGGCAGGTCATTTTTCCATTGTTGCAACCACTCATTCAGTAACCTTAGGCCTGTGCAGCCATTTCCGTATCTATTTCGTATTTTTTATCTTGTTTTCAAGACCAGCATTCTGAGATCAGGCCTTTGAGCTAACTGTGTTGTACACATGCACCTTGAAAACAGCAAGTGACTGTAAACGGATAGTTGTTAGCTTACCCATCTTTTAACAGTGACTGGCCTGATGGAAACCCAAATATTCAATCTATTTCCAATCAGTGAACACACCCTACTTAAGCTTTGCCATGCCACAGAAATTGAAACTCTCTGCAGGGAAGGAAGGAAGTCTAGAGTTTACTATTTTTAGTATGTCTAAGTAGGCTTAACAAAAGTAAGAAAGTGTTTAGGGCACTATAGTTTTTGCAGAGGGATGCCACCTGTTTAGTTGGAGACCTTGATTTCAGGAAGTTCTTGTCATTTTCTAACAAACCATTTTGTATTTTAGCAGTTTTTATCATTTTTTCCCAATTTTGTTCTAAGGTACAAAAACTATCCATCTGCCACAGGTAGTCAATCTAGACCAGTCTTGAGGAAGTTTCGTCAAAATGGAAAAGGAGCAAATAAAACTGGAGCAGACTTCAGTCGATACCAGGAATGATGGCTGTGTTACAGCAAAGGCACTGCCTCAAATTCTTTTGAGTTTTTAACCCCTGTATGTCCTTGAAGATGCTGGATTTTAAAATGTTGGCAGTTTTTTGAAATTATCCAAGTTTCAGTAGAGATCTAAATCCTCAAGAACTAACCAATCAGTTGTACTGGCTAAGTGAAGCCTGTTTCTTTTTAGGTAAGCTGTGCTAACAATGCTAATTGCTGATATATGATGTTGAAGACAGTTTAGAATGTCAACTCTACAACGATTGCCTTTGTATGAAAACGATAAAACTGGAGATTGGCAATCAGCCACATATTTTAATCTAATGCTGAACAGAGCTTTCAAAGCCATCTGTTAGAGTGTCATCATTTGTGTGATCCAACAAAAAGAATCCGATGTAAAACCATAACTAATAAGACAACAGGATAGGTAAAAATCCCATACTTGTCCCACAGCAGGGTCAAAGTCTATGCTATTTTAACAAACAGTGACATACTTCAGTGCTGCATTCCAAGCCTTCGCATCACATTAGAGGACAAAAGCGGGGGCAAGTACACAAGGGTTCCACAATTATACAGGGAAACATACAACACCTCCCTACCTCACACAACATGACAACCCCTCTGGAACTCACATTAACATAATCTACGTCTACCATGTGAGCAGCAATTTGTCTGGAACCACAATAACAACTGGTGTTGGTGGTCGTTGAAAGAGTAATTGGATTCATTAAGACAAGATATAAACAAGAGACTATAAGATGCATGATTTTCTTTTGTGTGCAGTCGGCATAAAAGCCTGTACTGGTCTTTTCCTTTTAACTGTCTTCCTCCACTATCACTGAAATTGAACGCAATTAAGATAGTATTTTATAATTTAATTAACTATTATTTGGAGCACATAATTTGGTTTGAAAGTCATTTTAAAGAGAAGTTTGACATGAACAATAGAAAACAGATCTCTGACAGTCTCATCATTTGCATGTTTCTGGCAATATAGGCTCCTGGAGGAAAGTCTTGTAAAAAAGTAAATATGACTTGAGAAACACTATTGGAACATGTGGCCAATGACCAGTCTTTAGTAAAGCTCTGAGCTCTTGATAGCCACACAATTCTTTCATCTTCCCCCCACTTTGTCCCACTGTCCCATCACTTCCTCATCATCTCTGTTCCCTGCTCCAACATGTCCATTGAGATCTGCACCAACCACCAATCTCTCACCACCTGGGTCATCCTACATTACTTAATCTAACTTGCTCCAGAATTTCTCCTTTTCCTCTAATTTGCATCATACCTCCTGGGAACAACCACAATTTTGAATGTCACACCTTCAATTTCTAGCATCAGACTTACACTTTTTTCACATCCAGAACATTCCTGACATACTCCTCCTTCAAGATATCTTCTGCACCATATCTCTACTCATCCACACCATTGTAGAACAGCGTGAACCCTGCTTCTAAGCATCTAGCCTTGCTATCTTTTCACCTGGTCTCTTGAACATACATATACATACATATGTCCACCTTCCTTCTCTGCATCATGTCAGCAAACTCTCTATCTTTTCCTGTCAAAGTCCTAACGTTCGAAAGGTCCCTACTCTCAGTGCCTTTCTTTTTGTCTCTCTGCCTACAAACATGTCTTCCTCCTCTTCTTCTTTGCTGACAATCAAAAGCCCAATTTCCACTGTTATCCTGTTGGTCACCAGCACCAATGGTTGTTAACCCGGGCCTCTGGCATTACCTCACTGATACTGAATAAAGCAAACTAAGTGTTCTTCTTCAGTAGCAACTTCAACACCAAAGACTGTTGTTCTGAGATTCACCAGCTACCACTAAAGGTATGGGGAGTTCATTGATCAGAAAAAGATCGGACATTTAAGTTTCTGATCAAGTGGTCACCAGTCAGGTATTTTCAAACTGACAATCATCTGATTCCAGTCACAAGCCAATTTCCTGTTGCATCTACAGTGATCCTATCCACAGCTTTTGCTCTTGTATTGTACAATACAAAAAGATTACTGTATTTTCTTCTCAATACTCTGCATGATTTTTTTATAATCGATCGCTTGCAAAACACAAAGTTGAAAATGCAAAAGGAATAATCTACAACAGCACACTTATAACTACAGCACCTCTGCAATATTTACAGTTAAAATTTAAGATTTATCTCATTAGCTTTACTACACTTTGGACCCTGAACAGCTCATCTAGCAACTGCTCAAAGCCTTCCTTTATCAAAAAAATGTCACTTTAGTAAGAACAAAGCCCTCTTGTGCTGCATTTAGTTTACAATAAACAAACAAGGCTATGAGCTCTTGAAACATGTGGGTACTGAGGAAATGTCACAAAAATCCATCTCATTTGTGCTCAGCGACCTGTGGTATGAGTTCCTGCATAAATGTATATGCCTGTGTGTGTTTATCCTTAAAAAAAGAGTGCAGTAACCCCATGACCTGTCTGAAATGGTGGCCCAATTACGACAGTCTCCTTCAGCATGCAGCCTTGCAAAACCAAGCTCCATGAAATTGATTATGGGCACACCTGGATCTCATTTGAGGCCACATTTTGATCTCCCCCTCCTGTGACACCCTGTTGGTCACTGCTGGTTTTCCAGTGGAAAATAGCATTATGGATGCAAATGTGAGGAAATTACAAAAATATAAAATACAGGATTCTGAAACTGCTGTTGTATTGACCTGACAAAAATAGCAGGTTATACTGTACATTTTATTTACATAAATGAGCAAAGCATGAGAAAAAGAGATGCAGAAAATGAAAAGATGAAAAATTTCAAGACACTCACTGACTAATAATCAGCTTCCCATGATTCAGTCCACATTGATTTCATTAGCAACCATGAGATTTTTATTTTTGCAATTTATTTTGTTTTAATTCATTAACACTCCCACTTCCGCTTCAGACTAACCTCCTCCATTACACTCAAGGTTACTAGGATGGGAACAAGTACATCCCTTTGCGAGAACATTGACTGCCATTAAATAAACAGAGATATTTTATTTGTGACAGTAAAACTGAATGAGATAACAAATATGACATTTACTGCACTTTTGTTTTTGCTTCAGTAAAATTAAATCTGTTAATTATACCTTAAAAACAAAGATGGGAGACACTTTCTAATGCATAATTCTAACCCTGTTATGATGTCATTTTAATAAATAAACCTTCTTCTATCAGTAATCTCTTTTTTTAAGTCATTGTAATTAGACATGCAAAGAAAAAAGGTCTGGTGACCAGATTCGGACCGTTTTTAGCAGAAACCCTGATCTATGGACTACCAGATTGCACTGACAACAACACTCTTCAGTGTTGATGCTATTGTTGAGGGAAGAAGTCTCAAGGATAGCTTTTTTAGTACTGTGATGTGAAGCCAGAGAAAGCATAGTTGGGCTTTTTAAAAGGAAAATATTTTCTATGACATGTGTGCAGTTCATTCAGGCTGCGAGAGAGCAAGACTTCAGCAGATAACACGAAGGCTGAACAGAGTAGAAAAACGCTATAAAATCCTTTTGAACTTTCTGTTTGTTTGTGGAATATGCTGAATGCATAAATGTTGGCAGCTTTCTGTAAGTCAGTCCGTTTTCATAAGAGCTAGGTTGCGAATAGCCCTAATTGCTAATATAAGATGCTAAAGACAGTTTAAAATGTATTTTGTGATTTTTTTTCTTTACAATTAAATATTTATTAAACTTTGTCTTACAGAGACTGCTCTATCATACAAATGGTATGGTTTTGTCTTTTCTCATATTCCAAAAACTTAATAACCACTCATTAAATGCTGTTCTTATATGTACTCAGATTGTAGTTCTGAAAGAGGAAAATTTGGAATCAGTTTAAATCAGTTTTGGCTAGTCAAAGCTTTCCAAAAACCTGAAAATGCACATCAAATTCTGATTTGTGTAATTAGTTGTTAATAAAGGAGAAAATTGTTGTTAGACTTTTCTAGAAGAAACATACTTGTGCGTCTGCTGTACCCCTCTGCCTCTTAGACATAAAATCTCCGGAGGCACCCCTCCACTATCAATCTGTCTATTCTTTCTCCTTGCCAAACTTCCCTTCACCGCTGACTGGCCAGTAGCTATGCACATCAGCTAATAATGTTACAAAGGTTTTGCCTCACAAGGATTCCTTATGGGTATAACACACACTTAAATCAGGCTGCAAACATCTGGCTTTCATCATTGACTGCTGGGTTATATCTCTCTGGGTAAAGGATTTTTGAGTATCAATGCTTTTTTTTTTACTTGTTTTTCTTTGGTAGACTCGAAGGCTTGTCTAAACACTCTATCAGTGAATCTAAATGTGGGGAGAATATACACCCCTTGTTGTCTGCTGCTTATGGAGTGACGCTTCAATTGCAGTATTTGGCTGTCAAGTTTATGCAGCAGGTTTATACCATGCACCTTGAAAACACTCAAAGAATCCTGAGAATAAGATTAAGCGGTTGGCATGTATATATATATGTATAAGGAAAGCGCACTGCAATACAAGAATTTTAAGCAAAAATAAAGAGAGTAGCTATGTGAGGAAGCCTGGGGTGTAGCTGACTTAAAGATAACCACCCATCTCTCTCTTGACTGTTGTTTTGCATTCTTTATAATTAGAAGCGCTGAAGCATTGCAAGCATTCCTAATAGAGGTGTTTTACACTAGCAACTGACACCATCACTCAGTCGGAAGCCAGTGGTCCTTTTCCAAAAGGTCAAGAATTCCAATTTTTTTCTCTCAGTCAAGCTGCCTCCTTCCTAGAGATGATGAGAGAGGGGGTTTCATCAGAGTGACAAAACCACCCACCTCTGCATATTGGTCCCTCCCTCTTGTTACACCCTGCCAACCAACAATAAGGTAGGGCACTAGTTAGAACTAGACATGCTATAATGACAAATGACTCTTCTGCCTTCTATACCAATGAAGACGAGTGTTAACCATGAATTATTAAGGAACAGAGCAGAGCAGAGTATTTTGATATTGAACCACTCATGAATAATTACAGCAACTTCCCCCAACCACCAAAATGAATTACCTTCTTCTCCCTGCTTTGCAGAAGGAGATGCTACACTTTGTCTCTAGAGATTCAGGTGGTAGTGAGAAAGGCTGGGTGAAAATATACTGTACTGGACATAAAAATTCATTTCACACCGCACCAATATTTACTGTTGTGTGCAAGGTAGGCAGCAGGTTGAGCTGAAATGTGTTTGGACGGGGCCGGATTGGATATTCTATTTGATCCGCTGGTCAAAGATGGATCCGCTGAGAATCTCACACTGGGATGAGACGTATAAGGAATGCTGAGGGGGGCTGGAGAGAGGCGATGATTGGGAGGCGAAGGTTGGGGTTGCATGTCCAATTATCTAGCATGCAAGCAGAGAGGGAAGCCAGCCAATTAGAGAAAAAGGGAGAGAGACCACTGGTAAAGACCTTGTATATGGATCCACAAAATGAGAAAACACAGCCCATACAGACATAAGACAAACTGTATTTTTTATTTTTAAAACATTGTCAGGCAGACTTTACGTTTTCTGTAAGAGTTTAAAATAAATACTTGATTACTTGATACTACTTGATACTTGATACTAAAGATTAATAAAACACATTTCAAAAAGAATTTGTAGTGTGTTTTACTCTATTCACAATAAAAGACATGCCTGCTTTTCTGGTACTACACTAGAAAAGTTACTGTTTCGGGGAAAAAATGAGGCATTTCAGATTTCTATCCATAGTTTATGTCAAGCAAAAATGTCCCGAAATTTAAATGCTACTTTGGAACTTTGTCCCATTTTAACTCATGATCACGACCTTTGTTTGTTGCATGCAAATTACTTAACAGAGGTGAGCAATATGGAAATAAAAATATCACAGTATTTGGTGGTATTTATTGTGATAAATGTGATGATAAAAACATATTTACAATGTATTTGTAGTCTTTTTTAGGTAACTGTATGGGGCTGTTTGACTGTGACATACATTTTAAACTAGGCCTCTTCAGGCACCAGTTAAATAAACAATTCTGATTTTTATCACTAAACTGCAAACAGTAACTACATTTTATCATGTTTTCTGATTTATTTATATTGACGATCTCATGAAACCAACAATGAAGAAAATAGTAAATGCAACAATCTAATCCAATGCTACAATATTGCCAGTTTTTAGGATTTTCATTATCTAGACACGAATAATAATTTCTCGTTGTCACTATAAATCAAAATTCGTAACAAGATAAGAAACTTTTCACGATAATGGTTAACGATACGATGAATGCCTACTACTGAACATTAACTCTTCTGCCAATTTACATTATACAAGTTCAACACTATAAGTGTAAATGTGGCCTTAAAGGAAACGAGCATTTTATAGGCTGATTACTTTTTTTTACTGTCATTGCCTATCTGAATGAATACATTCATGCAGTCAAAACATTTATATGTTTCCAATAGTTTAAAAAATAATAATAAAAGGTATTTTATAAGGTAAAGACTTACATTTTATTACATATTCGTCATTTAAAAGCTTTTAAATAAAATAAATAAATCTTGCTGGCGCATCTGTGACCAAGACAGCAAGTCTTTGTGATGTATCAAGAGCCGTGATATCCAGGGTAATGTCACCATACCACCAAGAAGGATGAACCACATCCAACAGGATTAACTGTGGACGCAAGAGGAAGCTGTCTAAAAGGGATGTTCGGGTGCTAACCCAGATTGTATCCAGAAAACATAAAACCACGGCTGCCCAAATCACGGCAGAATTAAATGTGCACCTCAACTCTCCTGTTTCCACCAGAACTGTCCGTCGGGAGCTCCACAGGGTCAATATACACGCCCGGGCTGCTATAGCCAAACCTTTGGTCACTCGTGTCAATGCCAAACGTCGGTTTCAATGGTGCAAGGTGCGCAAATCTTGGGATGTGGACAATGTGAAACATGTATTGTTCTCTGATGAGTCCACCTTTACTGTTTTCCCCACATCCTGGAGAGTTACTGTGTGGAGAAGCCCCAAAGAAGTGTACCACCCAAACTGTTGCATGCCCAGAGTGAACCATGGGGGTGGATCAGTGATGGTTTGGGCTGCCATATCATGTCATTCCCTTGGCCCAATACTTGTGCTAGATGGGCGCGTCACTGCCAAGGACTACCGAACCATTCTTGAGAACCATGTGCATCCAATGGTTCAAACATTGTATCCTGAGGCGGTGCCGTGTATCAGGATGACAATGCACCAATACACACAGCAGGACTGGTGAAAGATTGGTTTGATTAACATGAAAGTGAAGTTGAACATCTCCCATGGCCTGCACAGTCACCAGATCTAAATATTATTGAGCCACTTTGGGGTGTTTTGGAGGAGCGAGTCAGGAAACGTTTTCCTCCACCAGTACCACGTAGTGACCTGACCACTATCCTGCAAGAAAAATGGCTTAAAATCCCTCTGACCACTGTGCAGGACTTGTATATGTCATTCCCAAGACGAATTGATGCTGTATTGGCCGCAAAAGGAGGCCCTACATCATACTAATAAATTATTATGGTCTAAAACCAGGTGTTTCAGTTTCATTGTCCAACCCCTGAAACTCCACCTTTCTGCAGCAGACGTTTCATTGAACAGATGAAATACCTCCTGAAAAATACTTTCCTTTAAAAAACTTAAAAAACTTTTCACACATTTTATCCTTCCTTTCACTTCATTTTTAAACACCTTAGGGGTCCTTACATTAGTTTACTTCAAGTACGGCCTTCACACATACACACACAGTAACAGCTTTCACACTGAAGAGAGTTGTAGCGGTGCGATCAGGTAGCACAAAGCATGTTGCATTCACAAATTGGGAAAAAAACAGAGTTTGAGTTTCAGACTGGCCACTCAGGGCTGGTCAAGCTGAAAGTTGGCCAATTCCGGGCACCAGCCGATTGCTTGGAATATCCAGAGTTAAAACAAATATTCTAAGACTGCCATTAACTAAAACACCCTGGTGACATTTAATTTATTATCAAGTGAAGAAATGCTGTTTTAGTCCAAACTTCCCCACACAGCTAAAGGGAAGATAATTAGGACAAATAAGAATGATCTATCATTACTTGTGAGATGACTCACTGTCTTTCAGAACATAACTAGTTGTTCAACCAAACAGTATTTAAGCTATTTAAAAGCTCCTCAGGTTTTAGAGATTTTAACTTCTCTGGTTTTTTATTCTGAGATTCAAATTACTTAAAAATATTAGCTAATTTGGCATTCATTAGACTAACATTTAACCTAAATATACTTAGAGAGAAATATTCAGTGACCACATACCATACACTTATAGTCTAAAAAAGTATAATAAATTATAATTTAACTAACTTAGGCTTTAATTCAGAAGTACAAAAGAAATCCTCCGAGTCCATGATATTTAAAACACCTTAGTTCTCAGAAGGCCTTAAATTCCAGTAATCACTGACTATGTTTATAGAAACCCATAGACCTTTACTCTAGCTTTAAACTAATTTAATTTGGTAACTTTGTCTCTCATATTTATGCCCTGCCAATGCAGAATGATCACTTCAGGAATGTCTAGTGACCTCTCATTGTCTCATTTAAGTTTCAGCAAATTTAGGGGTTTTGAAATGAACTACACAGCCAAGTCCTAACAGCAGATCCTGTCGTTTCAGACAAGCTGTAAAATTTCTGACACCACAGGAATGGAGCCACAACTACAAACTTGAGACAATGATCACTCGCTTAAAAAAAATTAGCAAAACCTGGAAGTCTGACTGCTGTTCTTCACACTGAGTGATGACAGAAAATGGCCTTTGCTGCAATCAAGAACGTGGCATTTTGTGTATAAGGCACCTGTATCACAGATTATCATCTGCTTTCAAGACCAAAGGACATGTGCAATCATCATCAAAGAGGCTGCCTCCATTTCTGTGTTGCAGGAATGCTTCTGTAAGATACAAGGAAAACATTTAGGGACTGCAAACAGGATATTAAAGACTTCAGCACTCCAACCCTACAGCTGGCTCCCAGTACAAAGGACCTCATAAGCCAATAATTAGCCACAGGTCCACTTCACACGCTTGCCTTGACTTTTGACCTCTTTTACTCACCACTACTTCCTACAAGCATATTTAACGTCCTGTTATAAATAGCCCTTTGATCAAGGAGCACGGCAGATGTTTAATACTTGCACAGCCATTAGTAGTTCTTTGTGCTTTAATATATCATATTTTGAAGTTAAGCAGACAAAGGTCAAAAGGGCACTAAGGCTGACCTGGGAGGGCTCATAATGCTTCATCAGTGGTCAGTCTTTAACAAGAATCTTCAATGAGACACCAGTGTGCTGGCTAAAAAGAGTGACAGAGAACTAGTGACATACAAAACAAAGCAATTAACTTTACATTGGAAAATGAATTTGGAAATAAATTAGCAAAGGTGTGGGTCATTGGTCTTTCAGCACAGAGGTCTGCTTTGCATTATTTTCAACTCACAGCCACGGTGCTGTAAAACAGAAAATAGCAAAAATTAGAGCTGTAAAATATATCAGATCACAGTCACCACTGGAATACCAATGTGTGCAATGCTTGTATAAATCTGGCAATGAACTTTTTGCAGGTAATACGGATTAATATTATGTTTCAAGTGCTATGAATTCATATCTGCATGCTAATGATATATTTGGCCAGTTGGGTGGACTCTCACTGTCCTTATTGCCCTGAGCTGATTTAGAACTTAGTCACAGATATGGTAAATGTCTGGGAGGGAAACAGAAATAAGGAAAATGTGGGTTGAGCACAAACAACATCAACATTGCTATATTCAAAGAGAATGTCACTATAGCAAACCTTCCTAATATAGGGCAGTCCTAGCTGCAAGTAAAGTTTTGACTAAAGTGATCTAAAAAAACGGGAATTCTTTACCACCTCGCTGTAACCTTTTAAGATTTTATCAAGGAAGTCATTGTAAAAAAGAAGTACATCCTGTGTCAATTCTAGGACTAAAACAAATAATATTCCGTTCAGTCCATAAATCCGAATCTTTTTACAGAAAGCATTGGGAAAAATAATATGATTCAACCAAAGAAGCAAACGGCAAAAGCATTATTACTTCTCTAACTAAGCATTATTAACTCCAGGTCACCAATGCATTTTCAAAGCAAAGAGAAATTCCAGAACTATCTGAAATAAAAGCAGGTGACTGGAATAGGGTAACTTTTCTGCTTGATTGGCCAGTTGGAATTTACAAAATTCAAGATTTTTTGAATTTTTATTCTGTGTCTGTCATGGACCATCCTAGATTTGAAAATGTTTGTGACATTTCAGAAATCTCACAGTTACGTTGTGAGATGGTAGCTTTTCTGCTACTCTTCTAATACTTCCTTTACATCCACTGACTGTGTGCTGTGCTAGAATTAGATAAAGTGCTTTGTAACACACCAGGAGCTATAAAACTGAATGTATTTTTTTCCAAATAGTGTGAATAATGTAATAGAAAGTGTCATTAATGAGCTCTTTCCTTTTTAAACCACACATGTAAAGATTTGAATTATTGCAGGGCCACAGATGGGTCCTAGCTAAATTATTAGCAGAGCAAAGTTTGTTTAGTGTGTTGATGTGGGAAGACATCAATAAAAATGTATACAAAGTCCGAAAGCTCATTAAGTATAAATCAATCTGATGCTATGCCATAATAAATAGCCACATGAAACATTCCCGCGCCATTCATCATCTTACGCCATTTGATTTATGCAGAAACAAATACCTATAATAATTCCAGCATCTTCCCTGGAACCAAAGGGACACTATATTATCAACAAATGTGTTATCAGAAGATGGAGAATGGGGAAAACTACGGTTTGGCATCCAAATGGAGAAGGATTTAGGGATTCTATAGGCCAGCATCTGTCTTGTGTACCCTCTAGGTAAAGGAAGACCTTGGGCATTGTGTCTTTTTGATTGTAATCTGTGGGCGACCACAATCAATGAATGCTTTGTCGTTCTTGAGCGATGGGGGACAACAGTGGGTGACAGAAATGCTTCTTGATGGAGTGTTTTAGTCTGTGTACATGTGTGTACCCAATCACACACTGCATCATTTAACACCCTTAAAAGGAGGGAAAAATGACTTCATGGCCACTCATCTGGCTAAAAAAAACTAAAAGTGATAGCAGTTGTAGTTCTTACTTATCGCTGTCCACCAGTTTTACACATAAACTATTTATTAAAAATTTGAAAAAACGATTGAAAAAAAATGTTTTAATGGAAATGCGTCAAAAAGATCCATAGATCTTGCTGGCAACACAGAAAGATTATAGAAGGAGCATTTTGTTTAAAAATATTTTTGCAAAAAACATTGTTGAACTCAGGGAAAAACAGTCTTAAGGTTAAAACATTCAAATTAGCCCAAAGCTGAGGGATGAGGACACAACTCAGTTTATGACCTGGCTGACTAATAGCTTAAGCAAAATAAGCATTTCTTTCCATGCCTGTGCCATATGAAGGAAAGAACATATGACTGCAGCTACCATCCAACTATTTTAACTCCCCTTTGATCATTCAAAGGTGCACCCTTAGCTTAAAGTTACTTTTTATAGTCAACTAAGGTTGTGAGAACATCAACCACAGATGGAATTATGGATTTTGCATTGCATGACAACCGGGGGTCCTCAAAATAATGTTTTAACAGTTACATTACTTAAGTGCAGTTTTTACTCTCATGAGTAAAAATATGGGTTAAATGTGTGAAGAAAAGTTAGACTTTCGTAATCACTGAATGGCTTTCTGATATATTAGTATAAATATTCCTCTAATACACTTGTCTGGAGAAATGGGTGTCATGACAACTGTTGACATTAAAGTAACTGTGCTGGTCAGAACTGAAGTTGCTATTTGCTACAGTGTGGACTTGCAAGCGCACAGGGCTCAGTATGGGGCTGTTCTAAATGGATCTAAATGGATGATTGATGATGAAGGATTAAATAATATTTTGGTTGTGTTGTTGGCTGCCTTGTACTTGCTTTTATATATATATACATATATATATATATATATATATACAGGTAAATGTGTACATTTACACAGGTAAATGTAATTTATGATATAATGTATCTTTTAATGTGATACAAACCCTTTAAAGGCCTGCTGTGGGGAGACATACTAAACCACTCAAACTACATTCATAAGAGAGATTAAGACTACTGAAGCTCCTACTTACTCCAAGGCTGACTCCGCTGCTTTTTCGTTGTCAGTTTTGTGTCCTCAGAGAATTTTTTTTTTCAATCCTACTTACTACAGGTTTTAACAAGCAATGCAAAACAACAATATCTATCAGATATGAATCAGGGGAACACAGTAATAACAAATACAGTAGCTGATTGGATTTTTTTGTGCAAGCTAAGCCCTGAATCTTGTTAAATATTCGGAAGCACAGCTGTATACAAACACCCCTGGCTTCACTATGATTAGCATATTAAACGATGATGAAACTACCATAAGAAAGCAATGGTGTATTGTTTAGCAAGCTAATGCACCCTAGTTATATTGTACGGTTATTGTATTACATTTACAAAATCCTTACTTGGCTAACCATTAACCACACTCAAACATCAGTTCATGATCATGTTTACAGCTGATTATCTTTATTTTTATGGCTTTTACAGTTTGTGTTTTGAATATGGACCTAATGTCAAAGCCTTCTTTAGGAACCATGTTTTCAAGAGGAATTTTTGTCACCAAGTGTAAAAAAGAAGATTACACAGTGATCTGAATGAACTCTCACATTTAGACAAGGACATAAACTTTTGAGAAACAACTGTGAAATTCCAATGCCCACTTTAAGACAAAACTGCAAATACAGAATGCTGGATGTGCCTTGTAATTAATGGGGTAGTCATTATCTACATAGTAATTATGCCCAACTGCTCTAAAAGTGGGAAAACCACGCCTGCATCATGTGTGGATCTTATTTAAGTGTGCAAAGGAATGCTCTTCCAGTCTGCAGAGCATTAACTGGTTCTTCTCATGTAATGAGGCTTATGCTATGCAACTGTTCATGGTGAACAGCAAAGAGATTTGTGTAAATAGGACTCCCTTGCAGCTGTGTCTTCTTGCCTCACTGAAGGTGCAGTGGAGAGTAAAGAGAATGCTAACATAAGACCAGAGGCGGAAAAGGAAATGTGCACATCTATTACGTATAAGAGTTTCTGAATGCAGTGTAGATATGAGATGAAGTAAGAAAAATTAAATATTGCAAAATACACCAGACACCTGCCTCCATTCTAGGTAATGACATACCAGAACTTTAAAATAAGTAGGCACACAGACAAGCTGCGGAAAGACAAACAAGTTAAAGGGAGAGAGAAGAGAAATGAATTACACACAGACAGGTTCTTTTTTCCCCCAAGAAAATGAAAAAGTTACTCAAAGTTACCCTTGAAAAAGAAATGTTCAAAAGAAGGGGGGCATCCTCAACTGTCTGGTGCTCTTTTATTGTAAACCTAATTATCATCAATGTATCTGGCAGAGAATGAAGCCTCAAAGAGGTGTTTTGTTGGAGAGAATATATAAAAGATGAAAAGAGAGTGAGAGAGGATAGATATTCGCTTTGATGTGAGTACATTTGCGGTAGTTGCAGACATCTCCTTGTGTGTTGTATTTTCAATGCCTCCCGTCTTTCTTTGAGACTTTTAAGATTTTTTAGAATCCCCCAAATCTCTTTCAGAAGGAGGGCTGCTTTGAGAGCAACCCAAGCCCAAAAGAAACATCTGATGGCAATGCTTTAATTCTTCCGAATAATATAAAAAAAGGTAGTTTTTTTATCTCACACCTTGAATACATACACAGAGATTCAGCAACCAACAATATTGAAGAGGTGAGCTAAATAATAAAACAAGTATTTACAGTAGCTTTGCAAAATATTAGAAATTTCAAATAAATTTCAAATGTAAAACGTGTACAGTATTGCAGCACTAGAGTTATATAGTAGTAATAGTATAGTGATAAGCAGTGTTATTGTTTTAATTAGAGCTATTGATGAGAGGAGATCACTTACCCTGACTGGCACCTACAATTATTGTTAGTATATATTCTCTACTCACATTGCAAACTCAAATATTTCCTAAACACCCTTTATATAATAATTTGCAATGGCTGATATGCTGGAGCCGAGCCAAGCCACATAAGGTGAGAAGATAAATGTTACAGGGCTTGCAGGGACCTTTACTAACATATATTGAGTTTATTCGGGGTCTGTGTGGCGGGAAAGTGAGAATAATACCCAATGATCTCCCTTGTTCCAGGTGAAGACATTAAGTTTTATTACAACTGTGGCTGACATCCTTCCCCATGGGGCAAGAGTAAAAATGAGTGGGCCGCATGGGTGAGGAAGAGGGAGGCACACATCAGTCATCCATTTAAAGTTTTAGTACAATATAATGGTTAAAAAAAACAGTTGGCTGTGCATGAAAAAAGGTAACTGGGCACACATGTTGCAATGAATAAAGTAGTACTTCATAGTGCCTCCTGAAAAGTGCTAACTAATTACCAGCTCAGCTTAAATACGTGGTACATTTCAAAGACAGCCAGTGGCAGTTTTGAATTTGGGCCATTTGGGCAGTTGCCCAGGGCAGTGGGGTGCACAAGCACCAGATAAAAATCTGTTAATTGGGCCTTGAACATGTTTTCATGCATGTGGCGTCCCAACCTTGCTACTGAGACCAGGGACACTTGCTTACGTAGCTTGTGAGTGAATGTAAGACATTTTAATGCACTCCAGAATCTCATTTTCACAACAAAAGTGGTTAGGGGGAAGCAGAACAAAAGTGAAAAGGAAAGGAGACTGATGGAAATATCTTGAGGTTACTGGAATGTTGTGATTGCTAAGAAAATCAATGATTTCCAGAAAAAATCTAAACTTCTTACAGTCAGTAAATACATCATCATTTTATGACATCTTGAGACATGCACATCTTGAGACATGCACATGCTCATTCAGGCTACATGAGAGTGAGCGAAGAAAGACTTCTTGCAGATAACAGGACAGGTACTTAGTTGCAGACATCTGTGGTACAGCAAAGTTCCTTTGTTTATCTTTTAGGAGTTTCAACAATCTAGGAATTTTAAGGGAATGAGGATAACCAATCATCACAAGCTGCAAATAAAGAAAGAGGAGGCCACAAAGTCAACCTTGGCAGAAATAAAGGATTATTCTACTATGCTTACAAGCCTCTCATTTCAGTCTCAGCAATGCATTTTTTTATTCCCTCGAGACTTGATTTCGCAAAAACATTATTGCACAGAGGAACACGAGTACATCAGGCATTGAAATAATTCTCAAGGATTCTGTCATGATCAATGAACACACCGACTATTGCAGCAGAACACCACAGATTTCCAGCCAACTGCAACAAGGAGGAACCAATTAGTTACTAGGAACAACAACCCTTCACACATTACCTAAATGGTGATTAAGTATCTTTCAACACGCCCATTTTATCTAAGTGTGTGTATGCCATTCTAAGTGTGTTTGTGGATGTGTGAGTTGTTGGGGTGGTGTGTGGGTTGTGTGGTCCACCGTTCAGACTTTGAGGCATGGTGATGAAGTGCAGCAAACATCTCCACCTAAACACAACAAAACAAACAGGGTGACCCTGCTCTAACCCCAGCTGTGTCCATCCATCACCCAGCTGCACACACCACTGAGGCCCATATCTCTGTGCTTTTGACATCAGGCCAACCCTGTGGAGAGATTCATGCTGCTCCACTCCATTAAAACCTTACACACATTTCACTTCCTGAAATGTAAGTCAGATATTTCATAACACAAAAATTCATCAATTTAGAATATACATTTTTGTAAAATGGTTCTGATTTGTTTAAGAATACGTCTTTTTAACATTTGTTGATTTAAAGGATTTCCACCTGCAGAGCTGGAACAGAAAGTGTGTCATGCAGGAAAGATATCATTGCAAAAAAAAAAAACTTTCCAAGTTCATGGAAGGTATTTTTAGCATTAAAATTCCTATAAAATTCTGATTTAAAAGAAATCACATTTGAATGACAAAGAATTTGAGAGAAACTTTGCCAACTTTCTTCCCTTCAAATTTTTTCTCTTGACCTCTTGACTTTGTTCTCAATTTCTGGTTATTACTTTTACAAGGTATGGATATGGGAAAAGGTACTTGGAAGATATGTCCCTTTTTGAAGACAGCAGCCAGACAGGTAGAAGATAAGGGCTTAGAGTGAGACATGCACAGAAAGGTAGAGGAAATCCCTATCATTTTTTGAAGCCCTGCAGACGTATGTTCAAGCTCAAGTCTCGACCCCCTATCTCCCTCTCAGTTTTCCTGGCAGTAGTTTAAGGTTCACATGGAGGTGAGGGCTCCAGCCTCCCCACCCTCTCCCGTGACCCCTTGCACCCTGTGTCTCTCGGTGGAATATACTCCCTCAGGGACTGACCCCTTACCTTACAAACAAAAATCACATCCATGTTGGGTTTACATGCTCTGCAGGTGCTCTGCAGCACATGCACAAGTACACATTCGGCAAGAAAATCAACTGTTTCCAGAGGGAAACCGCTATGGTCACACAGGCATTATTTGTAATCCATGGATAAAACCATGAAACGTTTTGACCCTGCATCATTGCTGATCTTTTAAAATCACACCTAATAATGCAAAAGATCTTGGCTTTCAAAACTTAGGTACCTTCTGTGCTTCATTGTTCATAAGTGGAGTTGGAGGATTTAGACAGTAGTCATTGTACCAGAACCTTTAAGAAGAGGTAATTACTGAAATTTGATCTTGAATGGAGAAACACCAAAGAGAAAGCGGTACTGCAGCTCGATGGGTACACCTTTCAGGGTGAGGTGCAGAGAGACATACGGTGACCTTGTCATGCATGGTGAAAACTTTAAATCATAACAGAAGTGACTATAAATAAACAAACATCTCACTTATACACCTGTAATAAAGGGAATGAGTTACAGGTCAGTCTGTGTAGGTTAATCCACCTACAGGACAGGATACTGCCCGGCAGGTTTTCACAGTTAAGACTCACCTAACAATGGACAATGTTTGCTTGTTTTTTATTTTTTTGGAAGTTTTCCATACTTTTATACCAGTATAAATATTTATAAGACAGCATAGTCTGTATATCATGATGTGTATATAAGTTAAATAGTAATGGGACTTCATAAGCATTCACTTCTACCTGCTGTTTTTAAAATATATGTTATCAGTTATAGACTGACTGACTTCCTTTTTTGGTGATGTTAAAATCATGTTTTTTATGCTTGTCTATATTATGTTTTTATGCCTTTCATAATTTTTTTAACATTTATTGCTTAAGAGTTTGAAATAAAGGTGTCATACATTAATTTCTTGAGAAATATATTTCAATAGCAAAGGAATGATCAAGAAATAATCTGCAACAGTTCACAATCCTTCAGTCTTGAAGAAGGAACAGAGACAAGAAATTCACCACAAAATTGTGTGGTGACAAACTGTCCAATTTTATGCTTGACCAACCCTGATCGGGGACTGGCTAGTCAGAAGCTAAGTCTGATTTTTCTTCTGATAGGTAAAAGCACAACACATAAGCTCTGACAGGTTGTGGAACCCAACACTCTTCAGTGTAGAAGTTGTTACTGAGGGAAGAAGACTGAAAGGTAGCTTTTTAGCATCATTGAGGTATGTAAAAGTCAGAGGAAGACTCTTCTTAAAGGGAAGCTATTGCTTGGCATGTCAGCTTTTTATTTAGACTAATAATTTAAACAAATAGTTACACATCAATAGATTAGAGGGAGCTCATAAATGACAGGAAAGGTAAACTGTTTTATCCTTTGTTCTGAAACATAATGGGTTCGCATGATATAAGCAGACTTTAAGAAATCTCACAGTTAAAGGTCTATGTATTCTACATGGAATACACATGGAGTGCTGTTTACAGTTAGCAATAATAACAATGCCAACCACACTAACCACCAACACAGTATGCTAGAGACAATTTAAAATATCGACTCTGTAATAATCTTGTTTTTGTTTATAAAATACTAGGTAAATCCTGTAATACAGACTGCTCTCTTAAACACAAACATGGTGTGATGTTGCCACATCTTCTAATATAAATAAGTAATGATTGGCAATGACCCAAAGGCTTCTCATGGCTCCTGTACATAAAATTAATGATTTGATAATTTAACAATAGTAAATCTAGTAAATCAAAGCTTTGCCCTCTAAAACACTAAGTTGTATATCACAGTTATTTATTTTAAAGGGATCTTGTAAAAAAACTATTCGAATATCATGAGATATAGTGCACAGAAACGGGAAAAAATTGTAAACTTTGATACGTCTAGCAAAGGAGATTGTTTTTTATTATTATTTTTTTTTTGTATAGATAACTCTTTACCATAACCTGAATGATTTGATTGTAGTTTTATATCTTCAGAGACACAGCAAAAGACAGGTTTGTAACTTTAGGCTGCTTTTAGTAGTGATTTTATTTTACTACAAACCTAGTATATAAACTGTCAAGAAAACTGTTTTTTATTTGAAATTCTTGAAGAGAAATCAGAGTCAGCTAAAACTGATGTCAGTATGCTAAAACTTCACCAAATCAGTGATGGGTAAGCAACAAGCAACAAGGCAAACAAGACTCTGATTACATTTAATTTAGGTACAGGTACATCTTGCAGTCCCAGATAATACTATTCAGGTCAGAAGAGCTTGATCAATTATAATCCATTATCATTAAGAAAAACTGCATATGCTCATTTATGGAAATGTTATAGGTGAGGTGAAATTTACATGTTTTATCTGTCAGTGTCCTGGCAGCACTGGTGAGCCTGTGTTGGTAATGAGAGGGCAAGAGGACAGAGAGCCTGGGTTCACCTATTGAGCAGGGGCAAGAGCCATGGAAGAGAGGCCAAAGGATGTGCATGCAGCATATGCATACTAAAAAGTCAAATCAATTACAAATTCCATTGCCCGCCGCCTTTGTCAGGTCCATCACTGATAATAAAATTGCCCTGTGATCCAAAAACCCTGCTGAGCATAGAAAACCTAGAGGGAGAGTTCTGCATATGTTAATCTGTCCATCAAAGAGCAGCATTAGCTGTTCTTGTCACTGTTTATAAGAGAAGGTTGAAGGAAGGAGGGAATTTATTTCTATCATAGTGGCAATGAAGAGATGAAAAAAAAGTCCTTCGAATATTTTAGCATAACACAATAAAGTTAAAAACTAGACTGACATCCAACCGAACATTTTGATGCAGGAGAAGGACAAATGCTGTGTGTGTTGTGTCCTTTATCCCTGAAACAGCAGTTCATTCCCCCACAGGACTGTGGGGTGACAGCTTGGACCCATCACCAAGATGAATGGTTCTGTCCTACACAAGGCGTTTTAATTAGCTCCACAAGCTTCCTTTTATAGAGCACACACACATGCAGAAAATGCACTAGCATACCCTTTATGCACATGTTTAAAGAAAAAAAAAACTGAAAATAAAAAGACAAACATCAAAGTACACTTTGGTGATTTTTGTGGCCCCTTCACCATTTTAGACATTTGCTATTTTGGTCACTTTGTACCTGAATTTTCCATGTATGAAAAGGGTTGTTTTCCACACAGATTTAATACCAACCAATTTGTACCTTCCAGGGTGCGGTGCGTACCTGCTTTGATGATTGTGATTTCAAGTCATTTAGACTAATTTCTTCTGTTAGGACATGTTAGGAGATGTGCTTTTATGGCAACAATTAAATGTATCTTCCACCAGGAGGTCACCCAGAAATATTTTGGTTTTATCAGACAATTTCCCATCCCCATTTTATACCCCAGCTTAGCCATTTTGTCTCTTCCTTTTGTCATATTCGTAAACAAGGATTTTGTACCCTGTACATCTCATTTGCAATGTTTGCAATGTACCTGTGGCATATAATAAACATGATCACTGACAGAAATTGAAGAATAAAAACAGCATGTTACAATTTTTACATTTAATATACTGTGTTTTATTGTAAGTGTAAGTGTAGTGGGTTAAATATCTGAATGTGCTTCTAAAAAATGAAGCATACGTTATAGATTATAGAAGGATTGTTGAAGAATTAAATAGTTTTACATTTTAAAATTTAAAATCATGTTTTTATATTAAATTCTAAGAGAAATGTGAACATTTGAACAGGCAAAAGGGAACCACATTATATACTAAATGAGGGTAACAAACACTATGCAGGTACAAATTAAAGAATTGTGAGTACAAAACCTCCCAAAGAAGATGGAACCATTACATTTCGAAAAAATAAAGCATGTTAAAAACCAAATCACAAAGATATGAAATGTCCAATAATCATATTTCCAGAGCCAACTAGTCTATACAAGAATATTTATCAGTGGAAACAGGGTTTGATATAAGAAAATAATATAAAATTAAATATAAACATGAGATTTGAACATATTTTCATTTATTTCATATGTTTTTGTACAAGTTGTTTTGGATTGTAAAACCAAACAACAAACCTCAGCAACTTTCCAACAATCCCCAGTCCCACGTAAATATTATACAGTGGTAAAAAGTAATTGCTACAGACTGAACTCAATTCCTTATATATGGGAAGAAGCAGTTAAGAACTTTGGCAGTCCCATTAAGTGTAAGCAACCCAGGAACCAGATGGGTACTATCAAAACGGGGACAGGAAGCAAGAGATCAGACTCCTCCTCCTGTGGCTTCCTTTGATTCTTTTCTTTCCCCCCTCTTCCTCCTGCTAAAGAACCTTAGTCTGGATAAGGGACAGGAATGCCTCATCCACCATTAGAGCGTGGGTGGGGTTATAACAGGGCATGGGACTGTTTAAATGAACCACTGGGGCTTTTCCAATTACACAGTGACTGATACCAGATGATAAAGCCTGCAGCATCTCACATTAACAGCCGCCACAGCCATGGCGTCAGCCTCTCAGGGCCTATGGCAGGACACAGCACTCCATGTGCATGCACTTCCATCCAATTAGCAGAGCAGCCAGCTTTCCAGCATGTTAGTGGGTGGAATAAAGGAGAGATTGCCTGAGTAGGACTAAAGTCAAAGCAGCCAAGTCAAAGGAGATGTAATAGTGCTAGATGATTTTAGTCATTGAAGGTGCCATGTTAGTGCACAATTGACATACAAGTGAATTTATTTAAACTAAAAAAATGTGGCATGCATTTGTAAATAAAATACAATGTAAGTCTGTGGTTGCACTGGGTCAAAATATGAAAAAGTTCAAAAAGTGTAAATACTTTTGCAAGTCACTGTATATGTGCTATATGTGCTGGTAAAATGTGTTATAAATGTGTGATAAAGTAGGAGTCTTAGACAGACAGAGAGTAATTTGGCTCACAGAACCAAAGATGTAGAGTTTACATAAAGCTGTGATGAGCTGAACTATTCACCCACAATATTTCCATGTATCTTCCCACAAACCTCTCAGACACACAAACAGCACTAAATCTGTGCACTTTTACACTGTTTTGTCTACATTCTCGAGTTTTAATTCATTTTTTACGTTCATCTTGATCTTTTATTGTTCCACCTACGTCAGTGGGAGTGACACTTTGCACTTCTGTATGCAATTTATGTGCAAAAATGACAATTAAGCCAGGTTTAGTTGAGCTAAGTTAAAAGCGGCATGTGGTTTTACGACACATCTGTCACACTGGTAGTGGAAACGCTGCAGCCTCACATCACACCACCAGCTGCTCTGAAAGCTCAGCTCGAGGCTTGTTTATGGCCATTGTTTTCTCTGCACAATCTCTCACTATGCAATTTCAATTTCTCAGATACACACTAACACAAAGCCGGACAGTGCGGCAACACTCACAGGCCTTTGCAGTCTTGCCTGAATGCTGTCTCAGACATCTGAGAACAGCCTAAGAGAGGGCACTTTGTGTGCTGTACGCCCGTTCAATGCACACATTTAGCAACATATTAGACATACTCAGAATGTTTGAGAGAAAGGATGGAAAACACCATGTTATCAGTCTAATTTGAATGAGTCATTTTTATACTAACATCAAACAAATTTGTCATATCCAATTTACATATATAACATGCGATGCAAACAAGAAATAACAAAAATGGAAAAAGCAAAAAAAAAAAAAAACTCTTCGTCCTACCATGAACAAGATACTAGGACATTTGAACTACTTTGCTTGAGGCATAGACTGACCCGCAACCTTGAAGTAGCAATCTACTTTTCTCCAGTTGAGAACCTTCTGCCCCAGACTTAGAGTAGCTGACTCTCATCCCACTCAGATCACAACAGGCAGCGTACAGCTCCAGCGCACACTCATTACCATGACAACAGTTCATTGGTTCATGAAACATCGTGAAAATAAACTCCCATGATGATGACTAGAACTATTTTAAAACTTATTAAATGAAAAGCTCAATTTAATAAGCCTTTGAATTTAAATCTTACGTATTAAATTGGCAATACCCTTTTTCCTAAATAAGCCAGGGGAAGAGATGTAGAATCAAATTGTTTCATTGTGAGGTTCCATTTATGTTGCTGCTTTTATCTGCCTTTCTTCCCCAAGGTGTCCTGGACATGCAATTTGTTAAAAATGTCTTGCAATGCAATTATCTGGTTTGTATGACACAAACAACATCAGCAACCAACTGAGAACTTTGAATGAACTAAAATACTCAAATCTAATTTGCATTGAATAGTTTGTAATTCTGTATGTTAGTTTGACAGATTTCCTAACCTGATCCCTGTGGAAATAAAACAATTTGTAATCAGATCTACTTTAAAAACTGACAGCCCTGTAAATCTGTCAAGAGCACCATGAGTCAATGCATGCCATCCACTCATGCTTCATATTCTCTGTCTATATGGAAAATGGTCATAGCTGCCAGGCAAGTCAAACAGATTTGATGTCACTCATATCTAGTATCAGTCCCTTTTTTCTTTCTCCTGCCCTGGCCGTAACAGAATATGTCTTGTTCATGTTAGCCTTTGGAAAAATCTTCTGCCTAGCAGGCCAAGTGATAGATGGAGAGAATCCCTTTCTGATTTTGACTGGCAGCAGCTCCAGGTTCATCGGCTGTATGTTGTTAAAGGAGAGAGGGATGTAAGGATATTGAGATGGGTTGAGAGAAGTATCGAAGTAGATAATCAATAATCCAGCCATGTATATCCCTTCTCTGATATAAACTGAGATCACTTTCTAATGGAGAAATGATCCAGAGTACCAAAATCACAAAACCAAAAAACTCTTAAACTTACTATTGCTGGAAGAATATATTACAAACTATATCTTCAGGCACAAACATATACTGGCACAAATACAACGGAGAGCAAGAGACGGGGTACATATACACACACATAGAACATTATACAGCTGTTTTATTATTTTGTACATATTCCTATTTCATTACATACAGAGCTTCCTGTAAACATTGTTTCCTTTAATTTGACAAGGTATTTTTTTACATTTGTGAATATGAACAGAGACCTGATTATGATGCAACACTATGAAAACTCCTTGTAGCTGCTTAAACACTATCACTCTTGTTGACAAAACTGAGCCACTTCTAAAAATTCATATGTATTCAAAACCGTAGGCAGAATATCTCATCAATACAAAGTTGTCTGACAAATTCTAGAATATACCCCAACTTGTTGGCCATTCATTCTAATAGGTCTCTCTCTTACCACCATCAGTAAGAGAGAATACATTAGTCAAATAGGACATTTAACCTCTGCTCACTGAGTCAGCACAGCCCAATCGATTCCTTCAGTTTGACAAACAATGGACAACAAGCGCCGTGAGCTCAGTACGAAGACCTCTCCCACAAGGTCAATACAAGAGCCGCTCGGCCCTGATAAAAGACTAATGGGAGATAAAATGAGGGTAGAGTGTGTGAAAGGTTCACAATATGGTGCCTTCAAGTCAGCATTTAAAAAGATGACCTCATTTCCTCCCCAGCTTGCCAATTTTAAAGTCTTGATTATAATTGCCAATATATAATATGTTTAACCTTGGTTCAACATGTTTTAGGGTAGGTTTTTTCTGTTTTAGTTTTATTGCTTCCAATGTAGAGCTGCAACGAGACGTTTGCCTGTGACTGCATTTGGCACATTTTCAGTTTGATCAGCCTAACTGTTGACCAGCAGGTCAAAAACACAAAAATCCTATCTTTTCCTTTAACACTAGCAGGGTTGCAATAACAACAACAATCTTTGAGGAGCAAGTTCTCACTTAAGGAAAAAAAATAAATTTAGGTATTTCTGGTATTATTGAGACATTTATGAATAATGTCTGAAGAAGGACAAACATTATAAGAAGCTACATAAAAGTAAACTGTATTTTAAACATAGTAAGTAAGTAAAGTTTATTTGTTAAGCGCCTTTCTCAGACAAAACCATCACAAAACGCTGTACAGAAAACCAATAAAATAATAAATTAAAATAAGTGCCATAAATAAGATAAAATAATATACCATTGAACATACAATAAAAATAAACATTCAACAGCAAGCCTGTTTAAACAGGAAAGCTTTTAACTGCTTTTTAAAACTGTTCCTGCAGTCTGCTACTTTTAAACAAAGAGTAAGACTTCAGCTGATTGTGTTGAGAGCCGTTTAGGCATCTCAAAGTTAAGGTAAGGCTTTACATTCTTTGGGGAAAAAAAGGAAATGCTGTTATCCAGGAAAGTTATGATTTTACAATATTTAAGTGAAACAACATTTCTGGTCAAAGTGAAGTCTTTCTAGCAAAGTGTTATCTGTTTGCTGTTAAAATTCAAGCTGTAATTATGGGGCCTAAATATGAGAGTACGTTAAGCTCTACCCATTATATCTATGCTTGAGGTTTGCATGTTGGAGTAAGACAAGAGGTAGCTCTAGATTTGTTCATTTACCTGAGGCTGCAAGAACAAGAATAACATTGTTTCTGGCTAAGACATTTAATATTTCACAAGAACTCAAGTGCAGAACTCCTAGGAAGTTCTCATAGGTCCCCCCTACTCTCTGACACCACACACTAAGAAGGTTCTGCCCAGAACATGTTTTAAGAACAAACTGCAAAACCTCCCAAACCAGGGCTCTTATAACTCAATGATGTCATTTTTTGCAGCCCTGTGAGTGAGAAAGAGTTTCTGTGTCCTTCAGAGTATGCATAGGCCTTAAGATATGAATGATTTTTAAGCAATGTGAGAATACCATGACTAGCTAACAGGTAGCCACTAGCAAAGCTATAGTTGGCATCTGCTTTAGCATTTTATCTTAGGCGTATTTGACTGTTGTTAAGGATTCTATGCTGCATTGCGCAATTGAAAACCTAAAATATTAGGATTTGTTGGATGTGATAATTCTACAGAGTTGATACTCTTAAAATTACACTTAGACAGTTCTGTGGAAAAAGTAAAAAATGAAGCCTTTTCAAGGGTGTCTCCACATTAGAGCAACTTACAATTTGACAATTAAAAACAAAAAAATGCACTACATGGACTATTTGAACCGGGTTTTAGTTATCTTGCACTGATTCTTTAAAACACAGTTTGTAATCTGTTAAAAAATTAACACTTTGTGAAATCAAAAACAATTGGAGTCTTAGTTTTTCCCAAGATATTGTTAACATCTCAACTTGTCTCTCGTAAACCAAATATGTGTTGCCTCTGCTCCTAATAAATAATTGGTAACCACTGATGACAGGTAAGCCAGCAAAACACATTTGAATGCTCTTAATTATAGTTGTTAAAGAGAATTGCAAATATGCCAAAATTAAGAGGTCAAAGCTTTACAAAACCCGAGATTGAAAATTTTCCACATAACTCTTGCATCTCTAGTCAAAGGCTTCTAGAACGACTTAATGTGGGAGCCAAAGGTCATCATCCTGAAGATTGCCAACAAAGACATGTCGATGTTATTAAGGTCTTGTATATGTGAGTGGGCTATGTTTGATGAACGGACAACTGTCATAGCAGGGAACCTGTGTAAGTACTATGATGACAGAGTGATGCTGAAGGGGGTCATGCAACCTTAGGAGCCACCACAGGGCTTGACCACCACAGGGCTTACAGAAAACAGTGCAATTCTCATTTCACCCTGCCCTGTCATTCCAAGTTGAATGACAGTACAACAAACAAAACAGCCTCTAAGAAAACCGAGATTCACTGATATGCTGCATGTATTGCATTCAGTATGTACTGTGCACTAAAGGACATTTGGTAAGAGACTGGGTTAGTCAAATTTACTCTTGCATGTTGAAATAATAGGCAAATAGACCTTCTGAATAGTCAGCATGTATGTATATATATCAATGAAATAACATAATTCTGATTATTACAGTCAAAAACCTTTAACTTAATAACATCAGCTCAGTCTGTAAACCTAAATGAAAAATACGTTTACTACAGTAAAAACTGATTTTAGTTCCAAATATTAAATTGACAAATGAAATATGTGTATATATTATGAATATAAGCAAAGTAATAGTAATAAGGATGAAAAATATTTTTTAACCACCCAAAGAGAGGTGGACTGAAGAAAGGCTGAGCTGTGAAAGGCATGAGCATGCTGTGCACATTTTACTGACATTTTCCTGGAACAAAATATGTTTCAGATTTCATCTTTTCATTCAGTGCTATTTGAAACCACCAATGTGTTAGATGGCCATCGCAACCTAAAGTCTATAAATAAAGGAAACGTTGAACAAGCCAAGACATTAAAATTAAACCTCGACGGTAGCAAAAAAAAAAAATAAATAAATACTGGCATGTGTCATGCTGGTTTGGAGCAATGTGCATTCAACTAGCGTTTTTTTTTCCCTTTTCCACATTTTCTTTTTACACAAGGTTTTGCACACAAAACTGTTTCATTCGAACAGTAGAGTTTGTAATTGTCGGGGGCATAAAGCTAAATTTCATCTGTCATGTAGCTGTCTTCCAAAAGAAACTCCAAAGCTTTGAGAAGGAGAAGAAAAGCCAAAATATGCCCCCCCCCAGGTACAATAGATGCCTTTGTCAAACTGCAGGCTCATACATAGCAAATAGAACGGTAAATGTTTGAGCAGTGAAACTGAAACCGGGCTCGTTCCGCAAAAGCATCGCCTGACATGCTCAGAAGTTTGGCAGACTCAGTGTGTCGCTGGAAGAGGAAGGAAAGCAAATTGGTGGAAGCTCTGAAAAGCATTTTAATAAGTTGTACGAATAACAGTTCATTTTGACATCGTCCTGGCTTTTACCTGCTACTCAATCCGTCTGAGGCTTTCCATTTAGCCTACAGTGCCATGCAAAAGTGTTCATGCCCCTTAAACAGATTTCGTGAGCAAAGAATGACAAACCTCAGTGAATTTTGTTGGAATTTTATTTTATAGCTTAATGCAAACTAGCTATTAACATTTTCTTCCACAACTGTCCTGCATTAAGCCACATTCCAATGTCCATTACCTGTTAATTTCTGTTTACTTACATAATGGTAAATTCACAACTCTGCGTGTTATTCCCTGCTAAAGAAGATCAGCCCACAGCATGATGCTGCTACCAAAATATTTCACAGTGAGGTCGGTGTGTTCAGGGTCTTGTCCAGTGTTGGTTTTTCACCTCACAAAGCATTTTTCATGTAGGCTAAAAATTCACATTTGAATTCATCTGACGAGATCACCTTCTTCCACATGTTTGTTGTATCCCCTACTTGGAGATAAAACTGCAAATAGGACATCTGTTGGCTTTCTGTAAACATGACTTTCTTCCTGCCACTGCTCCATGAAGTTCAGAATTGTAGAGTGTACATTTAACAGTTTTTGTATTCACCCACCTGACCTGTGGTTCTCTGCAGCTTCTCCAGAAGCTCTCCTTGCCCAGCCTGCCAGTTCAGGTGGATGGCCATGTTATCAAATATTTTCAGTTGTACCATTCTCTTTCCATTTTCAGATGATGGATTAAACAGTGCTCTGGGAGATGTTCGAAGCCAGGGATATATATTTAGGGTTATCAGAGTAAAGGGGTTAAATACAAATGCAAACCACACTTTTATAATTTTTATTTAAACAATTTAAACATGTATCATTTTCCTTCTACTTCCCCATCATGCACTAGATTATGTTGGTCAATTGCATAAAATCCCTAAACAAGTTTAAATTTATTGTAATGCAACAAAACATAAAAAACAATTCAATAGGTATGAATATTTGTAGAAAACACTGTTGATTTTTTTTTGATTGCCACAAAAACCCTATATAATTCATTTAATTTTCTCCTTCTCTGGTGATAAACCTATGTTTGACATTTGGTTAGGCATGCGCTTTGTTTGGGTTTGTTCCTTGCCGTTAGACCTGCCAACACATAACAGGAAAATTGAAAAAGTCACTCAGCAGATTCGTTGCAGGACCCAATATAAGAAAAGAGCTTAGATGATGGAGGCTCTTAACACAGCAGACAATAACTACCTTATTTGTCTGTGAATCTATTTAAAGGTTCTCTGGGTGAGGTTTAACGCCAGCCAGTGCAAAAATGTACTTTGAAGCTTACATGACGAAAGCCAGACAATTCTTCCAATCCCAAGAGGTCACAAAGTGGTACCAGTCGTATTGTCGTACATGTCTACATTTGGTGCTGTGTCCATGTGTAATCACTGAGAATAACCAGGTTTATCCTGTTTTACAAAATATCACACTGGGAAACAAATTATATGTGACAAGAAATTCTAAAGACATTGAGCAGAACTGAAACACAGAATATAAAAGAAGTCACTAGAATGCCATAATGAATCTTTTGTGGAATTTTTTAATACAATGAGGGAGACCAGTCGTGCCTCTTCGGTCAGGTCTGGTAATTAGGTTGTCCAGCTAAAGCGAACAACTGTTATTATCACGCACGCAGGGCTACAAACATACAACGAAAACAGTGCAGACATTAAAAGTAGCTTTACTTTGTTTACCCATTCACATTCTATAAAGCGGCTCCATAAATAGATGCAGCCAAATGGTATAACGTAAACCTAAGACTGAGATGTGTCCCAAAGCAGCATCTGCTACAGAGTAAATCTGCCCACAGCCTGCAGCTGTCAACAGGAAGCCCAGAATGACCTCCACAGACATACACACATGCCCAAAGAGTCAAACACACACACAAACCAGTCTTTCATCTGTCAATGATTGGCAAAAAGCCAGCAGTGTCTATCTGTTCTATTCTCTTTCAGGAAAAGCTAGATTTCTCTCAAGATTAGTTCCAGTTCAGACTTAAGGTAATAACATTTGTCATTTAAACTATGCTAATATACCTAAAAAAAATAAATAAATGCATCAATTGGCCGGTAAACTAAACTGACAAATTTATTATGGTCAGCTGGGATTTCTTATGGGCAGGTCAAATTAAGATATTCTGGAAATGCATTAAAACCAAAACTCCAGCCCATTTCGGTCTATTAACTAATAAACCAACAGCATGTACTCTAAAAATTTTTTTTACAAAAATTAGAAAAAGGTTCAAGATAGATATGCACCAATCACAGTTTTTCCAGGCAATTTTCAGGTCTGATCTACCGATTCCAATTTTTGTAAATTCAAATACATGTTAATAAAAATGCATTTTTTTGATAAGGAAAGTAGTTTTGATTCCATTTGATTTCATCTGATTTTTTTATCAAACTCCAAAAAAGTGCATTTAAGTAAATGCCGCCAGTTGGTCCTACAAGTTATTTAGTAAACATGTGCTGTATTTAGAATAGACAATAGAGGAAGGGGTTTCTGTTTTTTGTCAGTGCCATAGCTGCTACTAATTCAAGGGCTGTGCCTCAGTTGTCAGTTTGCTAGCCTTTGCCCCCAGCCTCTTGGAAGAAAATTTACAAGAATGTGTTTAACAGTTTGTTATTTCATGGACTGGCAGAGTCAGTTTTGTTGACAGCCTTGTAAATATCTTGTATGACCTCGGACTATCAGGGGAACAAAGGCACCTCTGAGAACACAGGGCAAAAAATGTCTAAAGTTATACCTTTAACAGCATTATACAGGACCCCCCCCCCCCCCCAATTAGGCATCAAATGGGCTTCTGCCTTTTTAACTTTACAGAGGACTTTTGGAAAAATTATAGGAGAGTGCTGTAGGTACATTGAACACACTACAACTCTGATCAGTTTTCATTAAACACACTATTAATGTTCATAGAGTCAAGGCCCTTGATGATGCACCTGGAGAGCAACATATAGAAAATATATCCAAATGCAAAACCTCACAGGTACACACCACACACATGCAAAAACACACTAACATGAATCTAAAAACAGCAGTAAAAGGGATCTCACCGTGTGACCACAGTTGAAAGAGAGAGGATCTGCATCCAGCTTCAATACCAAATGCCATCTGCACCCAGACCCAACTGAGATAATGAGACGATTAAGCTCTCATCTACAGCTGAGGGACATGGCTCCTAACCTGCCGCCAGCAGGAGCCCACCACACCGGTACTTTTATATGGAAAACATGACAGAGCCAAGGTGGGTTGCTGCACACATGCTGAGCAGAAACCCCGTTGACTGCTGGCAGGCAAGGGCTTGTGTGCTGCAGTTTAGCTTTTCATTTAGGGATAAGATCATGTGAATGAGCATCAGTTTGGCAACAGGTAAGGGTCATTTCAGCTTAAATCCTTTTACTGCAATACACAACAACCATAGGACCAACATAAAACTAACCACCAATAACACAGCCAGCAGAGAGGACTGCCAATTTCTAAAAACTAATAGTGAAATAAATCTGTTCATTGAGATAAATAACTATGAAAAGCAATCAAATCATGTGAGCAAATAGTGTAGACAGTGACCCTGGTCAACAGAAACCACACACCATCAGCAACCCTAAACTGAGTGAATCAACTTTCAACTGACCTATCAGAAAAAAATCAGATATTTTACACCCATGAGGTGAAGTTGCCTATGTCCTAAAATAAAGAATTAATCACTACTCACAGCAGGAAGGGAAAAATGTTATTTTCAACGCTGTTTTGTCTTTTTACAGTTCCAACAGGGAAAATCAGAATTGGCTTAAATCTGTATTGGTTGGTCAGAAATTGTTGCTCTCAGAAAACAATGACTATGAAAACTATCAGTATAATATAGTTTTACATTGAAGGTGGCCATATTGGATTTTGAGTTGGCAAGAAACTTTCTCACCTTCCAACTTAAAAAACGTAAATGTAAAATTTTGAGAAAAATGGAACTTGTAATAAAACAGTATCCATAAACCAGTCAAGCAAAGAACATTTTTTTTTTCTTTTCTTTTTGTTTTGTTTGATTGGTATAACATAACATAACTAACAAGTCCAAGTCCTGTTCTAGTGCTGTTTTAGAAAGTTTGTAAAGATAAAGGTACCTGGTATAAAGTGTTTGAGAAACATTGCTTTAGACTACATATTCTATACTAGCTATCTCATTTATATGGGCCAACAAGGCCCCAACTAGTAGCAATGCATTCATGTGTCAGTAGCCTTCTCCTCATGAAAGTTATCACATGAAGTCAACACACAAGGCTAAGCCACAGTTACAGAGTAAGAGCTTAAAGAATGGTTAGAACCAAAAATATAAACGGCAACTGCAGAAATCAAATTACCCTAATAAACAAACAGATAAATGAATACATGCCCTAACCTTGCATGTCATACATTCCTAATTACTGTACACTATGTGACCTGAGAGATGCATTAGTTAAATAAAAGTAACACAAAGCAATAATAACTACTGGTACAGGAGATCAAACTAAAGCATTTAACATGAAACAATGTGGTGAATACGGATTGTTTATTCTACATACCATAAAAACTACAGAAAAAGGTTGGCATTTTAAGCAAAGCCACATAAGAAGGGCCTTAATTTAAATTTTAATGTTGTTGATTTGGGAAGTAATGAAATGTGAATTGTTCTACATCTATTTACAGCAAAGAGATCCACCATTACTTATCCACCGTTCAGAGGTCTTTTGGCTCGTTTCCGATTCTGGTTTTCTAAAGTTGTGACTCGCTGTGTCTAATTTTTATCAATTCTGATTTCCATTTAAGAACAATAATTGTCAGCCATCAGAATATTCCTGTATAGTCTTCCTGTTCTGAGCATGCACTCATATAATAGATAATTTTGGAGCAGCAACTTCCCACCATATGTTTTAAGAAGCAACCTGCCCTCTTGCTATCTGCTGTAGTTGGTTTCAGGTAAATTTGCTCTTTTGCCAATTTGATTAAAGTCCTTAGGGCAGGCATGCCCAAAGTCCGGCCCCTGGGCCAAATTTGGCCCGTGTTCAAATTTCCACCGGCCCGAAGCATCCTGTCATAAAATCAATATGTGGCCCGCCAGAACAGTTTCCCACAGTAAACAATACACACATACAAAAAAGCTATTTTATATTTCACCAGAGGGCGGCAGTAGACCTGTGGCTGCACTCTCATAATGTGAGCCCTGTGTGAACTGTCACTCGTGATATATTTTTAGCCGATTTCTAAAATGGCGACTGGTACGAAAAAGAGGAGAGTTGACAACGTTTCCAGGACAAGTGGAAATCGGAGTACTTTTTCACTGACATACGAAACAACAGTGTCTGCCTAATTTGCCAAGAGACTGTGGCTGTTTTGAAAGAACTCAAAACTAAGAGGCACTACCAGACAAAACATGCTAACTATGACAAGCTAACGGCGAACAAACGCACTGAAAAACTGAAGCAACTGGAAGCTGCTTTGATAGCACAACAGAGTTTTTTCACAAGAGCCCGTCACTCAAATGAAAATTCTACAAAGCCGAGTTACGAGGTGGCAATGCTGATTGCCAAGCACTGCAAACCTTTTACAGAGGGTGAATTTATTAAAGACTTCGTGATGCAAATGGTGGAGAAAATGTGTCCTGAGAAAAACCAAAAGCTTGCCAGTGTTAGCCTGGGTCGTAGCACTGTAGCACGGAGGATTGAAGAAATTTCATCTGATATCAAGACAGAGGCAAAAGGAGTGGAGTTTGACTTTTTTTCGTTAGCCTGTGACGAAAGCACAGATGCATAGCAAAGCTGCGTAGCAAAGTTGCTACTTTTCCAAAGGCACCTGAAACAAACGCAGCCCAATACCACACATTTCCCATCACTGCAGGAAATTATGACCAGTTTTCCAGACAACAATCTTTGTGCACAAATGAGGAGGTATCCAGAAAACATTTAATCTCTGAATGAGGAGTTTCAGCGGCGTTTCAGGGATTTTGTAGCTATTGAAAAGGAGATCAAACTTTTTTCCTCCCCTTTTTCCGTGGATCCTGATGACGCTCCAGACCACCTGCAACTGGAGCTCATTGAGCTGCAGTGTGACGCGGAGTGTCACAATCACTACCAACAACTCCCTCTCGTCCACTTTTACCGCCAGATGGACAAAGACAGGTTCCAAGAGATTCGGATATTTGCGAAGAAATGCTGAGCTTGTTTGGCTCGACATACTGGTGCAAGAAGACGTTCTTGATTATGAACATTAACAAGAACTGCGTGAGGACAAGACTAAGTGACTCTCACCTGCGTGACATCTTGCGCATCAAAACCACTGCTTTTGAGCCAGACCTGGCCTGTTTACTCCAGTCAAAACACCAATGTCAGCCTTCTCATTAATGCAGGTAATGTCTTTTATTCTGAGAAAAATAAACTCCAAAGTCTCGGTGAATTTATGTTTTATGATGATCAGACCACATGTTTGTCAAATTTCTGCTATCTGATTTAACAGTACTAAAATACTAAAATGCACTGGGATGTGATTTGTTAAAACAAAATCAATACATGTAATAAAAATTTCAGTCAACTTTCATAAAATCGTTCATTTGTATTTCATTTATCATTATTTTAACCTTTAACTATCCTGGCAATGCAATTGACAACGGATTCTCATTTGCAATGTCGACCTGCCTGCACACAGCAAAGTGATATAGTTACATATTTACATGTTAATTTACAATGGTAATGGTTCGAGAAATGTCAGGCCGAATGGTCGGCTCCTGTACATTTTCATCTGACCAAACCTGGCCCTCTTTGCAAAAAGTTTGGACACCCCTGCCTTAGGGTATATAAGTATGTATGTACAGAAGGAGACTACTTTTCATATCAATTTATTTGTGGTATGAAAACAACCCAAAACGACCAAAACCACAAAAGTACTAAATGGCAAAGGAACAAAATGACCACTACTTGAAGAAGTCTAGCTCTCTGATGAATGTGTCCAAAAATAGCTTTAAAATCTTCAGACAGGTTTTGTTCTTCCTCTGATGTCACTTTTAAACACCTCATTGGCCAACTAGCCAACTTTCATTCTTATTCTACCAGTAAAAACTTCCACACTGAAGGGTGGTGTAGTCACCACAACGTGGTAGGACTTATGTATGGTGCATTCACAGTTTGGTAAAAACTAATTTTTGAGTTACCGACAGACTGATAAAAGGTTAGGACAGATGAACCTGAAAATAGAGCACTTTCAGGTCATAAGCTGATTTATCTGTGCATCATTAGTTATCCTATCTATCACCCAAGCTAAAAGTGACAACAAAGACAACCTCCATTTTTTTCTACACATCATGTGAACAATAGTTTAAGGGACTACCTCACCTTAAAACATTCAAAGACTGCTGATCCTCTGCACATGTGTAAGACAATAACTCTGTCAGACTGAATAAGCAGGTACTAAGTAAGAGGTAACAAGCATAGGGAATGGCTGAATGGGTTAAAATTTAAGAATTCAATAAGGTATGCGGTGAGTCATCACTATTTAACAAAAGCCATATAAAGAGAAAAACAGACCCAGAATAGAGTCAAATGGAATGAATGGAACAGCTCCTCTGTTCCTCATATAAACCCTATTGGACCTCTGGCAGAACCAGCAGAACACTATCCAGTGGTGGCGTTTTTTATTAGAGGCTTGTATTTGTTAATGTGTCTGGGCTCCTGCACTGTGGAGCAAGAGAGACAGACTAACAGAAAGACTGTTGTGTATGGTTCTGGCTGAGCTCCCCTGTTGCTGCTGGCCAAACTACTATATTCACACGTTTTTGTTTTTTTGGTTTTTATGTAGCCTTATGAACTGGGGGCAATCTGTGGGTGAATAATCCCTCTACCGCTTTACATAAAGGTACCTCTCTTCACAGTACACAGTGCCAGCAGGCTGAGAAGCGATTGTTCCAAGGAGAGTGTTTTTGCTTTATTTCCATCACTTTTTCTGCCTAGCCTTCCTCCGTGCCTTTCTGGGCAGCTGAATAGAGGCGTACACCCTCTCTTTTATGGTGCCCTATCTGTTGCTGGAACAGTGACGCCTAAGCAGAGCCTGAGTCTTAAATAAAGGGCATGAGGGCCTCACACATGTGGACTGGGAACTGACAGCAGCTTTGTGGCAGAGGCATGAGGGGTGGGAGTTTAGGGCCATGGGCCAGGGACACTTAAAGAAGGAGAGACAAGTTGAAGGAGCCCCTTGAGAAATAGTCTGTGCCAACAACCACAACAACACCTCAACAAGGGTTTTAGTCTTCCAGCACAGTCAGGTTGGGATCTGTGCATGGCTAAATGCCAAGAAGAACCAAGATATGTAGTATTAGGTCCTTAACATTGAAGAAAAACAGTAAAATTTAGACAGTGTGGAAGGACTGATTTAGAAAAATAAAAAAATAAAGTAAAATGGATTACAAGTATTCATTTCCATTCACATTTTCATATTTGTTCATGTTACTAAAAGACACTTTAATGTGCAGTACTTACAGACTTTTTGTGTGAAACTATCTATTGAAATCTTTATAAAATACTCTCAAGTTTGTGGTTATAACTTGGCAAAATGTCTAAAATACTTTCTCAAGACACTGTACCAGACCATGTAGGAAACCAAACTGCAGCTAAAAACTTCTGAGATAAATCCTCTAAAAAAACAATTAGTTTTGAAAAAAGCTTGTAAAGAAAAGTGAATAACGTAAAAGGAGAGAGAAGCAGCAGTGCTGAAGGCTTGCTGTCTAGCACAATGCTGTGCTACTTGCAAAAAGGCCATCAAGGGAATAAATAACAAAATAAATAAAAAAAACAGCCGGAGGCAGTTAAATGTGGTAGCAAGAAGAGCAAGCATTATAGCAACAATGGGAGTTAAAAAATTCAGACAAAGCTTGCTCAAAAAAGTAAGTAATTTCAGCAGTAATGGAGGCTTTGACCATCCACTGAACTCCTTTTTTCTGGGAAATGTTACTCCTCTGTCTCTCTCTTTGGCCTGAACTCAAAATTATCCTCCACTTCACCTCAATCTCAGGTGATTTTATAGTTGTGAGTGAAAACTGGACTTCTTTATTTCTACAAACCTTAACTGGGGTTCACAAAAATATGGTTCTGACACTCTAAACTGATTAGGGGAAATGGGGCCTCTAAAACTGGAAAATGTTTTTCCTCACAGTGGTTAAAATTTTCCAAATCAGGAAGTTAAAATAAAAGACCTTTAGTGGGTGAGAAAGACAATCCAGGCTCAAGGTGCTGATTTCTAGTGCACAAAGATCATCAGAACCATCAACAATTCACTAACGAGTCTTCAACCTCTGTGAAGCCTGAGGACTCCTATAGCACTGAAACACATGCAAACTCACACAGGCATGCTCACACATGGTCGAACAGAAGGTCACGCTGCGGTCCTCACCTGTCCCCAGCCAATCAACTGATGTCCACACATCGTGAAAGGAGTCGTCTCTCTGCGTCTGGGCTTGAAGGCAGTGAGCTGGAGCAGGCTTGCTGTCTAATTACAGTTAGAAAGGTCACCTCTCCTTTCTGCAGCTAATGTGGATTTACTGACTCTAAATCTTACCTTAACAAGCCATATAATCTATCTGACATGGAGAAAAAAATAAGATACAGCTGTTCTGCTTGGAGAATCTGAGACAGTAGCTAATGGTTTAAAATGCAGCTGAATCCTCCTCTGTCGTGTCCACAATTGTTCTAAATGATTCCTTTTGCAGCTGCAACACTGCTTTGCTTACACTTCAGATCTCCCGAGCTACGTACCATGAAGCTATGCAGATGGAATGTGAATCCTCTGGCCAGTGGAGTGAATTAGGTTTGAAATGGGGACAGAATAACTACACTGGGGCATATGTTCTTGGCATTGACAGCACCATGTGTGACTGAGGCTGGTTACCATTACACACAGAGAAGTGAGGTGTGGTAACAGTACACAGCCCAGACAAGTGGAATGCCCAGGGCAGTAAAAAAGGCCATACAGAACCATTCATCACAGCACCAGAGCTCAGTAAGGGCACACATATCATTTCTCTCTCCAAACACCCAGTTTCACCAACAGATACTTCCAGTATACTTTCTGTCTATTACTCTTGTGTCTGTGGATTCTACTTTACTGGAATCTTAGTTTTCTGGAATAGTTTGTCATTTATTAAAAGCTCTGTGAGTAAACCATTTGAGGTTTAGTGTAATTCCACATAGGCCATGGTGACAGATGCCTGAGGTGTCACCTCTAGGCGAAAACTTTGGAAAATGGCCATGGAGTGAAGGTGGACCACAGCTGAGGACTGTGGGATTAATCCGTAAGGTTAAATACATGAGAGCTATTCGAAGAAAGGAACCATATGTCAACCCCCCACCTAAAAAAACATTTTTCTTGTGTGTGTCTCATTCAAATGCAATCTGCATTTTCATTAAAGTGTGAGTAAAAAAAAATTTTCAGAGAAATGACAAAACTAACATGTAAGCCTACTTCCCATGTTTTGGGAGGATCACTAGCAGTGATGACTGACATTTTCGCTTCTACTGGCTCTATGTTGGTATTTGAAGATTTTGAATCTGACACCAGATCCCTTTAAAGTCCTGTAAATTGTGAGATGGTTGCTCCATGGATCAGACTTGTTGTCCAGCACATTCCAAAGACTATGCATAGATGGCAAATCTGTTGGGACAAAATATCTGTTGCTGTCAAGAGGACGAGAGGAGAGACTGCAGCCTCTGGAAAGTTATAACTAAGTGATTTAAGTAGAGCAAAATCACCAAA
The DNA here is from genome assembly GCA_036173005.1 of Crenichthys baileyi. Classification (NCBI taxonomy): domain Eukaryota; kingdom Metazoa; phylum Chordata; class Actinopteri; order Cyprinodontiformes; family Goodeidae; genus Crenichthys; species Crenichthys baileyi. The sequence continues at coordinate 540,370 of JAHHUM010000900.1, forward strand.
CTATTTTAGACAATGTAATAGAGAATGAATGGAGTGTGGTATTTCACTGCATTTATAATATTGGTCTTAGACTTAGTTTTGGCAAATCTCTATTCCTAAATGAGTCGGATCGACAGTGCCTAAAAGCTTGACTGGGACATTTCTCACAAACATAGAGAGAGAAAATAACTCGTACTCGTTCTCGTACTCGTCGTCTTCCGCTTATCCGGAACCGGGTCGCAGGGGCAGCAGACTCAGCAGAGACACCCAGACGTCCCTCTCCCCAGACACCTCCTCCAGCTCCTCCGGGGGGAGCCCAAGGCGTTCCCAGGCCAGCCGAGAGGCATAGTCCCTCCAGCGTGTCCGGCTGTCCCCCCCCCCCCCCCCCCCGGGCCTCCTCCTGGTGGGACGTGCCTGCGAAAACCTCTCGAGGAAGGCGTCCAGGAGGAATCCGGTATAGATGCCCGAGCCACCTCAACTGGCTCCTCTCGATGTGGAGGAGCAGCGGCTCTACTCAGAGCCCCTCCGAAAGGCCGAGCTCCTCACCCTATCTCTAAGGGAGTGCCCGGCCCACCCTTACGGTAGGAAGCTCATTTCAGCCGCTTGTATCCGGGATCTCGTTTTTTTCGGTCATGACCTAAAGTTCATGGCAATAGGTGAGGGTAGGAACGTAGACCGACCAGTAAATTGAGAGCTTCGGCTTTCGGCCTCAGCTCTCCTCTTCACCACAACGGGACCGGCCACCAGCGCCCCCATTACTGCGGCAGCTGCACCGATCCGGTCTGTCGATCTCCCGCTCCCATTCTTCCCTCACTCAGTGAAAGACCCCGAGATACTTGGAAACTCCTCCACTTGAGGCAGGAACTCCCTCCAACCTGAAGAGGAACAAAGCCACCCTTTTCCGGTGAGTTACACATGGGCCTCTGACTTGGAGGAGCTGATCTTCATCCCAGCAGCTTTACACTCGGCTGCGAACCGCCCCAGCGCATGCTGTAGGTCTTGGCTAGGAGCGGGCCAGCAGGACCACGTCATCTGCAAAAGAAGAGACGAAAATCACTGGTCCCAAACCAGACCCCCTCCGGCCCTTGGCTGCGTCTAGAAATCCTGTCCATAAAAGTTATGAACAGAGACCGGGAAAAGGGCAGCCTGCGGAGTCCAAACATGCACCGAGGGAAACAATGCGGACCAAACTCCTGCCTCCGCTCGTTACAGGGACGATGGCCCCTAATAAAGGGCCCCAATTCCATACTCCTGGAGCACCCCCCACAAGGGAATCACGAGGGGGGACACAGTCGAATAATCTTCTCCAGGTCACAAAACACATGTGAACCGGTTGGGCAAACTCCCATGAGCCCTCGAGTACCCTGTAGAGGGTATAGAGCTGGCTCCAGTGTTCCACGGCCGGGAAAAAACCACACTGCTCTCTGCAGGCCGAGGTTCGACTATCGGCCGGACACTCCTCTCCAATACCCCTGGCGATAGGCCTTACCAGGAGGCTGAGAGTCGTGATCCCCCTGTAGTTTCCCAGGTGGGCGTTGAAGTCACCCAGCCAGAATAATGAGTCCCCGGGAGGGCACTATCCAGCACCCACCGACAGGGACACCAAGAAGGCCGGGTACTCCGCACTACCGGCTCGCCCCCGTAGGCCGAAACGACAGTCAGAGACCTATCCCCGAACCCAAAGGCGCAGGGATGCGACCCTCTCATCACACAGGGGTAAACCCCAACACGAGACGGCTGAGCTGGGGGGCAAACAAGCAAAAACCACCCCAGCCCGCCGTCTCTCCCCGTGGGTGCCCACTCCAGAGTAGAAGAGGAGTCCAAGGCCCCTCTCAAGGAGATGGGTTCCAGAGCCCACGCTGTGCATGGAGGCGAGCCCACTATTTCTAGTCGATATCTCTCGACTCCCGCACAAGCTCAGGCTCTTCCCTCAGCGAGGTAACATTCACGTCCCTAGAGCCAGCCTAAGCATACCGGGGATCGGGCGCTGAGGTCTCCCACTTCGTCCGCCACCCACAATCCTCTTTGCACGGGTCCCTCACGGTTCCCCTAGCAGGTGGTGGGCCCACTGGGAGATGGCCCGCGTCTCTCTCGTTCGGGCTTGGCCCAGGCCGGGGTCCACGAGGAGCAACCCGGCCACCAGGCGCTCTCCGACGAGTCCCGACCCCAGGCCTGGCTCCAGGGTGGGACCCCGGCTCCGCCGTACCGGGCGACGTCACGTGCCTCGATATATTTGTCCTCATGAAGGATTCTTGAACCGCTCTTTGTCTGACCCATCACCTAGAGCCTGTTTGCCATGGGAGACCCTACCAGGGGCATTTAAGCCCCAGACAACATCTAGGATCATTTGAACACTCAAACCCCTCCACCATGTTAAGGTGGCGGTTCAAGGAGAGGGAGAAAATAACTGATGTAGTGTAATCGGGCCAAAATTAAATGGCAGTGAGTTGTCTTGCCCTCAGCAGCGTTGATTATAAAACATGAGTCAACATTTGTATGGACTTAATGTTGTAAGTTCAATAAAAAGCAAGTGTCTGTGACCAATGAGAGGAGCTGCACTCCATATACACCGCTATGGATCATTTAGCCAACCATCAACAGAGCAGGACTGCAGCAGTGTGGGCGTTTGTGTGACATTCATAAGTTGGAGGTGTCTATGTGTGTGTGCGTGTGTTTGGCTCTGTTTAAATGCTGAATGTACAAGCTCCACCAAAGCTTTTGGTGAGAAAGGGTTCTGTCCAAGTTCGACTCACCATTAATCTTCCCTCTGAGCCAGTTAGCAACAAACAGCCTCTGGGACAGATTTGTAAAGAGAAAAAAAAAATCAGGAGTGACGGCCAGAAATCTATTAGGTACTCAACTTGTCCTTGCTCCTGCTGAACGCAAAAACGTTTTAGCTCACAACGGCTTTTAAACATTCAGTTTCCAGTTTAACGACAAAAAAAGAGTTGTAACCTCACATAGTGTACTTATATTTCATCTTGCCCCAATAGGAAAGGTAAAATGGTTCAAGGAAAGGCAGGGGTTAGAATGTTGCGGAACGAGGTGCTTGAAGAAAAAACAAGAGAAAAACAATGAATGACAAAACAGACCAGGCTTGTAAGATAATTAAAGAATGGCTGTGTCAAATTATAAAAGCAGCAGGATTCAGGTACTTCTGCAGCGCACACACTGAGACATACAGACACCCAGCGAAAAGAATTAAGCATTTCAAAAAGAATTCTAATATTAATTTAGAGGCAGTTGTTCTCATAAAAATGTCAAAAGGAAGTCTAATAAAACATCACTGGCCATTGAGAAACAATAAAAACTGAGGCATTTTTTACAAAGCTATATAAAAGGAGATGTAAGAAAACTTTGGGTGAAAGCTAGCGCAAAATGATTCATAGATTGTCTCAGCAGAAGGGAAGATTTCGACCCAATATTTTTTGTTAAGCTGTGTCAGGCCCACAGGGTAAACAGTCAAGCCCCCTTTCCAAAAAATGTGAAATTTTCTCCAGAATAGGAGGACTATTTTATATGGAAATTCTCCAACCGCTTTGCATTGAAAATGCAAGTCAGTGTATATAGAAAAAAATAAAATAAAATATACATATATATTTATAGAGGTGCATGTTTTATAAAGCGAGAGATGCATAATGAATATTCAAATTTATTCACTTCATGGTTTCCACCTTGAATTATGTGAGGTAATTTTGCCAGAGTCCAGAAAGTGATGTATTTATGTGGCAGGTAATTGAGAGCAGTGATGTGAATAGAGTGTCGGATGCTGTGAATGGCCAACTCTCCCTTGGTGTGAAAGTCTCTCTGAGGCCCAGGAACAGAATCATTGTTCCATCGGGGACACAAAAAAGGGATTAATTTAAATTTGGTTTACAATGCCATGCTTTTCAAATTAATCCATCTGGTCTGTGCCCTGGAGTTGCCATTTTGTCCTTTCACTCCCCATTCAGTCTCCTAGTGCTCTTTGTCTAAAGGAGGGGTAAATGTCAATTCCACCTCTGCTTGAGGGGGCAGGCCTGTGAGATGCTGAAACAGAAAGAAAACAACCTCCATTTATAAAAAAAATGAGACTTTTCCATGTTTGTAATTCATTTACATATTTCTTTAGCTATAAATGTTGGCAACTGCACAGATGCCCTCAACAAGCAGAGACTCATCATAGAGATTCAGGGGATGGTGGCCATTTTTATTTTCCATTTTGCATACTTTTGCATTTCTGGACATTTCAAACCCATCATTCATGAGGTGTTATGTAATAACAGATTTTTTTGGGACATTTGTGCACCATTTCTACAGTAATTACTAAACTGTGTCTCAAATATTATAATATTATATTAATATTATATAAATATTATAATATAAAGTCGGTTTAGGAATTGACAAAGGGAGGAACTGACCCAGAGCATTATTCAACAACAGTAGGACATGGGAACATCTGGCTGAAGTCTAGAAGTTTAAAGAATTCTTTGCTTTTCCCTAGAAAGTTTTTAGGCTTTGATGACAAGGAGGCAAAGCCCTACAGCAAAATAAAACAAAAAATATATGTATAAGAAAGAAAAAAGGTTGATTTAAATTTCAATTTAACAGTTAACCTTGCACCCAACAGAAAAAAGGGAAATACAGATACAGAATAATTAGGAAAAAAACAAGCAGAAGAATCAGAAAGTCTTATTTTAAAATATTTTGCAGGGCATCACTTACTGTCATCTTAGAGTGCACCAACATGGTTATATAACACACAGACTAAATAGAGACCCACTTTCCTTTTCTAAAAACGAAATCAAAAACAAAATAAAACCAACTGTGACATTTTATTCATGAACAGTTATATGCTTTGCACAAAAATTTCATACCAGCCCCAATTTTATAGAGGCAAAGGCATTGTGAAACACTGCCAAACAACCTAAACTGAAAATATCTACTGTAGCTTCAAGAGCCAGATTTAAGGTGAGGAGACCTCAACGAAAGTTGTATGATGATATCATTCAATTAGGACAGCTGTGTTGCCTAAGGGTAGTTCTGCATTCCAATTACATATTTGCTTTTTTTTTTTTTTGTTCTGGATTTTTTTTAGGTCAACTCTCAGCAGTATAGCAAGGATTTTACTAATATTTAATTACACAGTGGCTTAGGTCTAATACAAGCCTGCAGATTTAGCTGACGCTCAGTGTTTGACATCATGCTGGATGTAAAACTGTAAATAAATGGATAGAGTTGTGGCCATGTCAGATGTGTTTAACCCGCAACAGTTAAGTACGGAAAATGTATGCCAGTATATGGGTAGATATTAGTGTTTCCACCCTTTATCCATCCATTCATCTATCCATTTTTGAATGTTCATCTTTATAGTGGAAACATTTAAATTAATCTTGTAATAATGTAATACAGTGTGCTGCACATTCCATTCTCCTATTGAGTCTCAAGAAAGTGGGGCCCCTCCACGCCGAATACATCTAAAGAGTGTTAATACAACTGCTGCGCTGTGCAAAACGGCATGGCCGAACATAAATAAATAGGTTGGATCCTTGTCTACTTTCCCCATTTCAATCAAACGCATCGATGGAAACCAAACGGCACGGTCACATTCGGGGGTCAGACCGGGCTCAGACCAGACAGCCCTCAACTGATTATTTTAAAGCCCTTAAAGAGTGTCTCCAAGCTGGCTACAAATGTGGAAGTGGAGCTCAGGAAGGAAAAAAAAGGGAATAAAGTATCTTTGCTCACAGAGCCACCTTTCTCTCCACACCAGTTGTTGGAATGCATAAAGTTTATAAACAAAGACAGGCTGGATTAAAAGTGTGAGGAGAGGGGTCAAACAGAAGGGACAGGGGGATTGAAGACCTCCAGTTGACATCCTGACAGATAACAGTTGCTAGCAAGCTGCGGCCGATCACCAAGACCACCTTCTGTGAAAAAAAGTCCCTAAAGACCACTGGATTAGTGGTGCCTGGAAATGGGATCGTATTCCACTTTTTTCCTACTACTCATTAAATATTCAGTTATAATGACATATGTTTTCGACCGGGGTGGAAAAAGTGGAAGATGGTTGTGTTAGTGGCCCTTATGTCCTGTGAGTATTATCCTGAAAAAATAAAGACTGTAGGGTAATAACCTGCTTTGCAAATCATGGCAACTGGGCCTTGGCGAAAGTGACAGAGATATCCAGAACATACAAGTGCTGCTTGAGGACTATATTCCTGCATTACATCAAAGAAAAGCAGCTGAAGCCTCAATTGCATTTTGTACTCTGTATGTTAGAGTGATGCATTACTTTCTTCCACAGTAGTCCTGTGTGCATGTATGATGCAAATGTTTATGAGTATGAATGATTAACTAGTTTTTAGGATCTATAAATAACTAGAGGCTGGTAAAGTGCCAATTTCTTCGTGAAGCTGGGATGGCTAAGTATTTCATTCAATCTCCACTTGATAGCGCAGTTCATTTGATTAGGTTGATGACATCCAACCAGTTTTATGCTCCACAGCTGAACACTATTAGCCTCTTTCACCTTTCACTCATTGCCCGATGTGAAATTCCACTCTCAGAGACTCACGTAGCAAAGCAAAATTTCATTATTTCTATGCCAGTCCCCGTACATCTGTCAGTTATGTGACGACACTTTGTTGGAGTCTGATCAAGGGGTTAATGCTGACAGGGAAGGGACAGCTGGAGGGCAACTGGTGCAGTTTGGCGATGCAGCATATTTTCTGAGTGAATTGATGGCGAAATGACTCTCATTCCAATTCAAATGTTGCCTAATATTAATGCTAGAGGATTTTTGTTTATCTATATCTGTCTATCTATATATATCTGTATACACTGCTCAAAAAAATAAAGGGAGCACTTAAACAACACAATATAACTCCAAGTAAATAAAACTTCTGTGAAACAACCCAGCAGCAGGACCGCTACCTCTGCCTTTGTGCAAGGAGGAACAGGAGGAGCACTGCCAGAGCCCTGCAAAATGACCTCCAGCAGGCCACAAATTTGCATGTGTCTGCACAAACGGTTAGAAACCGACTCCATGAGGATGGTATGAGGGCCCGACGTCCACAAATGGGGGTTGTGCTCACAGCCCAACACCATGCAGGACGCTTGGCATTTGCCAGAGAACACCAGGATTTTAACCAAAGGCAACACAACTGTCATGGAACAACATGGAATTATATGGAAAACAAAAAGTGTGAAATAAACATTTTTATATTTTAGATTCTTGAAAATAGCCACCCTTTGCTTTGATTACTGCTTTGGTTTCTTGGCATTCTCTCCATGAGCTTAATGAGATGGTCACCTGTAATGGTTTTCCAAACACTCTTGAAAGAACTTCCCAGAGGTGCAATGAGAGATGGCCAAAGTTTAAATTTCCAGTCATCACAGCATAGGGTGATTACTTCAAGGATTGTAAAATAAAAAACACATGTAAAGTTATTTTGCAATTTTTTGTTTGCTGCATAATTCCATATGTGTTCATTCACTGTAAAAAGTGTTTCTAAAACTTTTGACCCATAGTGTATATATATATATATATATATATAAACAATTGAAGTCGAAACGTTTTAAAACAATGCTGACACGACAGATGATGATACTGATGAAGGTCCCTGATAGAAATGTACATAGAAAATGGATCATTGCAGCTTAAAATGAATGAATGGTGAGTATAAATGGTGTTGCTGCGAGAAGAAGTAACAGCATCCAAAGTTAGCTATTTTTCAGCATTAGCAAGGTTTTTCAAAAGCAATGCCTCCAGCTGTAGGAAACACTTGGCGATATGTCTGTGCTTCAGTAAGGCTGCAAGAGAGCGAGAGCGAGAGAGAGAGAGAGGGAGAGAGAGAGAGCCTTCAGCAGATAACAGGAAGGTAGAAAGAAGCACAACAAAGTTTCTTGATTTTACTCTTTTGAACTTAAACCTGTCATGAAAAATACTGGATATGGAAATGCTGGTAGCGTTCAGGATATCTCAGATTTAAGGGTCTACATTCTCTAGGGAATACCAACAGAGACTGATGTTAACAGTTAATATCATCAACTGTCCTAACTGTGGTAATCCCTATTACAGTATAAGATGTTAAGTCTTAACATGGCTTAACACTGGGACTGTAATTGTTTGTCTTCATTATAAAATAATCTATATACTCTAAGGAAGAAATGCACATACTGTTTTAGTGATGCTAACTTCTCTGATTGCTCATATAAGATGCTATGGGACAATTTAAAATGTGAAAGTCAGTATTTTAAATAGCAAACCTGGCTGCTCTTTCACACACAGCTTTGGTTCTGTACCCTACATCAGTAATTAATTACTGCAAGAAAATTGTGAAGAAAATATGTAGATTTTTTTCCTTAAATCTTTTAGTAGTTCTTAAAGAGGAATCTGAGCCAAGATCCGCATCACAGCTTCAAAACTTGGCCAAAGTTTTGCAAAAAGCAGATATCTGAATTCACTAATTCACAATATTCTGTTTGGTGGGTCTATAGTCTCTGATTGACACCCTTATCTCAAAGACAGAAATTAGCTTCAGTTTGAGTCATGCACATTTGAAGTGCACATAAGAATATATGTATATACACAACACATACAGACATACATCTGTGTTGAAATATTTTCCTTTGAGTCTCATAAATCTAACTTTGTTCCACAAACTCACTTCAAAGAGCATCTGTTTAACATGCACAGGAGTCAAGCCCAACTGTCTTAACTCAACTTTAAAGGTTACGGATGATTATATTGCTTGGAGTACTTAGTCCAAAATCAAGTGAAAGTCAAACGGAACTGTATTAAAAAAGTTATTTATTGCGCACTCTGGTACAGCTCCAGTCAAAGGGTTATTTAATATTCAATAATTAACATAACTAGCAATTCCTAAAACAAAGGGATAAAGTATTCTTTGTCATGTTTTGTAAAGGTTGCAACCTAGGAATGCTCTAAAGTCATAGTTCTCAAACGGTGGTACCAGTATCAGTATTGATACTTGGGCTGCCTTTAGTGGTACGGAGAAATAGGTAAATATAAACGTGGACCCTTTTGTTAATTTAAACATGTTAGCTTCTGAATAACAAAGAAACACATAGTTAAGCCTCATCCTACAGCCAGTCAGTCAGGCAGGTAGTGGCATTAATGGATAGTAACATTTTTCTTTTTGTTACATAACACAACAAACTTAAAAGTCCAAGTCTGTTTTACTGCTGCTTTATAATGTCTGTCAAGATAATGATACATAGTGGGGCTTTTGGAAAGTTTGAGAACCACTGCTTTACAAAGATAAACATTCTTTCATAAACTCTGATTTGAAGAAAAAGTGGAAAACACATTTAATTAAAACAACAGTTTCACAAAATGTATCAAGTAGCTTCACTAGGCATTATCTAGTAATTTTATTGAAAATAATGGAGAGTTATGGAGCAGAAACTTAAGGGGGAGGAATACTCTTTCTGAGGTAAAGTTGTCTTTTTTTTTAACTGCAGGTGTAAACCACCAGCGGCAAGCAAGTAAAGTGGCCAAAGGCAGGTTGGCAACCTGAGCAGATAGCCCAGCTAATTGAAGAGCTAAAACCAGCCTGATATGTTTGCTATTTTATAAAGAAAATGACAACATACAAGTATAATACAGTTAGCAATAAGAACTTAAAAATGTAGTAGGTGTCTGTATTTTTACTTTAGTTTAGGAGTCAAATTTAAAATAATAAATCAGCTCTTACTGGCTAATACCTACCCTTCACACTTTTGTACCTTCAAAATATTGCTAAAATGATTTTGTCAATACAAAACCTGTTAGGATAAAATGCTTCTGCTCTGCTTCAGTGGATTTCGCTGGAAAGGTAGTCAAAGTAATATGGGTTTAAGTTTAATGTGTTGTCTACCATTTCCATCCAGCAAACCTTTTGTCTACGAGCAAAACTGGTGCCAACTCTCCCATCTGTGGCTCAGAGGATTAACAGACGGACTGAGGGAGAGTCTTATCTCAACTTGCAGAGATAAATCAGACAGTAAAACCGTACTGCTCCGGAGGGGAGCAGAGAGAGAGACGGAGGCATCTGAACAGAAAAGCCACACACAGGCTCCTAAGCAGACTGTTTGTTTAAAAACCTGCTTTAAGGGTTTACGCTTTGCTCTGCTTGCCTGTCCTCGGGGATGAGCGGCCAATGGCCATTGGCTCCGAGGGTTGTTTGGAATGAGCGGACAGCCACCTTGATCTCCTCTCCCATGACACTTTTCTGACAACACAACACTAAAACAAGCTGTCTGTTAGAACATGGCCTAGTTTTCCCTTACCTTGAATATTTTCACACATTTTATCTCTCTTGGGAATATCCTGCATTATATGGTGTTATTTTTCATATTTTTGCAACATCAAACATGGTCAGCTTTTACAAAGCAAGCAAAAAAAATAAAAATTTGAACATAATCCTCAGGAATTGAAGCCACATAAAAACATTAGCAAAGACCTCAAAGAAATGTATGCCAGGCAAGAGTTTGGAACGAAACTTGTATATAACTACAATATCTTTAACACAATCACACCCTGTTGTAATGCTGTTGTCAGAAAAACTCCACCATTGCACCCTACATGCTGCATGAATGTTATTGGATTCTTTGAAACTTTACTGTCAGGACAAATAATAGATGATTTTCAAAATGTATATACTTGAAGTAATATGAGGACAGCTAAAATAACATCTGTGTCTGGAGGACAATGATGGCTTTATGTGGCTTTGCCTGAGGGGAAGTAGCTGGAAATTGTGTTCGAGATGAAAGGAAACCATATTTCTTTAAATACAATTCAAGCTTGAAAAGTTCTGCAGCACAATTCTTCTTTGAGGGTAGATGAATTATAAAAAAAAAACATTCTATGTCTGAATGTAAGTGGGGACCTAACATTTTAAAGGTTTGTTTTTTTAAGTATTAATTTTCCTTCAGTCTTTGTTAAACAACCATTGCTGCTCTGTCTTAACCCCTACACCACCAGCAACGCGCCCAACGTGAAAATGATTGTATGAGGATTTTGTTTAGAAAGTAGTGCATAAATATGCAGCTTAATTTATATTTCCATAAACTCCGACCAGCTTCTTTGTCCCTGCTGAAGCAAAGTATTCCCACAGCATGATGCTGCCATCACAATGTTTTGCTTTAAAGGTGGTGTATTTACGGGGATAGGTAGTGTTAGTTTTTCATTACACACAGCGATTTGAGTACAGGCCAAAGAGTTCAGTTTTGGTCTCATCTGACCAAAGCCTCTACTCTCATGTGTTTGCTGTCCAAAACCTTCCACAGAAGCCGCTGGTCATCTTATACACTGCAATTATTCAGTCTGTCCTGTGTTCCTCCATTACTGCGTGGTTTGGCTCATCCACAAAACAGAACAGGTCCAAACTACAATTAACGATCAAGTCGGCAGAGAGGATGCTCAGGGCTGACCTTACCTCCATCCAGGATTTGTACAGGAAAAGGGCAGCTAACATCTCTGCAGACCCACACACCCTGGAAACAAACTATTTAGACTTTCACCTTCAGGTCGGCGCTACAGAGCACTATTTGCAAAACCCAGCCGCCACAGAGATAGTTTCTTTCAATGTGGAACTACCTGTTACCTGTTGCCCTCTTCTTGCCAATATCTCTCTAACAATATTTTTGAACATATTCTCTCACCTGATGTGATGATCTCCGCAGCTCCTCCAGAGCTGCCTCTTTTTCATTACCTGGCTTGCTAGTTTGGGGGAACTTCTATGTATTGGCAGATTTGCATTTGTGCCATTTGTGCTTTAAACATCTTAACAACTTTATCCCTGATCTGTCAGGTGTGTTCCTCAGCCTTCTGCATGTATACACAGAGGGACTCTATTTAATAAACAGATGAAGTTTGAAAGCATTTCGTTGCATTGGACTTTAATCAGTGGTATCACAGTAATGGGGGCTAAACCTATGTTTCATTGTCCTTCTACTATTTCCTTCCACAGTTATGTACCAATTTGTGTTGCTCTATCACATAAAATACCAATCAGGAATGTTGAAGTCTGTAGTTGTAACGTGACAAAATGTGAAATGGTTTAAAGGGGATAAATACTTTAGCAAGGTACTGTTTCTGTACACACTAAGCTGACAGTTATTGTCTTAAAAAGAAGTTGATCCTATTACTGAACTACCTAAAAACTCGTTAGAAGAACTGTTGATCCCAACAACTTAAGTTGTAGAATGTGAAGGGGTGATGCACTTACAATTAAGATGGATATGTTGAGAAAAGGGCAGGTGCTGATTTAAGTGAAGAAAGAAATTAATTTCAACCCAGATTACAGTCATATTTTTTGCATATGAAAAGACCCCAACCACAAAAAAGGTAGCCCATTTAGAGAGACCTCTATGGCATGATGAAATCCATGGATCAGGTGCAGGATAACTGCTCTGTTGCAGATGAGAAGATGGACTGAATCACATAGACTTCAAAGAAATATTGGCAAAGCAGGGTCACTTATAACAGTTGACATCAATCAATAGAAGGGTTAGAAAATTGATTCTCACTATGTAGGCTTAAAGCAGCCCTGGAGGGAAATCTTGATTCTGAGCCTGTGCATGAATTACATTTATGAGTAACTTTCATTGTGAGCAGTCCCTGCAGAGCTCAGGGATGAAAGTCTGCTGCCCGGACACTTTGGCAAATGAGTGCTTCACCACTGAAGATAACCTCTGTTTCCCAACAGCAAATAAGCACCTCTCGACCACTTAGAACCATCTTCTTTTTTTTCTACAGACAAAAGCAGTCTGGCACTGAGATGACACAAGCTCTTCTCACTGGCCACTACCAACACCAGATCAAACAAAGTGCTGAATATGGAACTAACCCAAAGCCAATACAGTAAAGAACTCTGAACAGACCAGAACGCACAACACCAGCATACTGCAAGGCCAATACAATAAAAAAAAAAAACAATACCCAAGCCTTATTCAGGCATATATCTTTTTCATAGCAAACAGAGCACTGGTGATTGAAAAACAGGACAGTGGTTTCCATCTTTACCCTAATTCTGCTCCTCACCATTTCTTCAAAACCTCAAGCAAAATAAGCAGCAACACCACTAAAAAAGTTTAGCTCCAACATAAATAAGTTAACTAAGTTAACTAACATTTAAATTTCATTCACTTAAATTTGATTGCATCTAATTACAAGGAGACATGCACCGAGACATCAGCTGGGGACCAGAACTAGCCGATTTTCAGCTTGATTGTCCTTGACTGGTGACAAGCTGATCAGAAACTCAAACTCCTGGTGTTTTTCTTACCAGTACACTCACCATATTGCTTGCAAACCTTTCGGAAAATAACTCTCCCTAGAGAAGACACTGCTACTGAGTGAAGAAGAATGAGAGTTAGCTATTTTAAGTATATGTGGTATGCTTAAATTTAAATTAAAGGAATAAGACAGATGTAAAAATATAAATAAAATGAAACTTTATTTTTTACGACATCTTTGCATGAATTTCATGGGTTAGGGTTATGCAGTACACTAACCGCTATGAAAACACTAGACAAGATAAAAACTTTGTTTCTGTAAATATTTCAGCTGGTAAAGGTATACCATCAAATTCAGGCACATATAGTTATAAACACACATGCTCTCATAAACAAATGTCCCACACACTCTCGGAGACATGCACATATGCATTCTATTGCACCACGCTTTGTCAGAAAGTTGCCAGCTGTCTGAGATCTTAGAGAGAACAGAACACCACCTGTCCCCTTATCTTCCCTCACGAGCCAACAGAGTCTCTCTGCCCAACTGCAGCCTCCTCCTTTAACTCTCTTATCCCACACTTAATGGCAGCTTGTCTGCAATTTTCTTTTTGATTCATCTCTTTGTTCGTCCTTCCAATTCTGCACGTTTGATCTGAAAACATTCTGTGCAGGCATTTCATCTTTCATCAAGGTAACACGGAGATTTAAATGCAGTATCTCCAGAAGAGGAAACCTGAAGACAGTTTATGTGGTTAAGGTGGATGGCTTCGCCAGATGTTTCTCCGGCTGCTGCCAGTTAGGAATTTGGCCATCAGGTCAGTGATGGCATGTGTATGTGACGGGGTGCGAGGTCAACATTTCTCTGTCTCTGTGTTTACATGATCTCACTGCTTCACCTCTTCTCTCCCTGAGCACACGTTTCGCTTTTGGTTGCTTAAGCATTTCTGTGCAGTCACTTTGATGGAAGCCAGGCGAAGAAAAGGGGCAAAGTCCACCCACTGATCAACTTGCTTTAAGAACTTTTTGACCGAAGACAAACCAACATGATAAGTTGACACTACCCTGTAGGCCCAGTGAACCACACTGATAAAGCATAGTCAAGTCACCTCATAATGCTGAGTAAAGCGTTTTTTTTAACAGATACAAAGCTAAAAAGTGTGCCATGTATTTGTATTTAGCCCCTTTACTCAGCTACCTCTAAATAACCTACTGATGTGTAATTTAATCTCAGTATAAAAAAGATGTTCTATGAGAGCCACAGATGTGGGGAATCTGGGGAATATCAGTGAACAAACAGCATCACCACTGCCAAGTAACACACCAGAAAGTCATAAGAAGTCCTGTTTGCAGTCTGCCCAAAGCCATGTATTCAATTCAGCAAATATGTGGAAATGGATACTCTGGGCACGAGTCAAAAATTGAAGATTTTGGCTTACATGCAAACAAGGTGATGACAGCACCATTATCACGCAAGATGAGATGTGTGGAGAAAAACTAACACTATGCAACAAAGCTGAAGAAGAAGATGCTCAGGTTAGATGAGACCAACCTTGAACTTTTTGGCTTACATGCAAAAGGTTATGTGTGGCAGAAATGTAAAACTCTAGATCACCCTGAACACACTCTTTCCATTGTGAAACATGGCAGTGCATTATCATGTATAGTAGCAGCATCATGATATAGGGATGATGTTCTTCAAGGGGGCAAGAAAAATTATCAGACTTGATAGGAAGATGAATGAGCTAAATACAGGGGAATCCTGAAATAAATCAATGTACAGGCTGAAAAAAAGGCTACAATCTGTGGCGAAAGTTCTCCTCCCAGCAGGACAACAACCCTAAACATACAGCCAGAGCTACAAAATATATATGTGTTTTCTAGTCAAAGTCCAAACCTAAATTCAATTGGGAAGCTGTGGCAAGACTTGAAAATTAATGCAGACTGATGTATCATTTTCCCTTCAACTCAAAGTTGTCCACTTCATTTTGCTTGTCAAGGAATGGGGTGCCCAAAGTGGGCCCATTTGTGGCTCTCAGAATATTTATGTGGCCCATGGTCACAATGACTCTTAAGATGAAATTTATACTGAAGCGAGGTCTTTTAAAAAAGATGAAGACAAATTACAATTTTCTTAAAATGGAAAATGTTATATACAACACCAAGTATTCATGTTTTATTACCAAATGCTTTGTAATTTTTAGGTAATAGGACCAGAAACATCTAGTGACTTATTCAAAAGACAGTTCTAGTTGCTCAGAAAAGACCAACAATTTTCTAGACCAAGACAGAAACAATAGACTGCAAAAAGCATAGGACAATGTATTCCTTTTCTAAAAAAGCCAGACTGCTTGTTAGTTTTATTAAATATTGTGTGCTTATGTGATTGCAGAGCAGATAAAAACTAAATGCTTTACAATTAATTTTAAAAAATCTGTGGCCCACTATTACATAACACTTGGCTGTGTTGGCTCAGGTGCCACAAAGTTTTAAATAACTGGTTTATGACATAAAATCTCCCTAAAATACAATGAGGTTGTCAAAATGTAAAAAAAAAGTTTTAGCAGTATTGCAGTTAGAACCACTGAAACTAATGGTAGGTTTGCAAGGATGAGTTACAATAAAGGAGCATTAACTCAACCCTTTTTGGCAACCAGGCAGCTACAAGTCAAATAAAAACAACATGTCCTGTTTCCAGGTAACCAGCCGTAGTGAGCATGTGAATATGAGGGCAGTGCTAATGGGCCAGAATTCCCCTGAGAAACACACCCGCCAACCTTCCTGTTCATACTGTACACAGTGCACAGCAGCAGTTGGCAGGGGAAAGAATTGTGCAAGGAATGTGTGATGGTTCAACCAGCTGCGTCGGAGTTTGGTTTGAATCAGGGAGGCCAGGCTGATGTTTCTCAGACTACCTGAACAGTGTGACAACAGATGCAGACCAACATTGGGCAGAACAGCTAAAATTAACCCAGGAGTAAAGCGTGAATTGAGGTTGGTCCCGGCCAGGGAGCTTCCATTCCTCATGAATGATGAGGGTGCCAGGCAGAGTAAAACAGGCTGAGGGAAGGTTTCACAAGTCCACCAAGGTTCCATCTGTTTTAGAGCATACTAACTCTTTGGGGGTTGAAGGAAAATCTAAACGGCAGTAGCGAACCTTGGATAACATGATTAATAAACTTAGGCAACACACAGAGAAATGATTAACTTGTTTTCTCGCCTGTCTATCCCCTTTCATGTTACTTGTTACATCCCCCAAGACAATCAATAAGCTATTATAGCTCCAAACAGTGCGTAAATTAATTTAGGGCTGCTCCTGCAGAGTCGACACTCCAAACTAATTCCACTGGCAGGGAAAAAAGCGACTAGATGCAAAGACCAGCCCCAGAGATAATCACCTGCCACATCATTACTATTAGCAAAATCCTTGCAGTGATACTAAAACAGGTTCCGAGGTACATATATTGAAACATGTTATATCACTAATAGGCCAAAGAATAGCTAGGACATCATAAAGGGCCTCTTTTAAATAAGTAAGTCAAGGACAAAAAAGGAATAGTGGTTCAATAGGAGCTGAAAAGCAGCATCATTGTGGGTCAAACCTTTGCTATATTTAGAGAGGTGAGGAACTCTGAAGAAGACTTAAGGCCTTTTTGTACCTTCTGCTGTGAGCTGATCGGCAAAATAGGGGAAGGATAACCATGACAGATTAGAATTTGATACCATAGCAGACTGGGGGGGGTGGGGTGGGGGGTGGGGGGGGGGGGGGGGGGGGGGGTGGGGGGGGTCCTGCAAAGAAGAATAGAGATGTCACCCCCGAGCCTAACAGCAACATGATAGCCATCCAATACAGAACTTCACTGGTGAGTCAGATGTCAGCTATTTCAAACTTACCCACAGCAACACAGAGAACTGCTTGAATTTTGAATGGGTCCTCATCTTTTCTTTCTTTACACATGACGTCCTTCTGTCTGTCTTTTATTCAGCTCTTTGCCAGTATATAGTTACATGGAGTTCTTTTTGTTATCTGGCCACACCCTGTTTAGAAAGGTCAATTAAAAACAAAGAGGAGGTGAGGGTGTCTCTGTTCTTTTCACTGCTCTGCCTGGCTCCTTGTATCCTTATGGTCTTTATTAGAGTATTGTGTATGTTTACATACCCACCACTGAGGATGTTCACCACACATGTAGTTAGGCCTGAGAAGCATGAACACGATTTGCTGACCTAATAAAGTGAGACATGTTTAAGATATAAGGTGTTCTAATTCTGCTCAAATTAAGTTTGTTGCTTTCCTATCCATCATTGGAAATTGTATTTTCTATGGCATGGAGAAACAGTTAGTCCAATCAGGTCTCAAGAGAGAAAAACTTTCAGCAGATAAAGGAAGGCTGAATGGAGTACAGCGAAGACGCTCCAACATTTTTTGCAACAGAAAGAGGCTGAGAGCTCAAAAGGATACATTTGAAGTCTCAACCTTTTTCTTCTACAGAAAATGTTGGATTTGGAAATGTTGCTAGAGACTGCTATTTTTAGTAATAGTAGCCATGCTAACTGTGCTATTCACTAATATAAAATCCCAAATACTCTGCTCCTAATTTAAATCATTTTTGATCACTCATGGCAGGAGGAATAGGAGAAAATGTTTTTCAGTGCTGTTATTAAATCTTGTTATAGTTCCTAAAGGGGAATTGGGAATATCAGTATCAGCATGTCAAAGCTTTACATAAACTGGAGATCAGAAATTGTTTAGAAAATTCTGATCAGTGCGTCTCTAATTTTTGTAAGCTTTATCATCCACCACAGTATTTGACTTTATACTACTATAGATAACATGATCTAGAATGCTGAATATCGAAGTGTTTAATGAGAAATATGTTAGAATATATATATTATATTCAGAGATTACAGAAGAAAAACAAAATAATCACAGACAACAATTTTCACTCATATTGATCTATTTTTGGATGCACCCTTGTTTCTGTGACTAATCAAGGAGCTCATTTTCCACCAATTGGCACACTAATGACCAGATTAATCACCTCAGGTACCAAGGACAATTAGATATTAGTGGAATGCCAGGGTGAATTCCCTGTTTGCATTAGTTATCTATTGATGACAGAGTTGTGACTATCCCTAGTCAGCAGCAAGAAGACTGTCTCATTTGTAGTCCAAAAGCACAAGGCAGATCATTATCAGTGTTTGGGTCTACTGCTTACTTCACCATCTCTGGGTGCCTGTCATGCAGCAGACTCAGCAACCTGCTACAAAGCTGAAAGGATTGCAGTTGTTTCTTTCTTCCCTTTTCTCTTCCCTCTCTTCTGCATAGATTTTGAAAATATACCCATTTGAAAAAAGAAGACAGTAGACAAGAAGGAGAGAGAAGACAAAAAAAACAATTGTACACTGGAAGATATTACACACTGAGAAACATTGTACACAAGAGAGGCAATTTTAACACAATAAGCTTGTGGCCACATCTGGCTTCCTTTCAATAACCCAAGAAATCCCACATAGCAGCAAAGTAGCCTACACATTTACCTGATATGTATTTGGGATAGAACAAATGGAGAGTGTTTGTTAAAACTTTTTCTAGTCTTGTTGGCTACTAAAACTGGTTATATATATCCAGTTGAGGCAGAAGCAAACTAATGGTTGTGCCGAAAAATCAGCTGGTGACCCACTTGTTTTCTTAAAAAGTATTTTTAAAACATGTCAACACATGTCTTGGGTTCATTCAAGCTGTGAGAGAGCAAGCGAGAGCAAGATTTTTAGCAGATAACAGGAAGGCTGAGGGCAGTATGCAAAGGTTCTATATTTTACCGTTTTGAAATTCCATCTCTGTCATGGAACAGCCTGAGGTTGGATATATTTGGCAGCCTTTTGGAAATCACAGAATGTCTATAATTTGAAGGCAGTGCAAATACAATTGATCACATTGCAGTTTTGCAGAGAAACAAAAATTAAAATCAATAACGTTTCTTTCCTATTGTAAGCTAGGGGAATGACATTGGAAGTTTCTTTTTGCAGCCCGGATAGAAGTATTGGTGCTTTAGATATTATGTTTATGATACTGTGATACTGAACAATGATTGTGCTTTTGGAGAAAAAAACTGACATGTCATTGTCTGTGGAATCAGAGTAGTTTTGGATCTAGACGTCAGACGTAGTCATTTCCCTTCCTGTCACCTCCAGTTTTCAATGATAAAATAAATACGTGTTTTTAAACCTTTTCCATTCTGCCCAAGGTTACTTTGATATTTGGATTCATTTAGCACAGGATATAATCACACACTCTCCAATCGTTCTAAGGTTTAAGATTATTTTGAGAAATCCTGTTACCTAGAGCTTTTTCGCTATATAAAAGCAACTTTAACATAAGTTTTGAACAAACTTGTTGAGTCTGTCTTCATTCATCTATTATTTAGAGTAGCTAAAAGATAAGAAGTTTGTTGTATGTCACTCAGGAATGAATCGACCCACCTTAATTACATAATTTTTGTACTTTTCTGAAGTGTTGGACTCTCCTTACCAAACTGGTTAATGCCCGTAAGTCCATCGTCTCGGATGGAGGAGCACGATGGAAGGTTTCAAGCAAGGGCTTAACTGGTTTTAATAACCAGAGTATGTCCATGTAGCAGAAAGCCTCGTCATATGACTAGATACCAGAACTGCACGCACAATCTTCACAGACACATAAACACATGTTCATGCAGTCTTTTTTGGCCACAGCGCAGAACAGATTACACTTTACAGCAAAAACAAAATCAAGCTATCAGCAAAAGAGGTGAAGATTAGAGAGAGCAACATTCATCCTGCTCACGACATGCATTAAAAGAGGCAATCAAAGCAAACCAAGATATTTAGTACAACAACAAAAACAAAACAATTTAAAACATTTGAAGAACATAGACTCTGTACAGAAAACACTGTAACAAAGTTTTTTTGAATGAGAGGGGAAAATAGTCTGCTATCAGTTCTCATTCTGAGTGGCTCTGCTAGAGCACTCGAATAAAGATCTCACATAGTGTATCTTATCAGCTCTAGACCTGCACTTCATAATATTAATATCATACTTGACAGTCCTAGGATATAGCACCCATCCTGCTTGTGGTCCTTTTCTGCTCTGGAAGCACTCAAAGGATTGGAGGGAAATAAAAAACTATTCACTAATGTGACCAAGGGAAAAAAACTAAAGTCCCAACAAAAAGATATAGAGCAGAGTGCAAAAGCATTACTTTTTCAAAGATGTCCTAAGATATCTGGGCAGTGTTAACATATGTAATGCATAATCACTCAGCAAAGTAGTTAAAGTGGACTCCATGAATCAGTTCATTTCTTTTCCCGTTCATGGTGATGAACCATTTCCTACATGACTGCACACATGGACAGGAGAATGACACAGTTAAACAGTTGCATTTTCCAGATCACATATATTACATTATCTAGTTCCATAAAAGTGGAGATCAAAGTGGAAAAAACATTCAGTGCCTTGCAGAAGTATTCACTCCTCTTAACGGTTTTTACATTTTCCCATGTTATTCCCGCTAACTTCATTGTATTTTTTGGGGATTTTATGTGATAGACCGAAAAAATAAGATAAAATTGTGAAGTGGAAGGAAAAGAATATTATTACTATTACTGTTATTATTATTGTTATTATTACTATTATTTGTGTTTAATCTTGTTTTCATATATAGAGAGATAAAAAGTTCTCTATTGTACCTCTGAAGGGCTGGTCCCTCTGGTTTCCCCTGGCCATGTAATCCATTAGAGACGGGTAGAGCACAGAGTGATTGATGCATTTCTTTAACCAAGTCTGTACACCTGCCTATTCTGCTCAGGTAGGTTTTTTTTTCATAAAGCACTAGACTAGACATTGTTCTGCAGAGCAATGTGCATGCAATGACAGATTGATGGAATAAAATACATAACTTGCACACTCCCTAAGGATAGGAAGTCATGCCTGACCCCTTGTGTTCTGTTTAAGCCTTCATACTTACGTAAACCAGTCGATTCAAACTAGTTTCTTTTTCTTGACAGGATATGTGTTGATTTTAGGCTTACTGCCAATGTTCACTGTAGAACAACACACACAGAGCTCTTAAAACTCTTAAAGAGCTGCCCTGCTTCTCTGCTCTGGCTCTTTTGTGCTATGCTCCACACTTTCCCATGGTGAGTATTTTCTTCCTCAGTATCAGTTTTGGTGGGGAGGGCTGTGTGTGGGTGATGTTTTGTTTGCCTGTTTGTCAAAAACATGTTCTAAAATCTTCTGTCATTTCACACATTTATACACAACCAACAGAGATGTGAACATGTTTTCACATTGCTCTGCAGAGCTGCTGTGAGTGTAGGGCACAAAAGCAATGTCTTAGGTCAGTTATGGTCAACATCCTTTTGCAGCAAGCTAACAGAAACACATGTTCTGCACAGTTACACTTTTGTTTCTATCATAGAAATTATCCCCAAAAAATGGCGATCAACAAACCCAGACACCTTGGGTAAAGTTATATGGGTTGCACCGATCAGCCCAAACTGATAAATATGCAAAGTTCGACAGACCACACAAAGCATGCATAAACGTATGTGTTAAATGTGGTCTGATTAAGATGCATGTATTGAACCAATCTTCCCTGCATTTGTTCCTCAAAGAAATACAGCTGCTTCTGGAAGTTAAATCAGACATACTGTAATTTGAAGGTTCACTACACTGGGCTACAATTGGCTTGAACCATAGTATGCACCTCATAACTGTTTAGAACTAGAATAGCTAAAAATAAAGCACGATATATAAAATTAGCACAAAGGAATTTGTTTTACAGCCAGCACAATACTTGCAAGACATTTCACACCAAAATGAAACACAGGCTTCTTCTTGAGACAAACTTGACATTAACAGTCACACATATACACTCCACCTGAGTTGAACATTGTGGAAGAGGTGTGCATTCCAATGTGAAACACACTGAAGTGGAGGCTAAGGAGGATCTGTGGAGCCCAAGATGTTGACTTATGTAGGAGACCCCTGGGTGTGTTGTTTGCACCAATTTGCTGCAAACCTCAGTAAGACAAATAACTGCCACAGAGCACAACTGGAAGGCTGCCAGAGCAGTCGATGCCACTTCTACTGGAGTTTAGCAGTTCTGGGTAGGCAGGGGACAGTTACCACTATCAGGGTATAATATGGTTTTAAAGTAATGGTTTAAAACATGCTACAGCTTTCTATTAAACTATTCCTACTGTTTAAAGTCATTTTAACCAGAAGTCAGAGAAAGTACCAATGTAACCTGAGTTTTTGTGTAGAGTTATGCAGTGCTGCCCCTCCCCCTCCTGTTGCTGTAAATGGGTGATGAGAACTCCAGCTCTTTTCAGAGATTCAACTCTTTTGGCTAGACTTCCTCTGGAGTAGTCAGGATTGTAAATATTCAATGATTCCAAATAGACTGCTACTTGAAGGCAAGAAATATTATTTCTCAAGGGGTTCTGCAAAAAAGACCCCAACTATGCACAGCTTGGCAGACAGTGGGAGCTTGCAATGCTTCCTGGAGACTGGTTTGAGCTGGCCAACAGTTCCCTACGCAACTGATGACACAAAATCTGTTGGGATGGACCCCTTCACCTTCAAGACATCTGACATGCTGACCTCCCTCCAATAATCACATAGTTATTGAAGCCAGCTGTCTTCATACGGTGACAGAGATTTTACAGCGACATCGAGATCAATGAGACTGCGATATAAACTTGGCTGAAGACAGTTACATGCTGCGGACCAAAACCATGTAAACATCCTTTTACTTCTGTTGTTAGTGGCTGTGAAAAGTAAACCCTGCCTCTGGTGTGAGGCATTTGCGTGTGGATGTGAGGGCCCACAGCCAACCTTGTGTGGTCCATTCTGTTCAGTCAGCCAGGCCACTAGACATCATCAAGCTCCGAGGTTATCTCACGCTCAAGTGGCGCAGTGTGCCATCCATTACCTCACTTTACTATCTCCACATCCAGGAAAAGGGAAACAAGCTATTCATAGAGCCTCTCAGAGCCTCAGGCAGACTGCTGGGTAAAGAGCATAGTAAGAACATTGTTCCTGTGCGACTGTTTGTAATCTTTAAACAAATGTGAGAAGCAAAACAATGAATTCTGTAAAGGCCTCTTTTTTGAGCTTTAGTGTGAAAGCTAAAAATTTGGGAATGATTTTAAAAAAAATATGCCACATTCCTATTATCTGCTATGCCTTGCAAAGTATTTACACCCTTTAAACGTTTACAGTTTTGGTTAGTTACAACCAGAAACTTCAATGTGTTTTTATACACAAAACAGCACACAGTGAAGTAAAACGAACTTAAATAGTAGGTACTAATAGAGTTTGATTGGCAGGAGAAAATCATATTTTAACAGCTACATTACTGTAGTATCAGTAAAAACTCATGAGAAAATCGTTGATAGATTATGTGGAGAAAAGTGAGATTTACACAACTCCTGCTTCGCTTACTATTATGATGCATATACATCGCTTTTAAATCCCTGCATTGGGTGTTGGGTTGTTAAGCCTCCAAACTTCAGGCCTTGGATAACATTTCTCCTAAATTTCACCTCCTTACTGAATAAATTGTCATATAAATCTTCACTTTATGAATTCAAATTGAAGCTGGAAACTTTAAGATCAATATTTTTGTCTTGGTTAGACTTTGTATGTGTGTGAGTTTGGCATTCCATACATAATGAGCGCTCAACATTTGGTGGTCTTGTGCTCACTACTATTTCTTCTGGTTTTTTTTTATTATGAACTTGTAACTGAATATAACTACCATAAGCTACAAGCCAGAACACAGTTGAAAAAATTGGTATAATTATGCCACCATATTTGTCCTGTAAATATTAATAAAGTCTCCTGCAGTAATGTATTTTGCTGCCTTTAGTGACTGAACCTACATTTGCCCACTGTTGTTAAAAATGGCTTATAAGTGTGTTTATTATAAAAACTTCAAAAGCATTCCATAGAATTTCTCTCTTGCACACATTACTTGTGAAATATACTTTCTTGGGTCTTACTCTTTGTTCTTTATTGCATGTCCTCAAGTAAAAAGGAAGTTCCTTAAATTATGTTGACATCTTTAATTTAAAAAATAATAATAATAATAACATAGCAGGAAAAGAACCCAATCCTAAGATTGTTTGAATAAACAAGGCAAACAAGATTCATGGTTAATGCATTATTCCGGGCTGTGGGTTAGAGGCCAAAGATAGAGAGATTGTGGGCTGAACTGTACATGTAGTTAATGATAAACCAAACACACTGGGTTAGCTCTGTAGCCTTGCAAAACAGTACTTGTTGAAACTTGGATTACATTAACAATCGCTTGTAAGCGAAACTGTAAATACCAGGCCTGTAGAACCACCTCTTTAAAAAGCTGTGTTTTAGCTTTTCAAGTGTTAACGTCCGAGAGGGAGAGCCAGGCAAAGTAAACCCATTTAAAGCCTAAGATTTCCTTCTTTGGAGTTTCACCTGAAACTAAAAGGAACTCTATAAAGTTCTCATAGCATATCTATATGACAAACATTTTGAGCTAAAATAAATACAAAACCCTCTAGCTTCATAAGACAGATTTATAGCTTGTAGTTTGCTCACTCTGGATTTGAGTGTAGCCTTGTAAAAAAAATCTCAGGGTTTCTGTTATTTTTTTCCCCTTTTTTCTACGATTTTTTAGTCAGCAGGGCTCCATTCTGGTTGCTCCGACAACATAATTATATGTAGTTAAGCATAAGCTGCAGAGAGTGAGTGAGTGAGAGACATACGCTAGGCATAGAGGAGAGAGAGAGACTGCTAGGGAGTAGTGGTTTGTCATTACAGGTCTGTTTGAAACTTGCAGAAAATAAGCAGCCCAAACTTGAGACTGAGCCAGTGGTACTTTGTCCTCTGCTCCGAGTCTCGCCAAAGTCTACTTTTTCAAGCTGAAAATCTCACCACATAGACAAACAGCATAAAGTTAAAATACAGTGGATAAATCTTAACAGTTAAAATATGTGTAAAGCCAAATTTGTATTTTAATACATTGTGGAAAACTATTTTTTCATGATTCTAGCCCTGGCTTGGAAAATACAGTGGTTATATTGATATGCTTTAAATAGTTACACATTTTTGATGCCACAACCACATACACCAGTGCTTTGACTAGACCTTTCTAACACATGTTGGTCTTGTCCATTGAAAGCACCTTCGTTCACATGTTGGCTTATCTGCCTACATGGCTTGCGGCAATTTACAAATAAGACATCTTATTTTATCATTTATTTTTTACAATGGCTTTCTTCTTGAAGCCTTCACAGGACAGTCTTTAGACTTCAGAATTTTATTCCAAATTTTACTTGAAGTAAAGGAATGCATGTATAATTTGTCTTCCAATAAAAATGTATGTACTATTTAGGTTTTTTTTTCCGTTACATAGAATAAAACACTAAAGTGAGGCTACTTGTGGCTCAGTGGGAAAAGTAGTCGTCTTGCAATTCAAAAGTTGTGGGTTTGATTCCAGCGTCCTCCTGCTACATGTCGATGTGCCCCTGGGCAAAGCACTTAACCTCAAGTTGTCTACTTATCTGCGTATCTGTGTATGAATGTGTGAATGTTTGTGAGTGTGATTTAGTGAATGTAGCTCTAGTGTAAAGCTCTTTGAGTGGTCTGAGTGACTGGACAAGCACTGTATAAGTTCATTCAATTTACCAAAGTTTTAAAGTTGGTTGTTGAAATCTGACAAAATGTGGAAAATTTCAAGGGACAGAAAGGCTTTTGCTTAAGGTACTGTAGATTATGAGTTCAATACACATCGTTGACACCACTCTGTCCTGATCATCTAAAGAACCAAACGGTTCCTTCACCTCAAATGGAAAATGTCGGAAAAGCAATCCAAGTGGAGGTGTTTTGACTCATTTGAAAGCAGAGAGTTTACCATTACAGATGAAATTGCAAACTGTACAGCAAGCATTCGACTTGCACCTCAAAAGCAACCTCTGCAGAGTCCAAAAGCAGGCCACCACCCCACCCACTGCACTCCACAGTCATTCACACCTAAAAGCAGTCAAGCACACACACACGTACCACTCTTTCTTTCCCCATCTTGATTAGATTACAGTGAGCGGGTTGGTGACAGCCTCTGGGCATGCTTCAGGAGCGGTTGATATCTGAGCTGTCCTCCTCAGCCCGCACTCACAGCCAGTCAAGACAGAAAGAGATAATATGTCTAAAGAGCTGACCTTACTGATGAAAGCTGCTTCTAAAGAACCATTTGAAACAAATTTGTCAACACTGAATGCAACAGACGAAAATTGCGAAATACTTTAGAAATGTTTAAAAATTCATGTAGTGCAAGATCAAATATTTACTAGTTGACCGTGCACATGCTTAAATCCACTTTTCATTGAAGTGGAGTATATCAGACACAATATGTATGTTTGGTTGTTCAATAAAATGAGTGAGAAAGCTTTGCATTAAAAGGTGACTGGAGACACATGCAACAATTGCAATGGCTTCAGAATAAAAAGCTAATATCTATCTCTCAGACAAAAAGCAGAAGCTGTGCCAAAACAGAAAGGGCTTTGTTCCTATTGTAGCTTCTGACCACCTACCAAGGGTCCTTTAGAGAAGCACTCACCCTGGAATGATCAGACCACCTAGCCCCCAAGGCACCACAGGCCTGTCGAGACCTCTGGGCCAAACACATCCTGCCCATCTCCTGAGAGATTATCCAACTCAATGAACACATTGAGAGCAGGAACAGTGGAAGAAACTGGAGCCTGCTATTCAGCTCTCTCTGAAACCAAACTCTTTATTCACACTCACAGTGGAGAGCGAGGAAGAAACCAGAAGACGTGCTGCACTTACTTGCTACTTCCAGCGAGGCATTGTGGCTCACTGCTTCTCCAAGGTAGTTGCGAGCAACACAGACATAGGAACCTTCATCTGGTTTGCTCCGTCGTCCGTGGACAATGCGAAGAAAGAAAAGAGAGCCGCTGGGCAGCAGCATGCGCTGGGAACGGGGATTGTCCCTGTCTGTTTCCACCCGCTCACCATCTTTGTACCACTCCACTGTTGGAGCTGGCCGCCCCTCCGCCTTACAGTTGAGAGTAGCAGGCTCCCCTTTGGATACGATCAAGTCTGATGGGTGCTCTACAATCCTAGGTGGGGTGTCCTCTTGGCGCAGACGAGATCCTGAAAAGGAATTGGAACAGTTAAAACTAACATCTGTAAAAATCTACAACCCTCACAAGGTCATTTTGCTGTAAATAGGAGCTTTGCCCGCCTGAGAAGAATGGTTTTAAGAGAGTTTAGCATTTTACAATAGCAGGCAAACAGTGGCTTAGCAACTGTATTTATAGCTATTATCTTTTCTTCATTGTCACATTACAACCACAAACTTAAGTGTAGTTTATTGGGGTTTTAGGTGATAAAACAACAACACTATGAAGAGCATAAGTGTGAAGTAGAAGATAAATGATCTATGGTTTTCAAATGTGTCTACAAATAAAAATCCCAAAAATATAGTTTCTGCTTGTGTGCAGCCTCTCTCAGTCAATGCTATGTAGCGGCAACTTTTACTACAATCTTACCAAGCCTTTTTAGATATGTCGCTACCAATTTTACACATCCAGAGACTGAATTTTTTGTCCATTCATCTTTGCAAAAATAATTCAAGCTTAGTCAGACTGGGTAGAGGGCATCTCTGCATATAGATTTTGTAGTTTTGACAGATTCTCAATTTAGAATTTAGTTTTGGACTTTGACTAGAACTTTCTAACCACATGAATATGCTTTGATCAAAACCATTTCATTGTAGCAATGGCTGTGTGTTTAGGGTAGCTGTCCTGCTGGAAGAGAAGCTTTTGCCAAATCTCAAGTCTTTTGCAGCCTCCAAGATATTCTTCCAGGATATCCCTGTATTTAGCTCCATCTACCTTCTGATCAACTCTGGCCTGCTTCTCTATGCCTTCTGAAGAAAAGCATTTTCACAGCACGAGATCTCACCACCATATTTCACTGCGGGGAAACATGTCTGCGGTGTCTCCTGCATAGTTTGTGGCAAACTGGAAACAAGACTTTTGCTGACTTTGGTTTTCTTTCAACCGTGCCCTTCTGCTTTCCACTCTTTCATAAAGGCCAGATTTGTGGAGTACATGACTAATGGCTGTCCCATTGACAGATCCTCCCACCTGAGCTGTCGATGTCTGCAGCTCTGCATTGTCTGAATAATTTTTTCTCTGGCCGACCTGTAAATTTTAGCTGGACACCCATGTCTTTGTAGGTGTGTAGTTGTGCCATACATCCCTGACTTGTGTTCCTTGTTCTTTATGATGCTGTTTCTACACAAATGTTCTTTGAAAAACCTCTAAGTACTGCGAAGCTGTGATTATGCTCTGATTAAAGTACACACAAAGGGTCTATTTACTAATTATGTGACTTCTAAAGGCAACTGGTTGCACTGTAGTTTATTTAGGGGTATCGGAGTAAAGAGTGCTCAATACAAATGCCTTGAGGTCTAAAGTTATGTGACAAAATGTGAAAAAAGTCCAGTTGGTATGAATACTTTTGGAAAGCCCTTATTATTATTTTAGGCTTGCATAGTATACAATTTGTAAACATTCTGCTATATTTGACTAGTACTCTATTCAATCCCACATTTTCTGCTTGTATGTGTGTCTTTTTCCTATCAGTTTCCCTGGAATACACTGCATGTTTGAATAAATACAGGACAATACTTATTGCAGGTCTACTGAACTGACCTTGAGTAATTAAGTTAACACAAAGAGAAAAATATCTGTAGTGTGAAATGGAAGGTTTTGAAGATACAATAAGTAGAGATAACAACTGACGAATCTGGGACATCACTTTTTAATTAGAGCACGAGTTCCTTCAGTAAAGGTCAACAATGCTGCAATTTATGTGACAAATGTCATTTCTCAGATTCAAAAACAGAACAGAAGACAAGAAAGGGAACTGGAAAAAAGAACAAGGCACCTTGAAGGCCAAAGGAAATTAAGAGACAAAAGATAAGGGATAAGATAAGGGCACACCTCACAGTTTCCTCGCAAACAGGGAGCCGAGAGCAGAAATCACACTGCTAGAGAAGCTAAATCATTGTCAGCAGCTGTGTCAAATGAGTTAACAGCCGAGTGCCATCTCTGGTCATTACTATTGCTCCCTGACCAGTCAGCTGTGGCTATCAAAGCTGATTTACATGTAAATCAGCTTCCTGTTGTGAATTCCTGAAGGCTGGGTCTTGCACTGTGCTTCCACACAAAAGTTCGGTGCATGTCAGAGAGCGACAGAGGGCTCATCCCTCCTCACCATATTACCCACCGTAGGCCTTTGGAAGCCATTCAGCGCCAATTAAAGGGAGTCAGGTCTAATTGGAGGCATAGGCCTGCAATTAATTTACCCAGTATCCCGTGAACTTGCCACACTACCTCATTTATGACCCATCCGCCCAGCCCCCGCCCTACTTTTTTCAGAAACAGCTGCTGAGAAGGCATCTTCCATTGGTCGCTACATTTTTTTAAGTAAAGTCAGCATAATTAGTGACAGCTCTGTGGGAAGATTAATCACTGCAATGCAAATGTATATTATGGCTGGTGAAATATTAATCCAGCAGCCCAGCAGAGGACATTTTGATCATGACTCCTTTAAACGTCAGGCTAATAGTGTGGGCTCAAAGTGATAACAGGCTAAAACTGGCTATACTTTGTGAAAATAAATTAATGTAATTATAAGACATACAATCATTCTTACCAGTTTTTCCATTAAATGTATGCATCTTCTCAACCTAATGTATTTTTACTACTACTCAAACCTTTTTTTGATATTTTAAGTAATCTCAGTGTTCAAAAGCCTTTTTTTCTTCCAAATTATTCATTTGGAAAAATATGATTTTATGCCACCATACTGTTTTTAAATTACCCATAGAACCATGTTCTAGCTGTAAATTAGATTTACTGAGGTGGTACTAGTTATAAAATGTTTAAGTTGCATTGTTGTTTAGGTGGCATTTAAAACTAGGATATACCCAGTTCTCTGTTTTAAAGAAATTCATTTTTAAATAAATTTAGGTTTTATGTTGCTCATAGAACCCTATATTTTTGAAATTAAGTAATACATGACTAACAGTTGGTAGGGGTAAAAATTATATCTGAAACAGATGGAAAATTAGGTAGAAACATATCAGCCCTCTGGTTAGATTATTATCTGTTTTGTAAACTTTTTTTAAACTATACATCCGTGTTTCCTGGCATTTGGAGATGCCTCAAGCACAATTAAACAAAGTATCCTGTAGCTTTCATCATGCAAACTTTTGAACTAATAGACTTAATGCTTACAAGGCTAATCCTACTGTTCAGGCAGAGCTGAGTTAACCCTCCATTACTACTGCAACAACTACCCAAGTGTCACTGCCCTTTTCCCGGCAATACATGCTAGAATGTTTTATTAAAGAGGACTATGAAGAGCATCGGTTCTATCTGCTCTGCTTTACCCTCCCCGGGTTAGACAGCTCCTCTCTAATTTGAAACAGTCTGAAGTTTGGGCTTTTATAGTGGAACCATTAACTATTTAGATGTGACCCACCGGGAGGAGAACTGTGTAACGATGAATGCTGTGTTTGATCAAAGCGTGTTTACTGTGGATGATTACACTGGATCACCATGACTAACATGCAAAATCAGATTATAAAGTAAAGCGCAAGAGTTGTGTTGTAGCTTTGACTGTATGTTTAGGGTCACTGACGTGCTGAAAAATGAGGTGGTACCCCAGTTCAGGGGTCTGCAAATGTGGAGTTCCTAGCGGCGATTTAAACCCTACAAGGTGACACTTGATAAGTTGGCTAATAATTATAAAGAAATAAGCAATATTTTGAAATATAAAAGTGATAAAAATTCTATTTCCACTTTTGGCAGTCTTTCTTTGTGTTTCCATGTAATATTTAATAGAACTTCCACAGCAGAAGGAAACTAATAGCCCATGTCATTTAAAAACTAAAATGTAAAAATCCTATGGTAGATATTTACAAAAAAAACAATATGCTGTCTTCATAAAGGATGATTTAGCTTTTCCAGCTCTACACAAATTGTATTTAGCTTGACTAAGGTCATAAATTGCTCGTATAGAGCTCCTAGTCCCAAGTTGTTTGCAGCCTCTAATATATTTTCTCTCATGTATTTAGATCTACCCATCTTCCAATCAACTCTGACCAGCATCCCAGTCCCTGTTGAAGAAAATTAACCTCACAGTATCATTCTGCCCACACCATGTTTCACCATAGGGATGTAGCGTTCAGGATGGATGGCAGAATTAGTTTTTCACCATTTTAATCATTTTTAATCTCACTATTTAGATGTGGCATAGTGAGAGAACAACAGTGCAGTCAATGATAAATGCTTTGTTGAGTGTTCACTGCAGATGATTACACTGGATTTGCTTGACTAACATGCAAAATTGGTATAAAGTGTACAGTGAAATAATGTCTGTTTATGGAAAAGCTGCTGAACATAACTGGGAAATAAATTCTCAGCATTGTAAATACAACCCTAACCCTATCCCTGCTGTGTATATGTGCATGCGTGGAGCCTTTGCCATGCTGATTCAAACAGATGAAATGAGCTCCATTACTTCAGTTCCATTACCTCTCACCATTGGGAAACAGACACACGCAGAGGTTGGGATTATTCCTCCCCAGAACAAACACCCCGGTGCTCCAATCTATAGGTGGAAGCACTCTAAGATGATAACTGATTTCATTCCTTCAACTACTGCACACACAGAAGACCGAACCTAAAACTGAAACAAGAGAGGAGTGCACACTTCACTCTTGAATTAAGCTGTTCAGAGTCTCTTGCTCTCATTACTTTGAGTCATCTAACCCACCCATCCCAGCACTTTTTCTTTTTTTAAAGTGCTGCCCTTTCTTCTCCTCTACTGCCTTCAAGCACCTTCTCTCCTATTTTCACCCCCCCTCCCTTTGTTTCCAGACAGAGAATGTGAGATGAGCTAATGCAACTCACAGCCTTACCAAAGGGAAGCTGGGACTTCTACTGCAAGGATCTGATCGATTGCTGCCTGAGGCCAGATTCTCCTTCTGCCTTAACCCTCACACTTGCCAATGAGCTTCTGTGTTTCTTTTTTCCCCTTATTTACTCATGTACACACATAAAAATTCACAAACTTCAACTATGCTTTTAAAACCATCGTGCTTGCGGTGGAGGCAATTAAAAAACAACAGTTCTCATAGACTTTACATCTACAAAAAACAAATCTTTTGAATGAACAAGCCCTAACAGTAACAAATAACACACAAACGTAGATGTTTGTGACCCACCCAAGGGTCAAGACTGAGACACTGATCCACCTGTTCAAATGCTTGAGGGCCTCCAGGCCTTTGTACACATCAGAAATCCAGGTTCCTACCACCCTCCGGACCTAGATAAAAATAGCATTATA
Organism: Crenichthys baileyi; assembly: GCA_036173005.1. NCBI lineage: Eukaryota > Metazoa > Chordata > Actinopteri > Cyprinodontiformes > Goodeidae > Crenichthys > Crenichthys baileyi. Next base: position 573,041 of record JAHHUM010000900.1, read on the forward strand.
AAGAGATTTATGATGGTTCACAGCAAGCCAAAGGCACCCTCTTGCCATCAGATCAGAAGTTATTATTTGCATATTAACACTAAGGAAATCAGGTTTTTATCAATTCATTTGTGTTTTGGTGCCAAACTTGATTTTCATCTGGCCACATGAGATCCTGATCTGCCAATAAACTTTAAAAGACAAGCATGCTTCCTCAATGTGATACACATATAGATAAGAGGTTAATTTATTATGCAAACTGGGAGATAAAATGAGAAACCAGCTGGTGCATGGAACTGGCAGGTTTTCAGCTTGATCTGCATTGACCAGTGATCAATCACTGGCAGGTCAGAAACTCAAATATCCAAACGTTTTAAGATCATCATTGTCACGGCTTGTGTAGCGGAGGACCCCGGAATGCAGATGGACAGGCAGCATGACGGTAAGTACAAGGTTTTAATCATAAGAAAAACACAAACTCACTCGTAAGAGGAGGCAGGAAGAAAACAATAAACAGGCAGGCAAGACAGGCGTAGCATGATCCGTAACTACCGGCTGAAAACAGGATGATATGATCTGAAAAGTTTTCGCGAGGAATGAACAGAACAGATGTGTATATATAGAACAAGAACAAGGTGAAACGAGGTGACTGATTTGCTTAGTGCAGGTGAACCGAATAAAGTTAATTGACAGACAGGAGGGAACACAACGTGACTGGAGCAAAACAGAAATTCAAGGATACAAACTAATAGAAACATAACTAGAAAAACATGAAACTGAAGCATAACCAGATCTAAAAACCTAATTTGACCAACATGAACTAGAAGACAAAGACTAAACCATGACCAGGAAAATAATAAACATAAGCATGATTCAAAACCTTAACTGTGAGAAACCTAAGAGGAAAAACCCGCAACCAAAAACCAAACAACCCCAAATCATAACAACCATACTAAAATCTACCAGGTATCTGCAGTAACAACAATTTGCTGGGGAAGCTATTAGGCAAAATACTGAAAGTTGGCAATTAGGTTAAGTGTTTAAAATCAAGCCAGGATGCACAGAGTAGTAAGACATTTTTTAAAAGGAAGCTATTTTGTACAACATGACGAGAACCAAGCCAAGCCAATAAAGCACTTTGAAAACAGTTGAACAACAAGAATGATTAAAATAAATGAACAAAGACATGAGATTTTAAAACAAATAAAATTAAACAAATAAAATCCAAGTAAAAGTAGCAAGAGAGTTCAATCAGGCTTGAAGAGGCAGAGACTTTCAGCAAATAACAGGAAGGCTAATTGCAGAACATCAAAGGTGTTCTGAAAATTGGCATCTTTTTCCAGTTTTAAAGTTAAGGATTTAGATCAGGCCTCTCAAACTTCTCTCAAAAGGGTTGTTGTCGTACAACGTTTAGGTTTGTTTCTGCTTTAACAAACGTGAATTAAATAATTAGGTCATTAGCAGGACTCTGGAGATATTGAATGAATGCTGATGAGGTTAATTCAGTCATTTGATTAAGATGCATTGGACCAGGGATATATCTTAAAGTTGCAGGATATTGGCCCATGAGGACTGGAGATGGAGATCCATGATGTAACTTCTCTAAGGAAAATAGATGAAGTCGGTTGTCTTAATAGTGCTATCCACACTAGCACCGTTAACGGCTTGTACAGCTAATTTAAAATACTAAGGAGAATTTAAAAGACAATTAATTTGTCTTTGTTTAAAAATAGCAAAATCCTGTCTTATACGTGCTTTCTTCCTCAAGAAGTGTATAGTTGCCTCTTCTCTTTTATCCTCTTGTATATTAAAAGCTTAAAAAAAACAATTACCTAAAATCAGTGTCACCATGTCAAAGCTTTACAAAAACTGAAAATATATGAGATAGGAGAGCGAGACCAAGACTATCAGCAGGTAACATTAAGGCTAAATAGAGCTACTTTTTTATTCTTTTGAACTTCCAGCCTCTATCACTGAGCATATTAGATTTGGAAACGTTGCAGTCTTTTGGAAATTTCACACTTAAAACCAAGGGCTTAAAATTATGTACTATACAAAATAAACAAAGATAGATCTGTTTTTGTAACACTAGCTGAACTACATGTGCCAGTCACTAAGCTATGTAATAATTATGTGCTTGTTCTAAAATAGTTAAATATATATTTTTTAAAGTGACTCACTCTCCCTGACCTGACTATAAATAATAATTAATGAACTCTCATGAAAGGAAGGCTAAAATAAAACATCTGAATTCAGTAAATTATAGTTCTTTAAGCATAATCCATATTGGCTAAAATAGATATTCTGATTTTGCAATGCAAACAGCATGAATGGATTTTATTGAAACATGACCTCAGTGCATTCATGAAATGAGGACCTTCATTTAATGTGCATAATGAATATGTAATGTAAATTTAATTTGGGAGCACATGGAATTTCACAGGCAAAGTTTACTGTCAGACTAAGTAAACCATTTGAAAAGGCAACCAGGTATAAGAATATGTGTTTTGTTTTTTTCATGTGTGGGAGTTTGCAATCAATCCAACTCCTCTGACTGAAAGCAGGGAAGATGACCCTGCAGCATCCTTGACTCTCGGCAGCCTCAGGACCAGAAAAAGCTAGACAGGGTTACTTTTCCAACACAGAAGCATTGCTTAAACACAGCACTCTTTCCCTACTCAGTTAAAAGCCTATATACACACACAGGCAGAAAAATGGGTGCAAAATTTAGAAACCTAATTTCTGTCCACTCAATACATACAGACATACAGATAGAACTGACGTAAAGCTGGAGAGAAGCTGAAAGCAATAAAGAAAGACTGACTAAAAACAATTACCTAGCAGCAGTAATCAGTTACAGTCCAGTGATTTCCATAACTTAAAAATAAATGTTCCACTGTTTCCCACCGCTTTTTTCCATGGCTACTATCTTGGCAATGTGTGAGGGAGAGGAAGGGAGCCAGGCACATGCCCTTTACCCAGAAGAACTCACAGGGGAAGAGGACAGTAAAGCAATTTACATCTGTTGTCAACACAGCCCCCTGAGGTAGAGAGACAGACAGGATAATGTGTCTGTTTCCTTGAATGATAAAACAGCATCACAATGTTGCACAGTTCACTCTATTTCCTGCAACAGAAAAAATCCAAAGCTTTATACTAATTAGGAGTTAGGAGGACTGATAAAGTTTAATTTCCTCCAATAAGGGTGGTCAAGGTCCCAGAGATAGTCCGTAGTTATCAGGTGTTACAAGAGTATGACACATCAAAACCACCCACATCAGAAGTCCAGGTATGCAATGGCACAGATATGGAATATGAATTTTTGATAAAGGAGGCCAAGCACAGTAGGGCACTTCCTATCTACAGCCCCATTAATCTGTGATTAGGTGACTTAAGGCGGATTTATGGCAGAGATAAGAGCAGAGGGTGTGTCCCTCGGGGTAGCCAGGCGAAGGCTGGAGCCATGCCTGCTCAGGACATGGCTGGCCAATTTAATGATTGAATGCAAAACAAAAGGCAACCCTTTCTATTGAATTACAGAAGATAATGGCGAGAGGGGTACAAACAGGAAGAGATGGAAACACAGAGAAAAGGCAAGTACTGGACTACTGCTGATCAGATGACACAAGCAGGTAAACGAGACCAAATCTTTAGCGGTTTCAACTGCACAATCCCCCTCCGGAATGTGGTGCATGAATGACTTTGCCAGTTGGATCAGATCAAACTTGTTTTTAATGTTACACAAGGCTATCGCTTACACTCCTAAGAGCCAGGATTAGAGCCCTGTGTGCGAGTGTATGTGGAGACGCAGAGGTGGGGTGATAAAGGGGACTGATGGATAGCTTTATGGCCTCTTTCTCTCCTCATCTCTTTGTCTCCATTTACCAAACAAATCAGTGTATTGTTATCTTCACTTATGTTACAGCAACACTTGAGAAGAGATATCACCTTACTTAAAGTGGTACCTCTGTTCAAATTTGTGCATTTTCAAGTCAAAGACACTGTTATTACCTTTAAGTTTGTACACATTACAGCATCTTGACTCAACATTTTTTAAATGTTTATCTCCATTTTTGTTACAGTAACTGAGGCACTCATCTGAGTACAGCGCCCCATTGATATTCAGGTGGGCTCAGGCATGGGCTCAATGAGTGGTATCAAAGTATATCAAAGTTTTAAAAACTTGCCATCTCAAACCCCCTATTATTGTCCATCAGAGCATTCCTGTGCTGTAAGGTCTTTTCAAAAGGATATCAAAGAAAGTGCCCGAGTGGGCTAAGTTCTTTGTTGCCCCTCCCCCACCTATTGCTGCCTTCTGCTGGTCAGCTGCTTGAAAAAAAGGCTTTGAAACTTCCCCAATTTACGACAAAGAAAAATTTGTCTGTTTGGAAATATTTCTGGTCACAAAATTAAACTGACATTTTTCTACCACTGCAGTAGGCAAAGAGCAGCTTAAGCGGGCGACTGTAGGCTGGCAATCAAAGCACACAGTCTGCCTAAAAAGCTCAAATCAGGTTTTATATTCTTTGTATTACTCTATAAAGAGCAGAATGTGAAAAAAAGCAGAATATTCTGTGCAACAAGCATATTTATGTGAACTCTACTGATAAATACAGTGTTTGCTCAGGACTATGTTTCAAAAACCAAGATGTGTTTCTGTTGTGAATATGAAGCAATCAGATCATGTTGGACATTTTTGTGTAAACAATGAAAAACCATGAAATTTTCTTTTAGGCTATCACACAGTAATATCCCATACAAATCTATATCTAAGCCTAGTTTACTATCAGTAGCACTGCAAAGTTGTTGTTTTTTTTTTGTTGTTGTTGTTATTATTGTAAAACAAAGAAAAACTAAAAACTTGAATAGCAAAAAACAAACAAAATTAAAATCCTTGTTTTTATTTAATAGCAGCACACCAATAAAGCAAAGCAGGATTTTAAATTAAGCGGTTGGACTGCGTGCCATAGAGCAAGTTACAGCCATAAAGACAACAAACAGGTAAATGACTTTAGAATGTGTGATTTATTAAGAAAGTATTGTTGTCTTATAACAACAACTTGGAAAAACCAAACACTACACTGCCTTAGAAAAATAACTGTACTCGTACTCGTACTCGTCGTCTTCCGCGGCATGCTTGGCCTCACGTTACCCGTCCGCTGCCTCAGGAGTCCCACAAGCCAACCACAGCCGATAGGACTCCTTCTTCAGCTTGACAGCATCCCTTACTGCCGGTGTCCACCACCAGGTTCTGGGATTGCCGCTGCGACAGGCACCGCAGCTATGGGCAGCAGCATCAACAATAGATGCGGAGAACACGGTCCACTCGGACTCTATATCTCCAACATCCCCAGGAATCTGGTCAAAGCTCTCCCGAAGGTGGGAGTTGAATACCGCCCTGGCCGAGGGCTCCGCCAGGCGTTCCCAGCAGACCCTCACTATGCGCTTGGGCCTGCCAAGTCTGTCCGGCTTTCTCCTCCTCCAGCGGATCCAACTCACCACCAGGTGGTGATGAGTGGACAGCTCAGCCCCTTTCTTCACCCGAGTGTCCAAAACATGTGGCCGAAGGTCTGATGATATGACAACAAAGTCGATCATTGACCTCCTGCCTAGGGTGTCCTGGTGCCAAGTGCACTGATGGACACCCTTATGTTTGAACATGGTGTTCATTATGGACAATCCGTGACTAGCACAGAAGTCCAATAATAAAGCACCACTTGGATTCAGATCGGGGAGGCCATTCCTCCTGATCACGCCTCTCCAGGTGTCACTGTTGTTTCCCGCGTGGGCGTTGAAGTCCCCCAGCAGAATAATGGAGTCCCCGGGAGGGGCACTATCCAGCACCCACAACAGGGACACCAAGAAGGCCGGGTACTCCGCACTACAGCTTCGCCCGTAGGCTGAAACGAGAATCAGAGACCTGTCCCCAACCCGAAGGTGCAGGGATGCGACCCTCTCATCCACTGGGGTAAACCCCAACACGAGATGGCTGAGCTGGGGGAACACAAGCAAACCCACCCCAGCCCGCCGCCTCTCCCCGTGGGCCACTTCAGAGAAGAAGAGAGTCCAGCCCCTCTCGAGGAGATGGGTTCCACTGTGCGTGGAGGCGAGCCCGACTATTTCTAGTCGATATCTCTCGACCTCTCGCACAAGCTCAGGCTCCTTTCCCCCCAGCGAGGTGACATTCCACGTCCCTAGAGCCTGCCGAAGCATCCGGGGATCGGGCCGCTGAGGTCTCCACCTTCGTCCGCCGCCCAATCCTCTTTGCACCCCTCACAGTTCCCCCTGTAGGTGATGGGCCCACTGGGGGCCCACCACCTGCAGGGTGTTAGTTTTATAATAATGTTACTTTCCTGCACATCTGGTAGTGCAACATATGTAAGTTAATCTCCAAAAAGGCTGCCACAGATTTTTCGGCATGTAAAAAATTCTGCGTGATGAGCACCATAAGTCTGAAATGCAGCAATCTTGCAAAGTGACCAAATAACAACACACTACGTCTGGGCTAATGAAGATTGACTCACCTTGGCATTGTCAAGACTGAAAACAGTGAGACATCAAGTTTATAATTCAACTGACTGCACCTTTAACTTCCCTTTAAAAATGTCATAAACCCAAGCAGGAAAAGAACTGCTGCACAGCATATAATATATAACTTGCTTACTTATAAAAACCTTGCTCTAGTTTTCAAGTTTTACAAACAGGATCTAATGCGCTCTTGACATCAGTCAGAATTGCTTTATTACAATTACTGCCTTTGATCATCCTACGGCTCATTCGTCATCTGTAATAAAGAGACAACAGTTCTGCTGATGATAGCATAAGGGACTCTCCTTCTTTTGCATAGGGGCAATGGTCAAAAACACACGGACAGCTCCAAGGCTGTGGAACATTCACAGTAATTGCTCATCAGTACATAAACCAGGCAAGATCTTTAGGCCTGGAGCACAAGCATGAGTTCCTGGCCCTGTCAGCTGGGAAACACATCCCTGGCACTCCCCCGGCAAAACAGGCAGAGGTGGGAAATAGACACTGCAGGAGAGGGCACCTCTTGGAGGCTAGGGCCAATCCTGTGATTGAGCTCCAATTGGAATCTAAGACAATGGAAGCAGTAATTGCAGATCTGCTGCAGGCCTTTCCAAAACACATGCACATTTGTGTGATAGACCAGCACAAAGAATCATCTATCAAGAAGTGTTAAGAAAAAACAAAAGCATTCCCACATTTTTTTGTGATGATATTGTATCGACAATGTTTCACGCTGGGAATGGTGTGTTCATCTTATCAGAGGAGACCAACATTTAAATGGATTTCTTCTGGCTGCTCTCGTGTTCGTTCAACAATGTCTTTCTTCATTCCTCTCTTTCACAAGGGTCAGATTTGTTGAGAGCACGACTAATAGCTATTTTGTCAACAGAATCTTCCGGCTGAGTATCTCTGCAGTTCCTCCAACTGGTTATACTGGGTTTCATTAAAGGGTAACAGAGTAAAAGGAACTGCACACCACACTTCACAATTATGCACTACTGACTCTCTACTCCTCAAAGAACCAAACAAATACCTTAAAATCTCTATGTTATTTTTAAAGACACAGAAATTTCACAAAGCCAGCAGAAAAATGGCAAATGTAAATAAATATAAGCAAGAAGTAAAATATACTACACAAATGTTTTAGCACAAACTGAAGGGGCCAGTGTGGATGAAATGCAGCTCTTCCTGACACCAATCTGTTGCAGTAAGTGTCATTAGAAACAAACAAAATCTGTCAAACTCTGCAGCAGATCATGAGGCCAGAAATCATTCCTACAGGATAAATCCAATTCCTTCTCTGTATCTTATCAGTTCTCTGGGACAAGGAGGGAATCTGTGGTGGGAAAGACAGCAAAGCTTGTTAGGAAGCTGCTGCCTGTCAAATTGGCTCTGGAGATCTTGCAGATGGGCTGAATGGAGCAGGGTGGATGCTAGTGAAGAGTCAATCTGTCTCTGTGCGTGTGTGTCAGTCTGTCGGTTATTTATCAATCTTTTCACAATGTGCGGGTTGTATGCAACTTTCACAGACTGGAAGACTCCTCGGGCTGACCCTGCATATTCCCAGTGTCAACCTGGGAAGAAAACCTCGCCTAGACTTCTTGTGAACACCAATGTCAAAGATGTCACTCAGTTAGCGGAGCAGAAATTGTAGGACAAAGGGCTGTAATTAATATAGAGCCCAGATGACAGGCCGGGACCTTCTTGCTTCAGCACATAGAATAACTGAGAGTTTTTGTATAGAGTGGGGATTACAGAAATTAAGCACAAGGGAGCAAGAGTCGGCAATTACCTCTTGTTTTTGTTTTCCAGCTTTCCTGCTTTTTAATGAGGTTTGACCAGTGCGACGTGAAAAATACAGAAATGTTTTAGAAGGAGACCATAAACACATTTTTTAAAATCTGAGAAAGTGAATCTCGTTGATTTTTTTTTTCCCCTCAGGAATTTTGAAGGTTTTATGGTATTTTATTATTTAGCATTTTTAATACAAATTGGAATATATACGACTGCATGACCATGCATACCGTAATTTACAAACTTATGTCTGTGCAGTTTATAACTTGAAAAATACAGTACCTTGCGAAAGCATTCCTACCTCTTCAACTTTGTTATATTTAGTCCAATTAAACAACAAGAAACCTTAACACGATTTCATAGAAATTTAAGTAATGATGATGAAGTGTGGCACACATTTCTATTCAGGCCCCCTTATTCTGATAATAAAGTCTCTACATAAAGTCTAGTTTGACTAATTGTCTTCAGATTTTACATAATTATTAAATAGTGTCCATGTGTGTAACTTTGGCGCAGCATAAATGCAATTGTGTTATGAAACAAAGTCAAAAGCTTTGAAATTGGAAAGAAAATGGCACAAGTGAAAATATTTCATTATATGGCAATCCATCTGAACTGGCAGGCTGGACAAGGACAGCTTTAATCAAAGAAGCAGGCCAGAGGCCTATGTTGTAACTCTGTCAGAGGTGCAGAGATCCACATCTCAGGTTGAATAATCTATCAACAGGACTCCTGTTAGTTGTGCACTTCACAAATCTGCTGCCTAATGAAGAGTAACAAGAATGAAAGTCATTGTTGAAAGAAGGCGACACAACAACCATGTACAAGAAGATGCTCTGGTCAAATGAGACCCTAATTGAATATTCTGGCTCAGGACAATGACCCTAAACATGAAGCATGAGCTACAATCAAATGCCTTGGATCAAAGCACATGCATGTGGTAAAGTGGCCTTGTCATAGTACATACCTAATTCCTATTGACTCAGAGGTGCTGAATACAAATGCACTCCAACCTTTATAGACTCATGTGTGAAAGAATTGGAAAACCCTGTAATTTTTCCTTCTATTTAAAATATATGAATTGTTCGGTGTAATTCTTTAAAATAAATTTCAAATAAAACACGCTAAAGTTTGTGATTTTAACACAAAAAAACAGAAAAATTTCAAGACACCTTTGTAAGAGAGTGTATTACAATAAGATGTTCTATTCTTTGCACAAGACAAGTTTCTGCACAGGCTGTCTGTGACAGACTATGAGGGCTGTGTTAGGTGGCACGGAGCAGAGGGAAGGCTGAGCAGGAGTGAGAGCTGGAGCGCAGTGAGGAGGAAGAGGGACTTGCAGCACACTGGGCTGGCACAGTCCAACCACACAGAGTGCGACATTTGGGCTTGCTGCCAAGAGAAAGAACAGCTCTGAAAGGGTGCCAAAATGGACTGGACAGGCATGGCCAAAAAATACCTAATGCTTTTTAAATGTTATTTATTTGATTGCTGGCATGATATGGGTCTACAGTTGGAGCAGCTTTTTATTGCAAAGTCTCGTAGCAGAGCTGATGACCTTAAATGTTTATGTAGGGTATTCTAAATGCTCTGCCAAACACATGATAAAGCTAACCTTTAGACAGCTGGGTGTTGGAAGGGTGTTTTATGTACCTCCTTCTGCATGCAGTAGTTCCAACTTGGCAAGTATTCTTCTTGTGCCCTTTAGGTTACAAGAGGTAAGCATGGATCACAAACCATTGCAGTGCCAACATTTGCAAGCTCGAGTAAGTGATTGCAAGAGTGGCTCACATGTTGTAAATATGGAGGTATTATTAAAGTGATCGGGGTTAAGAGTTAATGGAGCCATGTGGCAAAATGACTTCAGCATTGGCCTGCTGAGTTTGCACGGCCCACGTTCAGCCAAATGGAACATAAATTGCCCCAAACTATTCAAAACCTGGCTTGGAAAAATAAAAATGGGATGCAAGGCTTGCCATGAGATGCACAGTAAATATTTGGTCAGAAATTAATGGCCGGGCAAAGTCTGCCAAGAAGCCTTTTTCTAGACATCCACAGGGAGAAAGTCTGTGCCCAGTCTGGCAGTAAAAAGAAATTTCCTTCTGCAGACAACAGCTCACTGGCCTGTCTCCTTTCCAGCAGCCACTTACTAAATCCTGCCATCAAACACATACCAGCTGTGCAGGTACACAATATTTCAAAAAAAACTATATTAAAAATACTGCCCTTCCATGGTGCAAATCAAACTGCTTTGTTATGGGGTGAAGTTATCTGAGTCCCTTATTTCCCATAAGCTTGTTGTCAACACGCCACAGCAGAAACACCTATAGCTGTCTAAGTGTTTTTGGGATATTTGAGTAGGAGACAGAGATGGAGGGAAGATTAGGGTATTATGATGATGAATGCAAGAGAGGAAATATTCCGATCTCCAACTGTTTTCCAAAATATTTTATTAAGGGAAAAAATCTCAACTATTCTTTCCAGGGATACTGAATTCCAATTCCATTTTACCTAACTTCTCCAACTTAAAGTGATAAACTAAGCAGTGGCCAAAAGATTTATAATTTTTATGCTGAACATACAGGGGTTGGACAATGAAACTGAAACACCTGTATTTTAGTGGGAGGTTTCATGGTAAATTGGACCAGCCTGGTAGCCAGTCTTCATTGATTGCACATTGCAACCAGTAAGAGCAGAGTATAAAGGGTTCAATTAGCAGGGTAAGAGCACAGTTTTGCTCAAAAAAATTGAAAACACACAAAACATTATGGGTGACATACAGAGTTCAAAAGAGGACAAATGTGGGCACATCTTGCTGGCGCATCTGTGACCAAGACAGCAAGTCTTTGTGATGTATCAAGGGGCCCGGTATCCAGGGGAAGTCAGCATACACCAAGAAGGACGAACCACATCCAACAGGATTAACTGTGGACGCAAGAGGAAGCTGTCTGAAAGGGATGTTTGGGTGCTAACCCGGATTGTATCCCCAAAAAAAATAAAAAAAACGCTCCCAAATCACGGCAGAATTAAATGTGCACCTCAACTCTCCTGTTTCCACCAGAACTGTCCGTCGGGAGGTCCACAGGGTCAATATACACGGCCGGGCTGCTATAGCCAAACCTTTGGTCACTCATGCCAATGCCAAACGTCGGTTTCAATGGTGCAAGGAGCGCAAATCTTGGGCTGTGGACAATGTGAAACATGTATTGTTCTCTGATGAGTCCACCTTTACTGTTTTCCCCACATCCAGGAGAGTTACGGTGTGGAGAAGCCCCATATCATAGCATTCCCTTGGCCCAATACTTGTGCTAGATGGGCGCGTCACTGCCAAGGACTACCAAACCATTCTTGAGGACCATGTGCATCCAATGGTTCAAACATTGTATCCTGAAGGCGGTGCCGTGTATCAGGATGACAATGCACCAATACACACAGCAAGACTGGTGAAAGATTGGTTTGATGAACATGAAAGTGAAGTTGAACATCTCCCATGGCCTGCACAGTCACCAGATCTAAATATTATTGAGCCACTTTGGGGTGTTTTCGAGGAGCGAGTCAGGAAACGTTTTCCTCCACCAGTATCACCTAGTTACCTGGCCACTATCCTGCAAGAAGAATGGCTTAAAATCCCTCTGACCACTGTGCAGGACTTGTAGATGTCATTCCCAAGATGAATTGACGCTGTATTGGCCGCAAAAGGAGGCCCTACACCATACTAATAAATTATTGTTGTCTAAAACCTGATGTTTCAGTTTCATTGTCCAACCCCTGTATGGGTTGCAGTAAATCATTCCGATTCCATTGGTTACTCTTAGAAAAGAGGCAAATAACACACTGAAAAAAAGCCCCACATGAAATTAAAAATACCCAGCAGAAAAAGGACATACAGAGTTTTGTAAGTGCTCATACCCTTAAAGTTTTTCACATTGCGTGATGCTACAAACATATAAGAACAGAGCAACAAAGTAGAGCATAAAGTTTTCTTCCAGCATTGCTCTGTGTTTACCTCAGTTTGTCTTTTTAGTGAGTCTGACCAGCTTTGTGATTCCTGTTAAAGAAAACCATTCCCACAGCATGATACTGCCATGTTTTTATTTTATTTTTAAAGCTTTCCAAAAGCAGTTTGTCACATTACAACCTCATACTTTATATGATAAACTCACAAAAAGCAGTGCAGAATTGTGAATTTAAAGGAAAAATGGTAAAATGTTCTCAGTCTTTTACTAATTAAATTCTGAAAAATATTAATTTACTCTGATACCACTAAATCCAATCCATTTAATTTAGCTGTGTTACATAATTAGTAAATAGATTCCACCTGTGTGTAGTTTATACAGCTTTTCTATGAATGCCTCATTGGTTTCAGCATCATAAAGAACAAAGGACACATCAAATAGGTTAAAGGATCCAGTTGCAGAAAGTTGCAGAGAAGTTTAAAACAGGGTTAGGTAGTCATGTTTGTAGTTTTACACCAGACTTGGACATGTGGAAGAAGGTGCTCTGGTCTAACGGGACATGAAGTCAACCTTTTGTTCTACAAACAAAATGCAATTTTCAGCTGAAAACAAACACACATTGGAACATGGTGGTGACAGGTTTTGAGCATGTTTCTCTTCAGAGTTAATAAAAAGCTAGATGGACCTAAATACAAGACCAAACTGGAAGAAAGGGTGATATAAATCTTCATTCTGGAGCACAGGTTCACCTTCCAGCAGGATAAAAACTCAAACACTCACATACAGCCAGAGCTATGGTAGGATGATTTACATTAAAATGTCCTATATGATAACTAAGAGGGCGGAATACAAATGCATGCCACACTTTTCAGATTTTTATTCATAAAATATTTAAAAAACTTTACCTTTCACTTTACAATTAACACTACCTTGGTGTTGGTCTGCCATATCAAATCCCAATAAAATACACTGAGGTTTGTGGTTGTAATGAGACAAAATGTGAAAAAGTTCAAGAGAATGAGTACTATTACGGTACTGCAAAAAGTCATATACACATTTAGACATATCAAGGATAGTTATATTCACTAAAGCACAGGGCAGGGCCCAAGACAACATAAACATGGGCTGTCAAGGCTGAATGCAGCAGCAAGAAGACATGAAGTAGGGAAACAAAAAGATTACTGGATGCTTTCAGACATTTTGTAACAGTGTATGCTGAACTAACAAAGGTAAGATTACTGAGAAGTGAAAGTACAGAAAAAAGAGGTGAGGATCTGAACCAAAGTGAAATGTTAATGGTTTGCAATATGAAGCTTATGATTAGGACTTGCTGACAGATGCTGCAAAATGCAAAAGCAATCTTGTCTTCAGAGCTCGGGGAATTTGTCTTTCAGGCAGTGACTAGAGATGTTATTCAATTAGAGCTTTCACTGTGTGACAGGGGAGAACAGTGGATGGAAGAAGAGAGAGACTGCAGAAGAGGGAGGACTGTACAGCAGGGTGAAACTGAAAAGCTGACAGAAAGGATAGAAAACCCCTTAAAACCCCTTTGTTATGACAAAACAGGAACTGTGCCTTTCTTATTTTTTTAAGTAATAGAAATGTATCAACAATAAATACCATCACAAACATTCTGCATTCATATGTTCGTTGCAGTTGTGACACCAGATTTAACATGTCAGCAATTTGCAGAGAGTATGTAAACCTGATAATACAGCAGGATTAAACTTGATCTCCAAACTCAGAGCAGCCATGTATTTGCATGTTGAAAAATGAAAAAGAAAGGAAAATCACCAAGTTAAGTGATACCTCCCTCCTCTCCATGGTTACAGTGGAATGGTGGGACTGGCTCTGTAAGCACTCATATAATGGTGAAATTCAAGGTCACCTTCTCATTAATTATGTTTTTCAGTGCTTCTTCTTAAATAAAAGCATACCCCTCCTACTTTTATCACCGTCTTTTGTGTGACAGAATTAGCCCCCCCACCGCAGCAACACCCAGAACTGCTAGATTGAGTTGCTGATGTAGCTCTGGATGAGAACAGCTTCTAAATGAGAATTTCAAAAATGAAGAAATTACATTTCAATAATTTATGTAAAAACAAACAAACAGGGATTAGTATTTTACTGAACCAGAGAACTTTATCACTTTATGGGATTATAACTACAACAGCACAGAAACCAGATACATTGATCAACTAATTAGCAGTCTCTTTGAATTGCTAATTTAATTTATTCCTCACAGCTTTTTAATGACATTTCCCCCTGTCAGTTAGAAGAAAAATGGGGGTAAGCATTTCAAAAGTGTATGCAGGACTTTAATTGAGAAGGTAAAACAACGATCAGAAAGGAAGGGGGGAGGGGTGGAATGCATGAGCTCAAATAGGGAAGATAAAAAGATACGGTTAAAGGCTCCTTCTCTGTAAACATGGTGGTGGCTGTGTAATGTTTTGGGATTGATTGTCTTGAGCAGGAACAACTACTAACATGCAGCCATAACTACAATGGAATAGTTTAAATAAAACCTCACACATGTATTAGAATAACCCGGTCAAAGTAAGGCAAATTATCTTGTAGATAGCACATTGATGGTTGAGGTAAATAATTCTACCTTTGACTCATTGAAAGTCCATTATTTCTTTCTTTATACAGGAGTATAAATAACCTAGGACAACACATTTAGAACACAATTTTTACTTCTATGCTGATGACAAAGTAAGCTAGTGCTTTGGACCTACTCTTGCAAAGGCTTTCGGGTTGTCTCCATCATGCCTTTGACAAAGCACAAGAACAGCACTGTTACACTACATAAAAAAACAAGGTTGGCATTATCTGAAAAACCTGGAGCAAATAATGTTCATCAAATAGAGTTGGGGTCTACTTTTCAATATTCTGAATTTGTCTCGACTGCACGCTTGTTGCGTTAGTCACTCGTATGTATTTAAATGCATAGCCCTTCTGGATAAAATTCCTTCCTACCTGTCATTCCTTTTGAAAAGAAAAGTAAATCACAACCGTCAAACAGTGGGTATTTTGAAAACTGTGGATTCAAGAGTAATAACTTCACTTAGAAAGAAAACCATTTGTGTTATTTGGCACCTGAAGCCTGAAGCAAACTTCAATCTTACTTGCACCTGCAAAACAGGGTAACCTTGAATAAATTTAGTCCTGGTGAAAAGTCAAGATTACAGGTTAACTGTGTGCAGGTTTTTCTAGGCACATCTTATGTCATTTACTACTCTCTTAAATATGTTGCTGCTACCTTGACCAGGTCGCCCATGCAAAAAGATCTTATTACATAAAGGAAATCACTGACTAAAAATAGTCTAGACCAAAATCAAACCGAGTATTCATTGGAAGACTTCAAAACGGATGTTCACAGAAGCTTTCTTTCCAATCAATACATTTTGAGCTATTTAGCAAAGAGAAATCAACAAAAATAACAGTCTCTGGAGGTACAACGTTGGTAGATATATACGCACTCCAAAAAACCTGCAGCTTTATCTGTAGCGAAAGGCATTGACTCAGACTGCCAGATTGAGGCTTATGTAGCTCTGGATAAAAGCAGCTTTAGATTTCAAAAACATGAACTGCACTGCATTAATTTATGTAAAATTTAAAATAATAAAAATAAACAGGGAGTAATGTCTGATTGGACCAGAGCGCTTTTTCGCTTCACGGAATTTTAACTGTGACAGTCAGCTCAGAGTGGGAGGAACCGAATAAAGTAATCAACTAATTAGCAGTCTTTCTTTAAATTGCTAATTTAATTTATTCCTCAGAGCTATTTAATGGTGTTTTTCACTGTCAGTTATAAGAAAAAAAGGGAGTTTAGCATTTCAAAAGTGTATCCAGGCCTTCAAATGAGAAGGTAATAGAACAGTCAGAGAGTCAGGGAGGAGGCCTGAGCTCAGGGAGAGAGAATGAAAAGAAGGATGCAGGGAAAGGCTGTCCTGAATGCCATCCCTCAGTTTCCCCAGTGAAGAAAATGAAAGAGAGGGAGGTCTGAACCTTTTTGAAATGCACAAGGCAAGAGCAAGCACCCACTGGTAGCATAACTCCACCACCACACACCCAAAAGAAAGCCCTCTGGGAGATTTTGGGCATGCAAAATTTAGATACAAGGAGTATTGGCCGAATGACTCCAAAACTCCATGCCACACCATAGCTCTCCAGCACCTTCTATTTACTCAGCACATCACCTCTCCCCAGATGTCCTCCTTTATAAAGAAAAAAATCCAGCACTCCTGCCTAACATATTTTTTCACCCCTATCATCCTAATCAGCACATTCAGCGCCACAAGGGACCACTGAGAATATGCAATGCGAGCACAGAAGGCAGATCAAAAGTATTCCCAGAGCTGGTGTATCACGGTATGTTTGACTCTTCTGTCCTCTTCTCCGTCCTCCCTCCATCCCCCTCCTACACCCCAGGGTAGCCTTTGTGCAGCCGTACTCCTCCCCGCAATGCTCCTCACACACACACCCATTCTCCTCCCCTCCTCCATCCCATCCCTTCCAGAGCCCTGTTAAGGTAACACAATGCAGTTACCCCATGCCCATCCCCACTAGCTTTAAGAAAGACTTCACACTGACCAGTCACAAAAAAGGCAAGTCTTAAAAATTGGGCCGAAAAAGAAAAAAACTGAGGGGGGATGGTAAGAGGATTCTTTAAGGCATTTTTGCCAGCCTACACAGACAAATCCCCATATCTGTCTTTTCTTCTTGATCACATCTATATCCCTGTTGGAAACTTTGGAAACTAAAATTTGACTGACCCTAGTCCAAGCAAGCATGCAGACATAATTTACAAATTAAATGTTTTCTGATAAAAAAAAAAACAAACTTCTAGCACTTATTAAAACATGGCTGCAGGAATCCAAAGCATACAAATTTTTGATCTGAGACAGAAACCAGACAGCACCTTTCATTCTGTGAGGTGACAACCATTCATCACTTCAACACCAAGTGGCAACGGGGAGTGTTTGTCCTCCATGTCAACTGTCAGGACAAGATTCATTAACCATACTGGCCCCGAGGGCAATAACATTCTGGATCTGCTTCCAGGCTTCAGTCTACAAGCTCAGAAAGGAATCATTTAATAAAAATATGCTCCAAAGCTCCTGGAGTCTATTTGGTGATACAGTGCCTTGCACAAATATTAATACCCTTGGAACTTTTTCAGTGTTTGTCATGGTTACAACAAACTTCCGATTGTATGTGATGGGCCATTACAAAGCACTGCAGTGCACTGCATTGCACTGCACTGATACCGTGCAGCCCATTCCAACTCAAGTTTCAATGGGCTGCACGGTAAATACAAAGACACTGCACACTTTTTAGATTTGTATTTGTGAAAATTCAGAAAACCAGGGAATACAGGGAAAGACCTCACACACACTGAAACCTGGTTGTGTTTGTGGCAGCATCATGGTGTGGGAATAAAGGGAAGGGAGGAAAGCTGGTTAGAGTTGAAAAAAAGATGTATGGAAATGAATACAGGGCAATTCTAGGAAAAAAATTAAATGAACAAAACTAAACCCTAAAGGTCAATGCATATTCTAGTTTCAGAATGTCCCAGCCAAAGTCCAGACCTAAATACAATCATAAATCTTTGACCAGTTGTAGTTGTAAATTATTGTTTACAAACCCTCTCCATGCCAACTGTCTATTCCTGAGGTACACTCCAAACAAATTGGCAGAAATTTCAAACTCTTTGAATGTATTTGCATAGGTTACAAAAAATACCAAATCATAATATCATACTCAAACAATTTAACAAATATCCCTTAACTTACATCATCTGCACTGAATACCAGAGAGATCTAACAGTTAATATCTAATATGCCAAGGACACAAGGAGATATCCTCAGTTTTATAGAATAATCCTATTCCTCTGCTTCTCCTTGCAGATGGGCATTTCATTCGAAGCTGCAGCCACGGTAAATTACAAAGTAATGACGTCAGTTGGATTTGTAAATTAATCCAATTAGACGGCACTTTTAGGTCATTAAGAGAAGAGCAGCTGGAGGAAAGGAGATCATTAAGCATCGCAGCCTAATTTATCTGCCCTCAAACAAACTGCCTTGAAATGTTTATCTTGTCAGTCATTAAGAACTTAGCTGAAGTTCATTTGAACGGGAAAAAGAGACACTGATTACCCCTCCTGCATTCCTCCCTGTGGTTTCACTAAGCCAAAGTCCACCTAATCCTGGATTTTAAGGTGTAAAAGCCTGTTTCATTTGGATTAGGATCTGATTAATGCGCATTAGTGGAAGTTATGGAGATATAGCTGTCACATCACACAGGTGGGAAAAGGAAAGAGTTGACACAGCACAATAGAAAGTCGTGCTCATTATGTTTCAGTGTTTCAGAAGACACAGAATTTGCTTGATGGCATCAGGTCTGAGGAGGAAACATCAAAAATCACTATAATTAGGAGCCATAGCAAGGTTGAGGGAATGAAATTGACTTCAGGAGTTTGTTATTAAGAGATGTGAGAGGTCGATACAGAGATGGGTCTCACCTGTGGGCTATGGTCTTTAATTGGCTGTGGAGCCAGTTGTGTCTTGTCATGTCTGTGTGATGTAAGAGGTTGAAGAGCCCTGCAATTTATGACCATTTGTGACTCAATTTGTCATGACCTGCACGTCTTTGCAATGCCGTGGCTGTGGCTGATTACCAGGGCACCACTCCCATTGCCCATGCTTTCATTAGCTTGAGCACAAACTCACCCTTACAGGCTTTGTAGTGCTGCCTATATTCAGTCAAACTTTAGAGGAAACTGTAATACCCATTTTTGCTTGAAAGTTTTACACTCCCCGTTAATATCTATCATCTTAACAACTATTATCTTTTGAGAATAATCCAGGTTATCTTGTTGACTGTAGCCACCTCCTACCTGAATGGTATCTGTGTGGGGAGTGTGAGGCTTGATGAGCACTTAGAGAGGAGATAACATGCATTTAGTGTATAGAAGGAGGACAGATGCAAGATAACAGGGTGAGACCTGACAGATGAAGGTATCAATTTACATGTCAGACAGAGCAAAGCAATGAGCAAGTTATTCCAAGTTTGATAGGGCAAAGGCCATCTTATTTTACTCTTTTTCACAAATTAAAATAGTATAAAGTGTTCATATTTACAACCTCGAAAGTAGAGTGGGAATAATAACTTGATCTAAAGTTTACAAAAAATTCAATACTTGCATCAAAGTTGGGCTTTAAACTAGTAAAGAGGATCAATTTGATCAAAATCTTCTCTTTACAATCATTCTGAAGCTATTTTCTAATTATAGACCATTTTTTTAGTAGAGATGAGTCAAAGAAGCGGCTGGTAAGCGGAATACACCAATTTCATATTTGGCCAGGCTGTGCTAACAACATTCTTCTGTGTGGAAGTTCTAACAGCAGAAAGAAGACTCAGGTTGCTGATTTTAGAATTAGTGGTGTGTAAGAAGCTGGTAGAAATGAAACGGTATTTTCTATGAAGGCATGTCAGCTGTTGCTTTCAGATGCTATCTTTCGACAGTTGGTGAGATCTCTAGATTTTGCGGGCCTCTGCTGTCTAGTTGATCTCTATAAGAGCCAACATCTCACACCCTCTCCAGAAAAAACAAAAAAAGAAAAAAAAAACAACCCTTAGAACAGGATGGGTTCAGGAGCTGGCTGAGGGTTGGGCAAATGGAACCACAATCTAGATCTAAGAAATAACCTTTGACCCTGTTTCCAGTCTAGACTTTACACCATTTCAAAGATTAAATATTTTTTGAACCCGACTGTGCTGTCGTACAGAAAGGAAACGTGAAAACAAGTAAAATGTAGAGGTGCACCCATCGATCGTATAGAGATTGGAATTCGCCAGTTTCCCCACAAACGGCTTTAATTGGTGATCTGCAGGTAAAATGCTGGAAAATAAATAATACATTTTTTCCCATGTACTTTTATGCTGTCTTTTGAGTTTGTTAAAAATTAAATGTAGGTTATAGGCATATGCTTTGATGCATAAACGGTGATAATCTTGTAATTTCTTAATAATTAAGTTTATACTTCTGCCTACCTCCTTTTCAAACAAATGATTATGTAAATGTGTATCATGGTGTATGAATGTGTATATGAATATGTTTGAAATAAACAAACAAACAAATTTCTTGATATTCTGCTGAATTCAAAAGTACGCTTTTCAATGACCTAGCAGCACTTCTTTTTTCTTTTTTAGTGTTTTATAATCTTTAGGGAAAACAATGGAATTGGTCAAAACTGGGAATGGCACATCAGACTTTGAAAAACAAAAAAACCAGAAACAAAGCCAATCTGTGCATCCTCAAGGCGTGGATATAAAAGTCCTGAAAATAATTAAACTGTTACTCAGGTAATTATAGGTTGGCCAAAGAACTGAAGCAGAAATCTAGAGCACCTGGACCCCGGTGTCTAGTGCAATAAGCTGGCAAAGACAGTAATGCTGAGAAATAAACCATTTTAAGATGTTATGTTAGGTTCATTGTTCAAGGCCGAACATATTCCATTGATCTAGCTACTTTTGCACAAAATAATACGTTTATAAACCACCTTTTCAACCATGTCTAAGCTGCCCTCCACCTTGTGTACTGAAATGGGATGGTTCATTTCTCAACTCTAAAGCAACTGACCTGGAAAACCCCGGCTAACTCTGTCTGGACAATCAAAAGATATCGATGCGATTGGTGAGAAAAGAAAATGTGTGAGAAAACAGTTCAAGCAGCATCAGGAGAAAAAGACAGCTGGTAGTTCACCTAAAGGGAGTTCAATGGCATGTTCTCAAATAAACCTGGGTCGAAGCAAATTATTTTGCATAAAAGGGCCAAATAACAACTACAATCTGCCATTAGAAATACTGCAGCTTTTTTAGCTTTAAAAATGATGCATTCAGCTATGATTGTTAACCAGGGAAGAATCAAGACATACTTGGAAAACCAGTTCCCAATGGGGCTTATGATGTCTTTATGACCGATGAAAGCTACTCTCGTCACTGATCCCATATGATCTCACCACTTTATGTGTGACTTTTGGTGTGTTCAGCTTTAAGCTGGACCATCCTTTTACACACAATGTTGACCCTCTTATAGTCAAGAGACAAATCTGCAGTTTACTTTCCAGGGAACTTATAAACTTATCAGAAGTGTAAGATATGGCATAAAAACACAACGTTCATATGAGAAAACTCACTTATTACACGTTTTTTCTTCTTTGTGTGTGTTACGTTTGATCTGTAGCAAACTTTCACAGCAAAGACCAAACTTTTATGCCGAAAAGCATGGATCAGGCTGGCTTTTCTTGGCCAGTACTGATATTTTTCCTTTTTTAAATTCTTATTTTGACCAATTTTGCTTTTTTCCCTGAAAGGACCATTTCACAGTGAAGAGGAAAAAGTGCAGCTAGTTCTTTGAAAGATAGTTATTATTAATCCAAACACCAGATTAAAATAACTTATGCCTCACGCATAGGACCCAAACCTTTATTAGAATTTCAGTAAATCTGCTGCTCACCAATCAAAGCTGATCACGGAAAAATCGAGTGATTAAGAAGGATTTAAAAACGTACTTACCTGAGCACACATGGAGAAAAGCTAAGAGAAATACAAATCCAATTGAAGTTGGAGACATCATTCAGCGTCTCTCCTATAAGAAATGCTCTCATGTAATCCAAATGATTTAATAAATCAAGCTAGGCATCCACTCCTTCATGACAAGCAGAGTCTGTGAATCCAAAAGCAAAACGAAGTTTGCTTTAGTGTTTATTTTATAAAAGTGCAACAAACCTATAAAATGATACAAAAGCACTTAACAATCCGATGTTTCAGCGCATGTTCTGTTCACGAAGTTCAGCCCAAGTGAATTATAACTATGCATGAGTTTCTAAGCAGAACTAGTCTCCTTTGGATTCATCCCGTCGCTGATCAGCCAGGCGATCTCACTGAGGTCATTCACCTGTTTTTTTTTTCTGCAGGAACAAAACAAGCGTGTAAATCCAAAGCATACGTTTATAAATCCAAACCGAGTAAAGCAATCTATAGTCCCCAGTCACATTGTTTGAGTCCAGTTTTAGTTTTGGATCTGTCACTTCTGGATCGGAAACTTTTCCGTTCTTTCTCTCTCTCTTTCTCTCTCATCCACCGGACCGGACGCGGAATCAGCACAACTTTTCCATCACTTTCCCCCGTTTCACCTCCGCTGCTACACCGCTGAGGACGGATGGATCCTGGTGTGAACCTCAGCTGAGAGAGGAGGGCATCCGGATTCACACTCACAGCATTTCATTCAGAGAAAGCGGAGTGCTCCGTCAGTTGGTAATGCGTCTTTCTACCCCCTCAGTAGAACAGAGTCTGAGAGGAAAATTAACCTCTTCCCGCCTGGATCCCACTGAACACGTACCAGAAGCTGCGCACCAGAAGCTCTACTGTATTCCTCGGAAAGCAGAGAGTGCCAACAATAAAGACAAATTATTTGTTTACACATCTCTATTTATTTTTACTTTCCGACTTCTCTGAACTTTTCCACTAAAATATCAGTGAGAACACTATCTTTTTAGACCTCACAAGTTACTACTATATTGAAACATTATAGTTTGTGAAGTTATGGTTCAGTCATGTTTTGTCATTGGAAATTAGGTTATTTCCGATTAAGTATGGACCTTTTATGCGATATCAAGATATACCAAGATTTCAGAAAGTTGTGGCTTTAAAACCACTAAAATGCTTCTGTTGTACCGTTCCTACATGTTAAACTCATGTTTAATGAGATACCAAAGAAAGTGCCAGAATGATCAGAGTTTTCTTAAACTTAAGGAGAGAGTAAGATTGTGCTGCCCTTCCTTAGCCTGTTACTGAGCACTGCCGGTTAGCAGGCTGAATGACGGGTTCTACACTTTTTACAAAATAGTAAACTTGGCCATTTGAAATATTTCAGGTTGCAGACATAGATGATCATTGTGTCAAAGTGTATGATCCTGTTTTAAAGGTACTGTTTTCAAGCCAACTGCAAACTGGCTACCTGAGCAGATAGCCTGACTAGCTAATATCAGTTTGTCACCAGCCTAGCTGTATCCTACAATGAGCAGAAGATCAAGAAGGGACAATATTGTACACCATAATCCCATTTACGTTTTAGAAAATACTTTGTTGGTTTGATCATGGATCAAAATTATAACAAATTAAATGTTATTTTAGCTGAAGTAGGAAGTGTTGTTATGTTTGTTTTAAATAAAACCAATGAGATCATCTACATTTGTTTTTAATGCAAATACCATGACCCCGTGGTATTTTTAGTCACGTTTAAATATCATAAAAATCTTAAACCTGACTTTAGATGTTAGATATCTGACAGAAATAAAATACCAAATTTGATTAATGTATTCTCATTCAAAATCTTGTTTATTTGAAGCACTTCGAGAGATAAAAACTTTTGACTTTTGGTTTATAACTTCTTCAAATATTTTGATTGTATTCTTGTATTTTAGGATAATCCAATTAAAGGAGCCCACTAAATATGATCATTATTGCCCTGCAGGCTACATTTCCAAGCTTCAGTCAGTTGGTTAATGAAATGATTTTGAGTGACAAATTTCTATTGAAATCTGTTTTAATTAGTTTTTGTGAATTTTTTTTTTTTTTTTTTTGGAAATCCTCTAACAAATAAGCCTCTGAAGTTAGTTTCACCCCTGACGAAGTAAAGTGGATTTCACTGTAATGCAATAACAAAGCTTATGAAAATAGCTCACTTTTAAAATCAGAGTATATATTTTTTAAATGTATATGATGTTTTAAGCCAAATTGTTGAGAAAACAGGAGTGGCTATAGGAAACAACAGAAAATCTTCCAAATGGTTTCAGCAGAAAGCTGCCGTCTCTACTCCACTAAGCATTTGTTTTTAAACAGCGCTCTCCAGTGGGAGGTAGCTGAACTAATTCATTAACTAATCTTTTTGCTGCAAACGCTTTTTATTCGTTCATTCATTTTTTTGATTTATTCGTATAAATATTCAACTCAACACAAAATCACTGGGATTAATATTCAGCACATGCATGTGAACAGCCAAGCCATGTGCTCAACCAAAGCAGCAGTAACACTCACTCAGTATCGGAGTAACTGAGTTAAATCTCACAAATGGGATCAGAGTTCTCTGTGGCCTCCAGTTCTGTCAGTTTCAGGTCTTTTTTTTTTTTAATTAATCCAAAAAACAGGGGCTGCATATTAAACCACATTTTACCTAATTCTGTTCTGACTCTTGGGATAAACATTTGTAAAAATCCCTTCAGAGTGCAGATCATTGCACAAATAAACACACAGATAAGAAGGTAACAGGCCAAGCAGAAAAAAAACATTACATACCCTCAACCATTTCTCATTTTGTTTTGGTTACAGTCACATACTTCTATTTATTTTTTTCAGATTTTATGTGACAAACCAACACATGATGGGGCACAATGACAAAGTAGAAGGAAATTTGTTTGGTGACAAATAAAATTCTATGGCTTGTATTTATTTTCATTCCATTAAGTCAATAATTTGTAGAACCACCTTTAGCTTAACTAGCAGGGGTGTATCTTTAGCAGTTTTGCAGACTTTTTGTCCGTTCTAGCTCTAGCTGTGTGTTTTGAGTTCTTGTATTTATGGATGGTGAACCTCCACTCCAGTCACAAGTCTTATGCAGCCTCTAATAGGTTTCCTTCCAGAATTGTCTGTTATTTAGCAGCATTCATCTTTCTATTAACTGTGACCAGATTTCTTGCTCCTGCTAAGGAAGAGCATACCCATAGCATATTGCTGCAACACCATGGTTTATTCATTGTTCATGGTAATGTTCAATGTTTCAGTTGGGGTTTATCTGATTAAAGGGAGCTGAATACCTATGCATACTAATCGTTTTTATTCATCAAACGTTTTTGGAACCATGTACTTCTGCTTCACATTAATGCTCTACGTTGAGTTGGTTTATCACATAAAATACAATGAAATTTGTCATTGTAGAGTGACGAAATGTGAAAAAAGCTAAGCACAGCACAAAGCTGACCATTTAGCAGAACAGTGATCTGCATGATTTCCACACCCAGATATTCAACTTTTTGTAGATACTGAGTGGGTGTATTCACAAAGAGCAAATCACCAAGATCCAAAAAGATTGAAGAAACCGAGTGTATCTTCTATTTGAGTGAGAAACAAAATGTTTTATGCAAAAGAAACCTAATTAAAGCTTAATCTTCGAGACAAGTCTTTAAATGTGAGATATAAATGACAAACAAAGATTGAGTCAATAATGCATTAAGATAATATGTGTGTATATATGATGTGTTCCCCGCTATTCTTAATATACGGTTTTGAAATCTGTTTTAGAGCCCTTGCAGATGGGGTTCATCATTTAGTACATAATACATCTTTATCAATGTAATATAGATATTTTGAACTGTAAATATTAAACAAAATTTTAAGGTATTTGCTTTAAAGTTAAAGTGTTACCATCAATGCCTAACAGAACAAAGAAGTAATACTCCCACTTTTATTAAATGTTTAATTTGCAGAAGGCTGAAGAAGAAAATGTAGCTCAACTCACACAAAGCACAGAGAGAAGCAGGCCTTTCAAACAGTTCTACATGCTCTATTCACACTTGGTGCTCATGTACCTGATTTTCCTGAAAGCTTTTATAGCCCTGGATCTGCAAATTGGCTCCTTAGCTCAATACCACCAAATGAATAGTTGTGTTTCCTCCAGCCTGTAGCTGAGAGTGGTACAATTGAAGCAATTATTAGCAAAGTCCACTTTTAGACCCATCGGCCTTGGATGGTATGTGGAAGTGCAGCTTATTGCTATATGATAGCATTTTAAATGTGTGATGCAGCATTTCCTGAACTAAAGTGCACAACAACAAAAAAAAAAAAAACAGACAAAAAAAAATATTCTACTCATTTGGACCGATCGATAGTGGACAAATGGACTGACGGACGAATGGACAGATGATATTAAGTGGATGGATGAATGATGGACTAATGGACAGATGATGGATGGATGGATGGAACATTTAGAGAACAAGATAGGATAAAATCTTGAAATACAAATATTCAAATCAAATTCCATACTTTCCCAGGCATCTCCAGGCTGCTTATGTAGCCCTTACTAAGTTCTGCAAACAGTGAACTCTCTGTCCTGATCTTCCCTCTGCAACCTAGAACAGACCAACAGTTGCAAGAGAAATGACACCCAACAATGGGGAAACAAGCTCTTAACATCAACTCCAATGAATTTGAGTGCAAAACAACTTCCATGAATTTATAAGGTATAAGAATTAAAGGAAAACCTCTCTCTGCTACACAGTGCTCTAAGGAAGTTTTTTTCTCTCATAATTTTGATGATTGTAAGGTAATACAATGCCTCTGTACTTACTGATGAAGACCTGGCTGCATTTATGGGAATGCCTCAAGGTTTGGTGGTTTTGGTGAAGTTGATTATGCAGCCACTTACACCACTGAGTCTTCTGTGAGCCGTTGAGACTGTGCTGCCTGTGGGGACCTTTATGATCTTGAGGAACTCCGAGCATAACAAGCATTGCAAACAGCACCACTAGCAAACACACAACCTGCATGGCGATGTGTGTGTACAACACAGTCAGAGCTGTTTAGATGTGCATAGAAAGAAAAATGTTTTTTTTCCAGTTCAGTAAGTCCTAACGCAAAGAAGCGTAAAGTAGATTCCACAGTTCCACAGTTCTAGTTCTAGTTAAAGTATTCCTTTAAAAGTGGAAAATAAGAACAATTTAACCAGAAGATCTTTTCAAAAAGCAAATATTGCTGCATTTCCCACCAGTTCTTCTCTCCACTGCTCTTGAGATCTACTAAGTACATAAACTCCCACAGATTTCACCATCCTCTTAAAACCACTGGTACCATTTGTTCCATGTAGCCCAGTGGGATCGTAGTAGGGGCAGTCCTACACACAAGGATGCTGAAGTTCACTCTCCTCGCCTCTCCACCATCCTATCACTCAATGGAGACACTGCCTCTCATCTTCCCGGCCTATTTATTGGTGATAAGTCTCTTTTTAAAATTCAAAGCGAGTTTGTGGATGTTCAGTCTTTTCTTATGATGTTTGTGTGCACAGAGAAGGATAGGGGGAGGGTGGGGTTCCAGCAGACAACACGCTGGGCCTCCTTTCAGACATACTGGCATACTCACAATACCTCAGCCCCCTTGGTGTAGAGGTGATGGGGTGACAGCCAAGCAGGGGTAAGGCAAAGAAGTTCACATTCCCTTTTTTCCTGCGCTAAGTCTATTTCATGGCTTTCATTTCCATCCTACTTAGCAGGATGGCATGAAACAAAACATTTCCCCAGAAAAATATGCTATCTATTCAAAAGAAAATACCACTATCCCATACCCAGTAAACAGAAACTCATTTTCTAACCTCAGGAAAGTGTTGCAATTTGTGATTTAACAATTTTTCTCTCAAGAATATACAAGTTGGAAACAGATTTATGCAGAAATTTCTGTTTGAGTAACCTTGGATAGAGAGGTAGAACCAGGTACTGTATGTTTGAGTTCTATTTACAAGCTTTGCACAATTGTTATCATATCTTCATAATGGATTAAGTTAAATTACCAGTTATTGCTGGTTTACTCTGTAATCAGTGATCCATCGAACAAGTAGCCCATCTTCAATCTGACGCATCAGCAATAATAACTAAGGTGAAAACTTGGAGCTCTATAGAGGAACACTAAGGAGCTTCCAGAGTCAGAGGAAGGCTAACTAGATTACAGAAAGTTGCTTTATTTTTACTTTTGAGCTTCCACCCTTTATCTGCTATGCAGCATTTATGATCTGATATTTTTAGCCAGATAAAAGACATTGAAACAAGGTCAGAATTATTGCAATCAAATGAATGCACAGATAAACTGCAGCTAGTGTCTGGAATGCTCATTATGCT
The DNA here is from genome assembly GCA_036173005.1 of Crenichthys baileyi. Classification (NCBI taxonomy): domain Eukaryota; kingdom Metazoa; phylum Chordata; class Actinopteri; order Cyprinodontiformes; family Goodeidae; genus Crenichthys; species Crenichthys baileyi. The sequence continues at coordinate 601,245 of JAHHUM010000900.1, forward strand.
AACAGAGGTAATAAATTTGGTTAAAACAAACTGTATTTGTTAAAACCCCTTAAAGGAAGCTTTGCCAAGATTTAGAAGGCTAAAAAGAAAGAAGAGAAATACACCAAAACCATTTACTTCTCACTCTGACAGTGACACCCGCACTCTCTTAGTTTGTAGTTCCAATTTAGATTTACACTGTGTTTTTAGAGGGAAATCTTTGGATACTGGGTGAAAGAGTCACAGAATTTACACTCAAGGTGCAAACTCAGTGTATGATGGCTAAAGTGTTTTGTCTTTTGTAAGCATCAAACATACTAATACATCAGTGATGGGTAAGGTTAAGAAATAGCTGCCATAAATATGGCATCTAAAATCTAACCACTGACAAAAATATAGGGAGTTAAATCCAATAAACTGCTGTCTAACTAATGCCTGCCATATCTGGACCCTGACACATTTCAGTGGGCACTAAGTGGAGTCTTGTCACATTTTTGGAGCATCTTTGACATAAACCTCAGTAGCTGTCAGACAATTTGACAGTTCCTGTCCACGATGGACAATTAGTTTTCCTCTTCAGCTGTACATTGCAAGCCAAAAATGTATCAGTCAGGGACCCGTATCCAGAAAATATGAACCATTCAAACTCAGAAAAACCAAAGACTCAAGCAAAACAGCTTTGCAAACATAAACTTTCATATAAATAATCATGTAGGCAAAATTTTGCCTATTTAAAAACAACAATTTGCCAATTTCTAAAAACTCCACTTCTGTTCTATTGAAAATCACTTTTTACTCCAATCTAAAACACATATTGTTTTTGCTCAAAAGCCTAATCCTGGTGTAATATCTAGATTCCCCATTCCTACTGATTGGGCTTTGATCCACAAACTAAATATTTTTTCAACTGTGTTTTCTTTTGCTTAAGATTTCTAATCTGCATTTCCTCAAGTTAATTAGAAAAATATCACCTCAGTGTTTCCTGGGTACCGTGAGTCATGAAGGGATGAATATCATCTCAGTTAGGCTGTGGCATTTAAACTTGACTCAACCTTCTGCTGCCAGATGACTGTTATCACAGTGTCAAAATCTGTTTGTGGTTCCTTGTACTAAATGAAAAACTCAGGAAGGGTTTTTATATTCTGTGGATGCCTTTTAAAAGCAGTTAAATACATTTTCCTTGAGGTGCCAGTCTTTTAATTTGTCTTCTATTTTTTATTCTGTTCTTTGTAACCATGTTTCTGTTAAAAGTACTTTATAAACTTTAAATACCTACTTAAACATCCGAAATAGGTATTCATAAAATGGGGTTGGTGCTATTAAACAGTATATGCCAGAGGGCACAATACAGAGCAAGATGCAAAGCAATATGTGACAAAACATAAACATGAGTGTGAGAATATCTTTCTTAAAATAACCTTTCTGTTTAGTTCGCATTATAAACAATAAAGTGAAAGACAATTCATCAAACTCTTTAGGGAACACCCTGTTGCATCTCAAAACTGCAGTAAAGATGGAGCGTTCATGGGAGAGCGAGTGAAGAGAGGTACAAAAATAAAGAAAGCTGGGGTGCTTTGCAGGATGCCTCAAGCAGCAATAAACAGGCTGTTGCTGTTCCGCCTGCTTGCACATACTGAATCTTTCTTTCCCTGTGTCTTTTAATGGGCCTCACATTAGCATCTGTTTAGCGTCAACCCCGACATGGCCTGTGGAGGCTGATTAAAATAACCCTTCTTTCACGTAACATCCTGGCAGAAACATCAAAATGCAGTCAGATGTTGGAATGCTTGCTCCAACAGACAGTCAGGAGGTTAATTTCAATGTTCTCCTCTTTTGCAGAAAATATGTTTATTTGTTGCTTCTGTTGCTTCTGCACCATATAGAAAGACAGAACTAATTCTGCAGAAAGCCACAAGCATTCAACATGAGGAATAAAGTTCAGTTTTAAGGTATAGCTAACACACGACTAAGATTTCAGCAAAGATCTTAGATTTTTTTATTGTAGCAGCTTTAGTGAAATGTCCAGCATCTCTCCTCATCATGCGTATAAGATACAATTGTTATAAGACAAACAGCGATGTATTCCAAGCTTTATCAGTTCTACTGCGACCTATTGGCTTTAAGTGACAATGGGGCTCAGTGCAATTAAGCCAAGAGTTCCTTTTGTTCCACTTACTGCTGGACCTCCGACAGTAACATGGCAATTAAATTCAAGAGAAAGAGTAGATTTTAAGATGTACAGTCTGACATTTCTTTAAGTATAAACAAAGATTTTAATTTAAACCATTTAAAACTAAAAACTACAATTGAACTGCAAACTGTATTTACATGCGGACAGTCAATCATCGATTACTGGTCAGTTATTAAGCAACACACAAGCTGGACAATGCAACTAGAGTAAAGAACTTTTACATACTGCAAGGGATCATCTAAAGGAAACTTGTCAAACAACAAAGTTCTAAGGAGTGGAACGTCACAATGGAAAGTTTTGCAACTTTCTCAGGGTGTTTGTGTTCAAACCAGATGCTGTGGTCGTTTTAATCAACAACACACTGTGCATAATCAGACTCCAACAAACTATGAAGCATAAAAAATCTCTCTGAGCCTGTGATTGGACTTTTGGCAATGCCCTCTGCAAACTATTACTGCTAACATACCCACAATGAGAAATTTAACCGAACAAATATTTTAAGAAAATATATTTTTTAGTTTAGGTTTGCTTAGTTAGATGGAAAACTTTTTTTTTTTTAATTGGTTGGTTAAGCTGATCAGGAAGGCCAGGTTTATCATTTGATGGCCCCTTAATCCTGCACAGGCAATTTAAGATGAAACAAAATCTAGAAAAAATAACTTCACTCTAGGACAATGTCTCCTACACCATGCTTGTCACTGTTGCAGAACTGGATAGCTCCTTTTAGTGACAGGCTGCTGCATCCTAAGTGCATAAAGGAGTGCTATCATATCAGTCAGGAGTGCCATCAGTCCCATCAGTTGTAAGACTCTATAAACATCACTGCACCCAACAAACCCAAAAGGTTGTTAACATCTCTGACATTGTTTGCACAATTTTCCATATTCTTGTATATGGTTGGTTATTTGAAGAACTATATAAAAGCACAGACTGTACATTAAACTATCTTACGTACTTATCTTTAGGTGAATGTATATCCCTTTACCTCTCACTATGCTGCTATAACACAAATTCCCCATTGAGGGGCAAATATATTTTTATTCTGTCTATTCTATTCTTTGCATTCTATTCTAATTAGCATTTAAAGGAAACACAAAAATGATTTATAAATTCTATGTATAGTATACAGACAGGAAAGCCATTGGAATTTATCTGATACTATTTGGAGAAAACCAAAATAACTATGACTCCTGTTCTAGAATTGCACTTTTTTGTTTTCAGTGTAATTTTTTTATCTGTCAAGAAGGGAAATAATTAACCCTGAAACAAAGTGATAATAGGCCAAATAATCACTAAATCCCACTGCTATAGTGGCTAAACAAAACGAGGTACTTAACTGATCAAAATGCCGTTTTGTTAAAAAAAACTTTAGAAAATAAATTCACTTGCACCATTCTTTCCGCTTACTCAATCTTTTTATTGGTGGATATTTTGCTATTAGTTGAATCAGAAATCAATCTAAAACATAAAAGGACAGAATAAGCATTAATATCCTTGGCCAACAAAAAGCCAATTAAAGTTCTTTTAGGGTGATTATAGCTCAACGGATTGAGTCGACTTCTTGTGACTGGAAAGTTCTATTCAAGCTTTCTCCCTGCCACATGTTAATGTGCCTTTGTGCAAGGCACTTAGCCCCAAGTTGCCTGTCAATCTGCCTATCGGTGTATGAATGTGTGTGCGTTGTGGTTGCAGCTGGATAAAAGTGGCTTTAGTGTAAAAGCACTTTATTATTTACCATTACCATAAGAACTAATTGAAAACTATGAACACTTCAGTGAATATAAAACTATACAACATCATAGTTGTAGTCGCGTGGCACTTCAAAGCCAACATTGGTGACTATTCTGTTTGAAGATCCTGAGAAAAAAAAAAAGTCAACACCAAGCTGAATGTGTTCTCTGTCTCTAATACAAAGAAAACTAAACTCTTTTTTTCCTTTTCTTTTCCCAGAACCATCAGCTGCTAAAACAAATGGGTGCTTTTGATGAATAAAATAAGTATGATCGATGGGATATCTAGCTCTGCTGACCTCACACCACGCCCCAGAGTCAAGAGAGCAGGTGCTGCTCAGATTTATAGTCCCCCACCTCATGATATTTCCTTTTTCACCCTCAGATGCTGAGTCCTGCTGATACGTTGTTGAGTCTCCACACAGCCCCCCTCTTTTCAGCACAGAAACTTAGACAAACAGACCTAACACTGGCTCAGGCAGAACTTTATATAAAACATGTCTGTGCATGAATCACATTATCAGTAATAAAACAAGCAATAGTTTCACAGATCATCGAGCCATCAGTTCTGGCTGACAGTTATTACAGTCATTTGAACAGGTAGGGATTGTTAGTGAGGTTACAGGGGATTTTTATGTGTTTGCTAATAAAGATAGCTAAATGATCTGAAGGGGAAGGCATCTGTGCAAGTGAACAGCTGTAAATCATCAGATAAAAGAAATATAAGTGAGGACATTTTTTGTTTAGAGAACTTTAGAGCTATAGGGAAAAATATGCTCTCGATGAGATAATGATGAGATTGCAGAGAAAATCTTACAGCTTGTATTAAGCAAGACCTTATGTAAACCCTAAACAGCTCACAAAGTTGAGAACAATAGACTATTCGGCAGATTAGTCGATAGATGAAATGGAAAAAAAAAGTCATTAGATACGACCTGCATACATTTCTTATTCAGACATTTTTTTCCCTTTTCCCCTGAAGTGGTAGAGTTGGAGCTTAGTTTGACTAATGATAAATAGAAATTGTTGATTTTGTATAGTTAAATAGAATGATGCAATAAAGTTTATTTTTGATAAATTAACCACTTTGCTTCTTTAAATGTGTGATGCAATTGTTCCCTGGGAAAATAAAGGATTCATTTATCAGAACAGATTGTTGATAGACTTCTGATATGTAATAAAACTGATTATTAAAGTATATCAATAAAGTTTAAAGAAGAATGACAGTTTGCTACAGTCGGTAACAAGTATGCTTTTCTTATCCTTCTGTTCTGCACTTCCTCATATGTTACATAACAAACTATATAATCCATTTACATTGAAAAACGTATCTTTTTACCAGGAAATTAAGCGTGTTTTAAAAGGCAGCTGATTATTTTCCCTTAGAAATTCAACCCTATCCGATAGTTTTCTCCATTATCACTAAGACACTGGAGATGTGAGTCTGAACATTCTAACTTAATTCTCAGCACACAGTCTTTGTAATTTTGACTATCACAAGCCGTACACCATGCTCCACTGGCTCTTGACCACATTACTCCACTTGCTGCCCTGACAAGAATGGTGAACAGACCAACTCCCTTGGATACGGCTACGATAAAGCGGGGTAGATTAGAGAGATGAAAAGAGATTGGATGGTGAAAAAATCCTCCACTGACCTCTGCAATGCTGAAGCTAGAAAAAAGCTGCATGTAGGGCATAGTTATATCTAATTGTATCTCCAGTGAATCTCTCCTGGAGGCACTGCTTCAGATCTCTCTCTGCTGTTGATGTGGGAAATGAATTCTGTAGCTACACAGAGATGATCTGTGGGAGCGCATCTGGCTAAAACTGCAGGAATTTTTTTTGCTTCTTGAATCATGATTTTTTTTCCTACCTCAGCACTAAGACAAAGCAAATGAAATGAGTCACATGGTGACACTTCTGGTCCTCTGTTTACTAGGCGATATAAATAAGGGTGACACTGTCAAGGAAATTGGTATTCAGCATGGAGACTCAAGGCCACATGTAAGAGCCTTGCAATGATAGCAAATGGTGACGGGAGCACAAAGCTCTCGATCTCATTTATGGTAAAGCTGTCAGTGCTAAAAAACCCAGACAAACACCACAGTGTATTCACCACACCTTTACACAATAAAGACCAATAATATAAAGACAAGAGTTTATTAAAAGGTCATGCTCAAGGTACATTTCTGGTCTGTTAACACCTGGAGGCAGTAAATAATTGCATAGTTAACACTAGAACCGTCAAGGAGTCAAGAAGAAACAATGAGAACTTGCAACTCTTTGTATCTCTCATAAATCGAATATCTAATTCTTCATGACTCCTTCTAAAAAGCCTCTGTTTAACATCTCTTTAATTCTGAAATATTTGGTGCATAAAACATCAGAGGACAAAGTAAACTGTATAAACAATATAAAATGCTGCACACTAAACTGTCTCATCACCATTTGACCATTGCTACAGTAACCAGGTTATAGCAAGCAAAACTGACTGGAATTTTAAACAAAATATAAAATAAATCTTTATATATATATGTATATATATATATATATATATATATATAAAAATTTTTATATATATATGTGTGTGTGTGTTCCTGAAGATACTGCAGTCGGCTGTAAATTCCAGGCTTTGGTTTAACTGTTGCAGCTTCTGAAATGATGAGTAGACATGAAAAGTGAACATAAGACAGTTGTTTGCACCACTTGAGAACATGACTGCACAGGATTTTGCAGTGGTTAGAATTTGGCTGTTTTGCCTGCAGGAATCGAAGTAGAATGAGGTCAGAGATCTATATTAGATATAAACAAAGACAATCATGAAAATATGCCAGAAAACATCTTCCAGTGGGGTTTTGAACAGAAGAGGTTTCTTCACAGGTGTCAGTACTAAGCTGTTGGAGTAAATGTGCAATACCAGAGAAAAACTTGTCGGAGGCTGCAAAAGACTCGAGGGACTTTTCAGCGGGTCAATGCCCCTAAACCTGCAGCCAGAACTACGATGTAAAGATCATAGTACATTCATGTGTTAGCATGGACCAGTCAAGGTCCAGACCCAAATCCACTTGAGCATCCATTAATAAAACTTAGAAACTGATGTTTACAAACACTTTCTTTTCAATCAGACTGAGTTTAAGGTATTTTGCAAAGAGAAACTGGCTAAAATTGCAGGCTCTTGTTGTCACAGAAGATATAGATATATCCAAAAAGACTTTTACCTATAATTATAATAAAAGTTGGCTATAAAAAGTATTGACTCAGGATATGAATCCACATGCAAGCCACACTTTTTTCCCAAGTTTTATTAGTAAAGGACTTGGTAGAACTTGTGGGTTAATCCCATAAAATTTCAATACAATAGCTGCTGTTGTAACATGAGAAAATGTGAGTTCTGAAAGGGGGTACACATACTTCCAAAAGGACCTATATATATAATTATAATTATATATATTATTATATATTATATATATAATTATCATACATATATATATGTGGCCTTACAATAAATCTTGATTTTCTCACATCCCTTCTTCTTCTCAGTAAATGGTTTGTTCAGACATTCCCGGGCGACTGCTTTCAGAGAGGATAAAACACTGTAATACAGCAGCCTGGACCCCTTCATTCTGGAACCAATCAGTGATGACAGCATGGAAACCTTCGGTTCTCTCTCTTCCTCCCAATATCGTTATTTCCATAACCTGACAAATACAGCAGCTCTCTGAAGTTGCCATCCTTTGTGATCTGTCACAAGCGCGATGGTAGCTGTCAGGGAAGAGGGAGGATATGGGTGCTGATGTGCTCTCTGAAGTCATACTTAGCCTTTCATGTTGAGGCAGAAGAACCAGAGAGCTGTCTCCTCTCTGTGTGTCTGCCTGTGAGCATGCCTCGCTAATCTACCATGCTCACATGGGTCACTCTCATTTATTATGAATGGGAAATTCTGTGCAGAGTTCTTTGATATCGGGAAACAATTAAGAACTTGCTCAGAGTCAGTATGTAGAGGGACCAATAAAAACCCTTTTAATGTGGTGTAAACTTTAGGTCAGCATTTGATACCTTATAAAATTCACTGTGGGCAGTATTAGTCCCAGGCAAGTGGTATAAAGTAATTACAAGATTATTCCCAAAACTGAGCCGAATGTTTTTAGTTTTAGAATGAAAATGATGCCCAATAAGAACACAAAAAAGTCATGCAGGAGATTGGAATGAGATACATAATGCCTTTTTATAAGGAGATGTACAGTACAGACCAAAAGTTTGGACACACCTTCTCATTCAAAGAGTTTTCCTTATTTTCATGACTATGAATATTGTAGCTCCATCCCCAACAGTGTCACCAGCAAAGACCCCCACACCATCACACCTCCTCCCCCCAGCTTCACGGTGGGAAACCAGGCATGTAGAGTCCATCCGTTCACCTCTTCTGCGCTGCACAAAGACACGGTGGTTGGAACCAAAGATCTCAAAACTTAGACTCATCAGACCAAAGCACAGATTTCCACTGGTCTAATGTCCCTTCCTTGTGTTCTTTAGCCCAACAAGTCTCTTCTCTTTTTCCTGTCCTCAGCAAGGTTTCCTAGCAGCTATTTTACCATGAAGGCCTGATTCACACAGTCTCCTCTTAAAATTGTTCTAGAGATGTGTCTGCTGCTAGAACTCTGTGTGGTATTGACCTGTTCTCTAATCTGAGCTGCTTTTAACCTGCGATTTCTGAGGCTGGGGACTCGGATGAACTTATCGTCCGCAGCAGAGGTGACTCTTGGTTCCTTTTTCCTGGGACGGTCCCCATGTGACCCGTTTTCTTTGTAGCAGCGCTTGATGGTTTTTTGCGACTGCACTTGGGACACTTTCAAAGTTTTCCCCAAAATTGTTCGGGATGACTGACCTTCATTCTTAAAATTATGATGGCCACTCGTTTTTCTTTACTTAGCTGCTTTTTTCTTGCCATAATACAAATTCTAACAGTCTATTTAGTAGGACTATCCCTGGTTTTGTATCCACTTCCTGCACAACACAACTTTTTTTTCCAAAACCCCTTTACAATGCTTGAAAATCTCACTTATTAACTGACAGGGCACACCTGTGAAATGAAAACCATTTCAGGGTACTACCCCCTTTTGAAGCTCATCAAAAAATGCCCAAGAGTGTGCGGAGCAGTAACCAAAACAAAGGTGGGCTACTTTTAAAACCTAAAATATAAGACATATTTTCAGTAGTTTCACCTTTTTTGTTCAGTATATAATTCCACGTGTTAATTCATAGCTTTGATGCCTTCAGTGTGAAGCTACAATATTCATAGTCATGAAAATCAGGACAACTCTTTGAATGGGAAGGTGTGTCCAAACTTTTGGTCTATACTGTATATCTTTAACCATGGACACAAACTGAATAATAATTAAGAAACCTAAATGATTTAACTATCAGCTGTCAAGATTACCCTCACATTCCAACAAGCGAATCATGCTCATTTAAAATGCAGCCTTTGGCCTCAGCCCAGATCAGCCTATCAAATGCGGGCCAAATGTATTAGGGCACATTAGTCTCATTTCCAATTCACTGACTAGGGCGGGTCGATTGCCTTCATTTTCATGCACAGATGGGATTAAATGGCCAGATTAAAAATACACTCCTGGCACTATCCAGTGGACAAATGTATGGTTCTTAAGATGAACACAAAGGCAGTAAGGCAGAAATTATGTTTTTGTCTTTGAAAACCTTATTCAAGATTGTAAAAAAATAATAAGAATAAGAGCTAATATCTACAAGGAAATCTAAAAATTAAAAATTACCACACACACAAAAAAATTATTTTTACAAAAGTGTCTCATGACTTAGAAGCTGTATTTCTTGTCAGTTAATAGTGATACAAGGAAGCTAGGAAGTGGGCTAATGATGCAAAGCGTTTAAATGCAGCAGCACATTAGTTAGACGTACTACTGCAGAAAGAAAGACCGTTCAAATATTTTGAAAAGACATGGTTAGAAACTTTTGAGGCTAATGAAATTAAATAAATAATTTTGTTATGGAATTCATAGTCCACATGCCAGGTTTTGCTAAATCAAATTTGATTGAATTTATAAATATTTTTCATTTTTAAGGGTTTAAATTTAAAGGGTTAGTGTGATCAGGCTTTTTTTGGTAGCTAAAACCTTTAAAAAACATTTTAAGCATTGCTAACAAATGTGAGATAATAGGAATGGGAGTTGTTTTGTTGGTTATCTTCAAAGTTTCAACAACAACTTCATGCACTCAAGCAATTACAAATAACTGGCCCTCATAAGTGTTTTGTGTTCATTTAAATTGCTCCTTTCTTTCAGGGGCAGTGTGAGGTCCAGTAAATCACACTGGCACGTAGACTTCCTCATTGTGATAAAACACCTTCCCCTTTTATTGTCATGGAAAGAGGCCAGAAACTCTCAATAAAAACACGTCATCAGCATTCATCTCCAGGCTTAGTTCCTTTGTGTGCACATGAATGTGTGCCAGTGTTTCTTTAGGGTGATAGCCTATTTCCAGCTCGTCTTTTTCCTATAGATACTTATCCACAGAGACACATCTTCAGAATTGCTAAGCCTTTCTCAAAATTAACTTTCAAAAGTGAGAACTTCTTAGAAGTGAAAACCCAAATGCTGAATGTTTACACTTTCCATATTTACCATTCACTGTTATCTTATGCAAAAAATGGGAGCAATCTAGACCCTTTAAGTCTAGAATGAAACATCGTCCGTGTTTGCGAAGATATCCATACCAACGAAATTCTTTGTCACTTCACAACCACAGATTTCAATGTATGTTGTGGTAATTATATGTGATAGACCAACACAAAGTAATGCATAATTATGAAAGGGAATGAAAATACATGGTTTTCAATTTGTTTACGAATAAGGCACCTTTTGAGGTACCTTTCTACTCCGTGTCACATCTTTTGCAGCCTCTTACAAGTTTTCTTCCAGGATTGCCCTGTATTTAGCTCCATTCATATTCCCATCAACACTGACCAGCTTCTCTGTTGCAGTAAAGCAAAACAATCATCTCCACAGCATGATGCTGCCAACACGTTTTACCATGGGGATGGTGTGTTTTTTCACATTTTTTGCAGGAAGGCCAAAAAGTATAATTTTGGTCTCATCTAAGTAGAGCACCTTCTTCAACGTGTTTGTTGTGTCTTCTGGCAACATGCAAATGGTATGTCTTATATCTTTCTTTCGACAACCACTTTTGCATAGGCCATAATATTTGTGGATTGCACCACTTATACATGTCCTGTTGACAGATTCTCCCATCTGAGCTCTGGATCTCTGAAGCACCTCCATGGGTCTGCTTGCTGTATCTCTGTTCAGTGCTCTCAGAGGATGGATTGAACAGTACTCTGTGAGATGTTCAAAGCTTGGGCTATTATTTTCTAACTGAATTCTTTAAACTTATCCACAGCTTTATCCCAGACATGTCTGCTGTTTCCATTGGTTTTCATGGGGCTGTTTGTTTACTAATGTTCTGTATCAAACCTCTGAGGCCTTTACAGAGCAGCTAGACTCTATTTACTAATTTGGTGACTTGTGAAGTCAATTGTTTGCAATGGAATACATTTTAGAGAAATCAGAATAAGGGGGGCTGAATCTAATATACATCACACTATGTATTTATTTTTAAAAAATTTGAAAAAGCATAGTTTTTACTCTACTTCATAGTTATGTACTACTTTGTGTTTGCCTATAAGATAAAATCCCAATGCATTTGTAATGCGAAAAAATGTGGAAAGGTTTGAAGCATAAGCATACTTTCACAAGACACTGCATTTGAACCAGTGATTATTTTGGGTAAACCTGTTTTCAGCTAATCTTTTCTCAACAGAGATTTTCTATTAGAAAAACACTTACAGAACTGCTAAAACCTTTCCCAAAATTAACTTTCTAAAAAGAGAAAATCTTAAAAGCTGAACTAGAATGAAATAGATGTATCATATACTGTGTTCAGAGGCTACCGCCCCCTGCTGGCGGTCAGACGCCTCGGAGCTCCTCCGGTACTTGTTCCCCATGAAGCGATCACACACTCTATCTAAAGACTCTTAAAGGAACAACTCTCAACCAGTTTCTAACTTTTAGCTCTTTTTATTCTAAGTTAAGTTAGAGGAATGATTACAGAGATCAGCGCTGAGGCTCCCGTCTCGGACCGTCGCCGTCTGTTAGAGCATGACGAAGAGCCTCAATAGGTCACATACAGTTTTATATCTGGCAATCCAATGCAATGGATGTGCTCTCCCTCAGTGATTATCAGTAGACTATGTGTCACCATTGTGGTGTCTATCTGTTAGATTGTGTAGTAGCGGGTGTCCATCCTTAATCTAAGTGTGCTGTAGCTTTCTAAACAAACCAGTAATATCAGCTGCTCCACTATCTACCCCAGTGCCCCAGCTTCAGGTCATTTATGACAATCCTTGGGTCATCTGTCCTTGTACTGTATGTCTATGAGCATTCTTATCCTATTGTAACAGAAGGGAAACATTAGAACTTATACTTTACTTCACTACTGCATAAAAGGGAAAAAACAGCTATGAGCATATTAATAAAGGTTATTCCTAACAACTGTGTACTATTTTACCATTTGTTTTAAAACAATGCAATAAATGGCTGCCTTCTAAAACTTAAATTTTTAATATGAAACACACAACCCATCAACATTTAAAAAGAAAATAACATTAAAGCTCGTTTATCATCTTTAAAAACATGCAAGATAAGTTTTACGATGAAAGCAGCAGGTTTAACCCATCATAACACCTACATTTAATGATTCAAGTTGTGTCAAACACTAAAAAATAAAAGTGTTCACAGGACTTTTAGGGGGGAATTTAAATCAAGTATAGGTTTGCTTAAGACTGAAGAAGTCCGTAAAATGAAGTTAGCTTGAAAAATATACACCTCCATGTAAAAGTAAATATAAATGCATATGACAGATGTTAAAGCAGATGTGACGTAAAAACAATAATGTGACACGCCATCAGTTTAAATAAGTTGAGCACAAACGTTTGGATTCAGCATATGTCTTTCAAGACAAAAAGCTATGCTTGTTTATGTTTGCTGTTTTCTTCAAGCAACATGCAAAGCAGTGGCAGTACCTGTGTAGCCCAAAGAGTTGTCGTCTTCATTTTCGGATGCAGGAGCTTCTGTTGCTCCTTCGCTTGCGCCGTCCTGAGTGACTCCAGTCTCTGTCAACAATAACACCACAGGGACTGAAAAGTTGGACACATTCTGCCCACTCTCTACACCCACGGTCCAAACCTCCAGTCCTGTGTTCCCATCAAGGCAGACAGCAAACATGCTCATGAGTACCAGGCTCCATTTTTGTACACCAAGTCTTTGATATCCAAACAAACACATCTCCAGAAAAAAGCCTGGCATCTGCAATCCTTAAACTTTTTTGGGGAAAAAAATGCTAATTTAATCAGTTTATGCATTAAAATCCAGCAGATTAATGTGTAAATGTAATCCTGTCTCTGGGCTCAGCGTGAGGTTCTCCTATGTTGATCATGTGTGGGACTCTGAGTGTTAAACAGAGTCATCTCGACCATATCAATAGCCAGAAGTGGCTGCACCCCAAATAACCCCCAAATGTAGGCAGGACAGGGGGTGGGGGGCCAGAGCACACTCTACATGATTGACAATGCCAATCTTTCTGCACACACACACTGTGCAAACACTCATGATGCTAATATAGTGATGCAGCGTTAATTGCTAATCAGTTTCTTTTGATTCAGGCTTTATCTTTGTGCTTGTGCTGTCTTCAGATTGACAGGTTGAGTATGTGAGACAGGCGGTGTCAGGGTGGGACAGTGAGGGGCGAAGAGGGATAAAGAAAGAGCCACAAAGGTCTGGGCGTGTGCAGCTCATCGAGGACACAGGAGGCCAACTGTGCCCTTATAAGAGCTCTGCGTGAAATAAATCAGACTGAGCCATGCCCATTCTCATTGTGTACCGCTGACAGTGGGTTAATATGGGGCTGGGTGGTTAAGGTGGGGGAGATAAGAGGAATCTTAATCATCTGGCCCCTTCGGCTGAGTGACTGGCAGTCTGTCTGAAGTAGCTGTTTTATAAATGAGATCTGGCTTCACTTTGGATGACTAGCAGACGGCCAGACAGAATTGTTCATTGGAGAATACTTTAGATTACTAAAGTGTAAAGAGGAAGGTGACCCATTATTTTATCGGCTCCTGCCAACGTTAGAAAATTAACAGTAGGAGTGGAGCAGGTTTTTTTTAAACATAAAGACATATTAAAAACATCACCCATGCAGTGATTATGCTGTCTGTGTGTCTGTGGTGCTGCAATTAAATTGACAATAAAATGGCTTCATGTTGAGCGAAACTTATTATCTAGCTCTTTTCAGTTAATCTGTTTACCCACAGAGCAGCATTTGACTGTCAACGCTGCAGGAGACCGGAGACTGAAAATCACACAAAGATATGCATGCAGGTTAAAGGAATAGTTCAGGATTTTTCAGGAGTTTCTGTTGGAAGGTTAATGAAAAGTTAGGATATTGCCCACACTAAATAACTCTCTTGGCATCTAAATTTGGTATGAATCCAAATTAGTTGGTCCTGAAGCCTGAAGCTAACCATCAATCAGAGAGGAGACAAGACCAAAACAAACAAATCAAATCTAAAAACGTAATAAGGGTTTAATGCAAACACTATTCATGAATATTTAAATCAGAATTATATTTGCATCGGACAGATCTGTATTATAACGCAGAGGATTAGTTGGTCCTGAAGGCTAAAGCTAACTGCTGTCAGAGAGGGGGCAAGACCAAAGTGGATCTCCTGCGGTTCTAAAACAACTTAAATATAAAAAATGTTGCAGTGGTTAAGGTTATTGCTATTTTAAGAACCTTTAAACTGAGCGATGTTTCCATGAAATGATTATTTACAGAGAAGTCGAGGATCGGATTATTGATAATTAGATTAGAAAACCGTGATGAGATTGCATTTCTTTTAACATGGTAGTCTGCTTTGGAGCCAGCCCCTCTACCTCTGTCAATTAGCTGCAGCTTCTACAACCAGCTAATCTCAATTTATGCCACATTGAGAGTTATGTACAACAGTATACGTATGACCACTTTATAATATTTTAACAGAACTTTGTCTGAACTATTCCTTTAATGAGCATCACACACAAACAAAATGTGATGATGCACACATGAGATGAAAATATGCTTGACATCTTTAACACAGACAATCACATCAGCACTGAGATACACTGACATCGATGGCTCACTCGAACCACTCATATCAAAGGTTTCAGTGTTTGCAGTTTGTTGGGACAAAAAGGGTGTATAATCCTGAAAACATTTACAATCCATATGACTGATTTTATATGAAAATAGATCATATTTTATAAAAAATTCCAGAATCTTTAGTTATAAATGCCAAAGTTTGATTAGCCTTTAGTTGTTTTAACATAATTTCTGTTTTTAACTTTCATCATATTGTCTAAAATTTTAAAGTTTATGAAATTGTATGAATTTTTGGATGACATTTTTGTTGTACAACTGTACAAAGAAAAAATGCAATTTTATCATGATAATCAGTTTTTTTTTCATCAGGTTCTTGAGTTACCGTTTGCACTCAAGCCTCATCAGCTGTGCACTTTCTTTTTTTGTGGACTCTGCCTGATTCCCTGGGTGGTCTGCAGTCAGAGGTCCAATTAGAGACTACTTCAGAGTTCATTAACAGGTGGTGTCCCCAGCTGCCCCTGGGGTGTCAAGACAATCAGGACCACAATGTTACCTCAATATTTCCTTTCCAGCCTCAAGAACTCACCCAACACCAGGGTTCCCTGCTGGTTAATTAGTGTGACACATGTGCAAATAACTGACTTCTTATTAAGAGATACAATAGCAGGCTTGGCCCCATTTTTCTTCCTTCTGCCCTCATGAGTCTTCCTCAAACATGAGAGAGTGTCTTTTTTTTCATGAGAGACACTCATGATTTGGGGAAAAATAACTCCCCAATCATGAGGGCCCTGATTGAGGGTCCCCATGATTGGGGAAAAAAAAATTTAAGTGCGCTCTGCAGGCTTTGGGGCTCTGTATGTATACTGTAAACAGCTAAATCAAGTTGCTGTTTGGAGAAACTGAAACTGTTTAAATTGAGCAAGCAATTAACAGCTTGTATAAAATAAAAAAAACAAAACAAAACAGAATTATTGTTCATGTAGTGACTAATGTTTAGGATAGGAAGGAAAAAAATAAAAATGTTTGTTATCGTTTTCATTGGTATCTTGGTATTGGCAAGCACACCATGACCCAGGAAGCACAAATTGGTGGATGAGTCTGAAATCATGACATTGTTGATGCTGGAGCCTGTTAGCAATTCTATCTGATTACATGCTGTACGACTAGTGTCATTTCATACACTCTGACCAAGAGACAGAGACCTCAAGCAATTCCATAGATCCAGGGAGAATTATATTCCTGGGAAATGTTCTCCAACATCAGTTTTCTGTCGGGCCTCAAGAAGATAATAACTAACATGAATGCCTCCTCAAATTATACAATTCCATACTGTGTATATTATTTGATGTTTTGGCTTTACATATGAACTGCAAGGTTTACAGGGCAAATTACATGCTTAACATAATTTTAACACTGTCTAGGACAGACAAAAAAAATGCAGAATTGAGGGTCTGCTTCACTTATTTTTACAACTGATGTCATATATTTTGATTGCATTCTTTTTATTTTTTGCATGAAGTTATATTCACTCCTTTTAAAAGTACTTATCTACTTAGTAAGCATTGAGTGCATGAGGCAAAAATCTTACCAAGACAAAGCTTAGAACATCTTAGAGTCAAAGTGCGTTCTGTCTCTATAAACTTTAAAAAAATCTTTAAAACACATGCTAACGGAAAATTGATCCAGGGTCCTTTTAAATTTCATTTTACACACAGTGTCTGCTGTGTAAATAAGGAAAAAGTGTATTACTCAACATTACCATTAAAATAAGTCAGAAATATTAATAAATTCTATTATTGTCCATATACTGACAGAAAAATATCATGCATCTATAAGCTAAGTTGGCAAACTTTTTTTTAATGATTGCATGTCTGAATAAGAAATCCCTTACAAGTTTTAGTGGATCCATCGTTTAAGTAGATATTTTTCAACAGGAACAGCAGTGCAGACTTGCATTCAAACACAGAAATCTATATACATTCCCTATGTCAAGTTACACACAGTGGAAAAAAAGGGTAAAGGAGTAGTTTGTGTTTTAGAAAATACAAATAAATGCAACACTGTTGGATTAAATTGTTCACTTAAGCTCAAAACCAAAAAAAGCTTAGAATACTCTATCACAAAAATATCATGACATTCAATGCCCTGCAGCGCTTCTGTATATGCAACATTTTAGGTCATGCGGCTTAGCCCTATACTTACTCCCTGTTAAGTCTTTTATGAACTTGACCTTTATTCCAAGAATGACTGAGGTACACGATCAACCTTAAAAATAATAGGCAGATTCTCAATATAAAGCACATGGACTCTAAAACTAAATTCAAAGCTAACTTGAATATTATTTGTTTCGGTTTAAGTGATCCACTCTGGACTTTCCATCTTTTTGTCATTCTGGAACATTCAAACAGATGCATCTTGTGTTGAAAATACTAAACAGAACTTTAATAAATTAAATCTAAAGAAGTCAGCATATTAAAGGGATGCATCATATTGCCAACTTCATAGTGTGTCGTCAAAATTTCAAACATGATTCCTTCACTCAGCTGTAATTGGCTAAATACGAAGCCGTGCCTTGTGAGTTCTGGGTTAATTGAAATGATGATTTAAAATGTTTTTTTCACTGCAGAGAGAATGTCTGCAACCTGATGGTGCAAATGGCCCCTATCTGCTTTACTTGATAGTTATGTTTGTGTTGGCATGTATTAATTCAATCTGCTTCTTAAATCCAATTTTTCTGCAGTTTGCAAAGTTTTTGCAGAAATTGTACTTTTCCACCTAATTCCCTGCTGTGTATCGTTACTTTTCTACTTCCTTCTTAGAAGTAGTTAGGGTTGACAGCTAATAAAGAGCCAGGTAAAAAAAATTAATTAAAGTGTATGTTTTATTTTAATAGTAATCATGAAATAGATTTTTCAAATTATATATACTGCAGGTTGAAATTTATATCGTATGATTGTCAGCATAATGTGAGCCAAAGAACATGAAAACCTCTCACAGATAAATCTTGAAATCTAGTTTGTGATACCACTAAACTTTAAGTATTATTTAAATTTAAATATTTAAACATGGCAGATTCAACACAAAGCAGGGGCTTACTTTCACTATCCTACATGCACATGCAGCTAAACTGGTTGCCACACACATAGCAGAGCACTGTGGACTGCTGATGACATTTCTTCAGTAGTTTGTATAAGCATTGCTGGGAAATAGCAATGAAAAAGAAAGGACGGTATAGGGCTTTTTTGTTCCTCACAATCTTTATGTTTTCAGGGACTGGTTAAATTCTTGCCTTGTCTGACAAAATGCAGAATTTAGACTGTCAGTTCTCCTTGGTGAACTGAAATAAAAAGTGTACTCAGTAGCTGTTATTCTTCACATAATCATCCAGTGTCCTTTTCCAGTCAAAGTTTCACAACTCCACCTGGGGGATTATCATTGAAATAACAAACATACATCCAATTTGATCTAACTTGCCAATTAGTGAGCAAATGAATGCAAACAGATTTTGGTGTTGACAGTTACACTGCAGTTGAGTGTGCTTTATCTCTTCCCAAACATTATTTTGTTGGTTGCAAAACCCACAGCAAATACAGGCACGCCATTCCTCAAAGTTGGAATGTGATTCATTTTTGAATGGTTGATTGGTTTTTGTGGTTAAATAAAACTGTAAATGTAAAGGGAAAAAGTGTCAATTTGCATGCTGATAGATCTGCTTGGAGGGGGATCAGCAGTCAACCACAAAAACAAAAACAGTGAGACAGCTTCAGGACAAATTCCGCTGATTGGCAGTGAGGGTGCTAAATATTGCATGGTTGCTAGAGTGAACTTCTGGGCAGTCTGTCACTTCCAAGCAGGAACACAACCAGTAAGCAGCTCACACGATAACTGCTGCAGCTGCTTTCAGTGCAGTTTTATGCTCAGTGAGCACTATGAACTAAAACAAAACTTCTGAGAAGCTTTCCTTTAATATCTTATTCTTATACCTTTAAATAATGTAACATGAATTAGAAAATCTACCTCATCTTAAACAAATTTAGAGCATATGAAGAGTCTAACGGCAAAGGCGATCCCCAGTATGCCAATGGTATAATGCCTTTTGTTCTAAGCACAAAAAAAACCTAAAACTTAAGGTAAAGAGAGAAAATAATTAATAGATTTTCCCTAAATCCATAGTTTAGTATTTCTGATATTAGGTTATATTAAAAGGTTGTAACCAGGTAATATTAGTAGTTAGCTTACTTAG
Organism: Crenichthys baileyi; assembly: GCA_036173005.1. Taxonomy (NCBI): domain Eukaryota; kingdom Metazoa; phylum Chordata; class Actinopteri; order Cyprinodontiformes; family Goodeidae; genus Crenichthys; species Crenichthys baileyi. The sequence goes on from JAHHUM010000900.1 coordinate 620,617, forward strand.
TTTTTTACTTGTTTGTTGTGTTATAATTTGCTCCTGTATCCCATGATCATGGTTGTGACTCAGACCCAGCATGTCAAAATCCTGAGCACTGCAGCCTTCAGACTTCAGACCCTCTACGACTTCATCTTGCTCTGAAATCTGCTTCTTCCAAATGCTTCACACGAGAGTCATGATATTTATTTGTATGTGTGGGCTGATTGAGTCAGTAATGGCATTTAAACCTTGTATTCTTTCAATGATCAAGAGGAAACAGATTCTATAAATTCGACAAAATTCTATAAGCAAAAACTGTATGCCTACTGCTACAATATAATAGCACTGAAAGCCATTTATATAAATGTTCAAGCATAATAATGCCAAATTAGAATTACCTCTTACTTCTATTTTATTTGCTTCATTAGGAATGTGCTATAAACAAAGATGATAAGTGAAAGACAGACCAAGAAGTCTGTGCATACCCATTTGCTCCAAAAATCATACATATTTTTTTCAAAACATAAAGACCAAACTTGGGAAAAAAAAGACTTTCAACTCAGTAGCATAATCCAAAGAAGCTTGAAAATGTCCGATTGTCCGACCATGGGGATTTACTTAAGTTTCCAAATTCAGTTATAACTAGAGATGCACAGATAAACAGGCTGTTGAATGGAATCAGACACCTTAAAAAATTTAATCTTTTTCCAGTCAGAAAATGCACCATTGCTATTTCTAGTATCAATAGGGTGTCTAAAAATGTAATGTACAGAAGCACAGAGAAGCACGAAGGAATTTAAAAGACAACTGTCATTGCATGACATGTTGAGACATGTCTGCGATTAATTCCAGCTGCAAGAGAGCAAGAGAGAGCAAACCTTTCCGCATATACTGAGAAGGCTGAATGGAGTACACCAAAGCTCAATTTTATCCTGTTCAGAGTTCAACCTCTGTCAGGGTGTACATTCTCTTGGGAATACACACCGGGACTAAAGTGTTTGTAATGCTAGCAGTGCAAACCTTAATAATCTTTACAGGATAATAAACCATGTAATCATTTTGCCTTTGCTGTAAAATATTTTCAATTGATTGCTCACTTACACATGCATGCAGAATATCATCAGCTCTGCTCTTACTATAAATAATTAGTAACTGCTCACAACAAGAAAGCTTGAATCTTTTTTCAATATCATATAGCTTTTTTAACAAAATCAAGAATCAGCTAAAATCAGATGAGCCAGTCAGAGCTTTTACAAAACCGGGAAAACTTGCCACAAAACTCTCCTTGTTGCATTTCTAACTATAACTGTTTGCGATCACAATATTTGACCTTAAACTTTAATTTTCTAAAGTCAATGGCAGGGAGGTTCAGGTAAACGGAGAGGTGAAGACTTAATAGCTGTTTATAATTCTCTGTTCACCACTGGCCTCAGAGACTGTGAAATGCCTCACAGTTGTTTGTGGCATCTAAGTCAAGATGAAAGATGGGATTTTTTAATTAAAGATCAAAAAGGAGCAAAAGATCAGACTTTGATGTTATGACACAAAGCTTTCAGCCCATACTAAGCATACCTATTAATTTGTTTCTATTCACAAACTGCGTTATTCTGCAAACAAGGTGAGGAAAGAAAATAATACATCAGACTCTAGAATTATGTTTGCCAAATAGCTCCTGCTGCTGACACGCATTTACTTGTTCGTAATATGCTTTAAAGCTGTTGAAGAACATTGTTTGGCAGATTTTTTTCATCATGTACCTTGTAGTACTGCCTATCTCACACATAGACATTTAGTAATATCTTGAAAGTGAGGATTATTTTAATTTTTTTAATTTGTCTGCCGGTGTTATAGTTTAGTCGCCATCTGATCTAAAGCTAAGCAAACTGAACAAACAACAAGCACTATCTCTTGTCAGCAGCCCCACCTCCCGTCTGTATGCGTAAACACTCATTCCATCATGGATCGGTTCTCCTCAGACAGAAACATGTATGCTAATTTACTAAACCATTCACAGCCCAATGAGAGAGTGCAGATAAACCAACTCATGCTCTCAGTAGGCCGGGTTCTGATTAAAAGAGATGAAAATAGAGCTCTGGGAAGGGAAGATGAGTGGTAACAGCACTGCAGGCGTGCAGCCAGCTTCTCTGCAGAATCTACGATCAGATAAGCACCAGCAGCCTCTGTAACAGAGTCAGGATTCTAGTTGTTTTTGTCAAGATTTATGCAAAAGAGTTGGTAAGACCACAATGACTAAAATGAAAGATCCTGCTCTTTTTGTAATAACATTTTACAGATGTCAGCATAGTGTGCCAGGGTTTGATTTTGGGCCACATCACATTGGATAGTAACACCCAGGCAGTTTTCAAGCGTATCAGCCACCCAATAGGTCATTGGAAAGGAATTTAGGAGAAGTAGCATTTAAGCCATCAGAGATTAAACCCATTCATGGACTTGATTGAGAGCCTTTGGCATTGACAGGAAAGTTACGTTGTGTAAAAAGAAAGACAAACGATCGGTTAAAATGTCAGAAGAAATTAATTAGGTGTCAAAAGCAAAACGGCCTTGCAGGAGAAAAATGCAGATATATTACCTGAGGGAGGCTTTGAGTCAAAATACTTAAAGAAGAAGGCTGGATTAGGGTTTATAATGTCATAACAGACTGTCTGCTGTATCTGACAGGTTTAGACTTTCATTTATCCTGCGGAATTCAAGTAAACTCTTCTTGTTTTTAAATGTGTACACAAGAGTTTGGTAAATGAATAAATGTCCAAAATTTTCCCACAAAAAAGGGAACTAATCTGTATTGAGCAACATACAATCACTGAAATTATGTCCTAAAAACACCTTTAATACAAACTTCTTTTCCCTGCAATTTATCAAACCATTACCTCATTAAATCAAAGCTTGTTTGCACCTGAGAACTTGCCCCAGGGTGTTCCGATGACGACATAATTACATATTACCGTGATGATAAACAGTTCACAGTATTTCATTACACATTTGCGAAACTAATTTTAGTGGAAAAATATGCTCAGAGATTTTTCACAGTTAAGGATCAAGTACATAAATATAGCTGCAAACCCACATATTTTTGCTGAAATGTCCCAAAGTAAAAACACATTTTTTATGGACACAAGCTAAATATTGGCATATTTCTAGCTGGATATTTGACCACTCTTCTCATCAGAATTGGATGGACTACTTTAAGTCTTGCTTTCTAGCATGGACCCACTTTTAATGATTGTTCACAAATTTTCATTTAGATTGAGGTCAGGGCTTTGGTCTTCGAAAACCAGTTTTGATATGTTTTTGGGATCATTGACCTGTTGGAAAACCCAGTTGTTTCTGCCAGTCAAAGACCCAAGTCCTTACCTTTTAGATGAAAAAAAGTGGTCCTAATGTTTAAGAACAACACACCAACCACAAAGGTTCAAGTTGATCATAAATTGCAAGATGCACGCACACCAGTGTCGGCTTCCAGAGTGAAGCAAGTTTTATATCAACATAGACTTAGAAGGTGCATACCCACAGATGCTGATCTCTCTTTGCAAGGCACATCTTCTTCCTCACCTTAACTGTATTTAATGACATGCAACAGATTAATTTTTCTGAGTTACCAGTTACCTTGAAGTATCCTCCCCAGCACATGAAGTGATGCCTGTCAGATCTTCTTAAAAAGTGTTACTTAATTGGGTTGCACATTGTCGTCTGAATGTACATTTGATCATAAAGCAATCATAAAGCACTCACATTATGTAGTTTCTTTTCCATAGGTTCATATTTAGTACTGTTCCAAGCAATATTTTCTTTCAGTAAAAAATTTAGTTTTTATTTTTAATTTGCAGTTCCCCTTTTATGTCAAGAGTGGTCTGAACAGCCACTATTTATGTTTCTGTCATGTTAATGCCCAAGTTAAGGTCTGCTATGTTGACCTCTTCGATGGGTCCATGTGGAAAATTTATGGACATTTTTGACACTTTTTGTGAATTAAATTATATATTTTTTCAATCTTCTTCAGTCTCTCTTGTTACTGGTTGTCCCTGACCAGCTTACTGACGGCAACATATAAATGTGTGCTTTCTCTGAATATTAATGGCTACATATTTATTTATTTGAACCTGAAAAATTTAGTGTGTTTGGATTACAGAAAAAACATAATTCAAACATGTACGCCTAATTCTTCATTTTAAATGTACTCATGTTGTTCCATGATTCCACCAAGGTAGGAGACCAGTTAAATGCATGATTAACAGCCCAAAATAATAGGTAATAATAGGTATTTTTGTCCATCATGTGTGTATATGAATTTGTGACCAGTACTGCACTTTGCATCCATTGTATCTCCTATTTGTAACAGTTCTCATTAATATTATCCATTCAAAGTTCATAGAAAAGGAGACATTTTCATGCACAAACGAAAAAGCGATGGATACCAGTTGTGAAATCCAAAGTTCATATGAAAATTGCATCAAGAAAAGCCTCTTGTAGGACCATCAGAACATGGGCTTTTTTCTCCAGGTATCAATCCACAACAATTGATCCAAATAGAAAAATATGCACTTTTCTGTCTCCATAATCTTCACAGGAAAATTGTTTTTTATTAGTTTTTTCTAACTTCTAGCTTCATATTACAATACGTAATATGTGTGCAGAGTTTTGGAAGTGTTAAATAAACTCCCCGAATGCCTCAGGCCTAGCTTTTGATGGTTTTGCTGGCTGGAAAGAAGTAGTGTCACATGACACATGGGAATACTCAGACACCGGAGGGCCAGAGGCTGTAAGAAGAAGGTCATAAATCCACAAACATGAGAAATGCAGTGAGGAACAAAGTGTGACTCTCCAAACTTTCTCTCTTGCACAGCTCTCTGTTCTGTCAGCCCTGCACCAAGCAAAATCAGCTGAATTTATTGAGGGTATTTCTTATGGAGAATTTTTAAATCAGGTGGAAAAACATTTAGAGAATCTTAATTCCAAAACGTTGGGACTGTTAAAGGTAATACTCGACGAGACTGATTACTGGCCACAAATCCACAGCTCTGGAAATCATTCATGAAACGAACCGTACAGCCACGAAGACTCACACGGGCGAGGATGCTTTCCAAAGTGTCAGACATTTAGTGGTAATATGTCCAACAGTGCCTTCGTGTGGTCTGCAACAGTTTCTGAGCTCTTTTACAATATCCTGCTTACAGTGATATAGTAAAAATCATTCTGTCTCACCCCGTGTAATATTAACACAAAAACTCTATTTGAAATAAGAATAAAAATAGCAATCATTCCTCTCTGAAGTTTTCTAATTAGCAAATTAATTAAAGATGTTCACTTCAAGTGGTGAGACCCTTCAGCACTGATTAATGTAATCTTGTTGAGTGTAAAGTTGTTGCTTTTTGTTATGCTGGATTATAATATTTTAAAATTGTAGCCTTTCAAAATTCAGTCAAGATGTTACAGGACTGTGCCATCAAAAGTATTCACACGTTTAAGCCTTTTCATGTGTTATCACGGAACAATCACACACTTCAATGTATTTTACTGGGATTTTAGTTAACAGACCAACACAAAGAAATCTATAATTCTGAAGTGGAAGAAAAAGTATACCCTGTTTACAATTTACTATTTCTTTGATTAACTGAAAAATGCAACATGCATTTGTATTCAGCCTCCTTTGCTCTGATATCCCTAAATAAAACATAGTGCACAAATTGCCTTGAGAAGTCATTAGTAAACAGACTCGGTGTGCAACTTAGTGTCAGTATAATTACAGTCCAATAATCAAGAGCAAGGAGCACAGCAAATATGTCAAAGATAAGGTTGTGGAGTAAAAGCTGGGCAAAATACAATACACTTAGATCAGATGGACTCTGCAAGATCATGCGGTTTGTCTGCTCTTACTGTGAACTGCAGACTCCTGCTGCTTCTTCAGCTGTCTTTGCTTTGTATCACATCACTATGTCTCACTCATTCTGCAATCCTGTACTACCCCTAACAATTCATAGTGGTTATGGTCTTGTTACTACCTCCTGAGGTGGATCAGGGGCATAATATTAGTGGAATGACTTTTAATACCCCATTCCATGTCTAGACCTTTCAATAGGGAAGCATAAACAACACGCATAGATTGCAGAAAGAAATCAAAGCCATAATTTTCAGATTTTTATCTATTAAAAAAACCTTGAAGCCCATCATGATCCCTTTCCAAGAATTTCACAAATATGTGTTACTTTGTGTTGGTCTGTCACATAAAATCCAAATAATATCCAAAAGTGCTTGGTGGTGTACTGTCCCAAAATGTGAAAATCACACAGGGCTATAAATACTTTTGCAAAGTACTAAAATGTTTGTGAAGCTGTCTCAGCTGCCAGGGGTTGCTGACTTACAGACCCTCACCAAGGATGTCCAACTACTGACACAGCTGGATGTTTTAAAGTTGGATGAGATGAAAAAAAAATACATTAGCACAACTTTTGTGCCATGCAATAAAATTTAATTGATCAAAATTCAACAAGCAAAGCAACAATGTTGCTGATGCATACTGTACAGCAGTTCTAACAACCATACTCAAAGCTTTGCTCATAAACATCCACCTATATATGTGCTATGAGCTCTCAGCTCAGCAACAATACAGAAAAGTGGCAAAACAACAGGGTGACTTCAGAATCAAGTTATTCGGCTCTCCAGAGGTGTGTGGTCTCTCCTATAATTACCACTTCATCAGTGAAGTAAGGGGAAAACAGACCTAAGCAGGTTTTTGTCAGGGATGGTAAACAGCTTGCAAGCTTTTAACTGTGGTTGGATGGAAGACTTTGCTGCTTCAGAACAGCAGACTGTCTGATGTGTTGGGATTTTGCCCTGCTTTGGCTCAGGGGTTTCCTGAACAATAACAGAAAATGTCCTATCTCAAGATTAAAGAAAAAAAAAAAAAACAACAGAATAGTGTTTTAGACCTTCCCTAATTTTAAAACACAAATATAGCAGCAGTGACCCAATAATATTACTTAATCTCATGCTACGCTATGAAGACATTCCATTTGAACTGATAAAGATTTACCAACCTTCCCATGATGAATACCTTAAGTTGCTATAACTGACCTATTTATATACTCATACTCATCGTCTTCCACTTCATCCGGGACCGGGTCGCAGGGGGAGACTTGCCTCTTCCCAGACACCTCCTCCAGCTCCTCTGGGGGGAGCCCAAGGCATTGCCAGGCCAGCCGAGAGACATAGTCTCTCCAGGGTGTCCTAGGTCGTCCCCTGGGCCTCCTCCCGGTAGGACGTGCCTGGAACACCCCCCGAGGAAGGCGTCCAGGAGACATCCAATACAGATGCCCCAGACACTTCAGCTGACTCCTCTCAATGTTTGAGAAGCAGCTGCTGTACTCCGAGCTCCTCCTGGATGGCCGAGCTCCTCACCCTATCTCTAAGGGAGTGCCCAGCCACCCTGCGAAGGAAGCTCATTTCAACCGCTTGTATCCGGGATCTCATTCTTTCAGTCATGACCCAAAGTTCATGCCCATAGGTGTGGGTAGGAACATAGACCAAGCGGTAAATCGTGAGTTTCACTTTTGGGCTCAGCTCTCTCTTCACCACAACGGACCGGCGTAGTGTCTTCATTACTGCAGCAGCCACACTGATCCATCTGTCAATCTCCTGCTCCATTCTTCCCTCACTCGTGAAGAAGACCCCAAGATACTTTAACTCCTCTACTTGAGGCAAGAACTCCCCTCCAACCTGAAGAGGGCGAACCACCCTTTTTCGTTGGAGAACCATGACCTCAGGGTTGGAGGTGCCGATCCTTTTTCCAGCCGCTTCACACTCGGCTGCAAACTATATATATAACTAATCATAGAAAAGGTTGACCTATTTTATGATTATTTCAGCTAATAATTTGCCCTCCTGGGAGAATTTATAGATTGTGCTTAGAAAATTCTTTCATCCTCAGATTTTTAGGCGGTCAATTATGGAGAAAAAAAAGCCTGACATCACGAAAACAGTAACATACCTTCTAACTGTGAATTTTACTTCTTTAATTCAACTAGTGCATCAAAAGTGACACACATATCTAATAGTTGTGACAATTTATGTGTAGCGTTGTTAGATATGCTGACATGTCAAGATCAGAAAAAGTGTGATAGGAGCTTTAGAAAGACAAAAGTTTTGCACAGTGGTGCGCATGAACGCTCACAGAGCAAAACATAAACACCAAACAATCTTAGTTCGTTAGTGGATCTAGCACAATGTGAAACTAAAAACATCACTTGATAAAGCTTGTTTTTCCATCTGCACTGATTAATTTAGGAACCCTAATTTGAAAGCAGTCAGAGGTGATGAATTTTCAATTATTACTGAAAATGATGTGCCCCAATTACTTCTCCACCTCTTAACGTTATTTAACTGGCTGACCTTCCTTTAGTCCTATCCCTGACCTTGTGTGACAAGCGGTAATTGAGACTTGCAGCTAATTAAAAAAGATAATATTACCTTCAAGAGCTTTCAAAAGACAAACTGCCAAGGTTTGAGTCACACACACACAAATCAAATATCTCTGTACCTCTGCACATTACCATTTCTAGCCATTAATTCATAATGGGGGAGTGAGAACAATAACAGGTTATTTTTTAGTATGTTTAATATTGGAATTAGAAAAAAATTGGTAAATAAGGGAAAATCATACATGTTGAAGCTGGAAGAAAGATTAAGACGTCAAACTCATGAGGCTTATTTAAAATATCTTGCATTCCTGACACACAGTGAGGCATCTATAATAATTGTTCTACATGCTTGTGAGCTTCTACTGGTTTGGACTGAGTTTCTGATGACTGTGTGTCTGTGGCTAAGACTGCCTGGATTCCATCTGGCCTCTGACCCAAACCACATGATATTCATTACTACTCATTCCTTCCTTTAAACCATATCAGGGTTTTGTGCCACTGTTGCCATCTAAAGGATATAAGTTAATACCCCAAAGCAAATTACTATTTACAGTGTAGTGAACTAAAACACAGAGCATAAAGGTGCTGACAACGATTATAGGCTTTGAGTTTTTGTTTTAAAGGCCAAACACAATAAATACATAATAATAATAAGTACCCTCCATTGAAATAAATGTGGATATGACAGCAGGAGATATGCACCAGCCTCTCCAATCACCACAACCAACCCCCGACGCTAGACGGACAAGCGGGTATAGATGATGGATGGATATTTTACAAAAAACAAATCTACACTGTCTATATCTAAAGCTTTTGAGTATATGGAAGCAATGGGTCACTTCCATTTTGAATCGCCTGAGCAAACTGGCTGTAAATCATATAATCCACCTCATCCATCACCAAAATAAGGTTAGTTCAGAACAAAAAAAAACTTGGGACAATAGGCCAAAGTCATTGATTTTCAGATTCAGCTAATCTTGTTTTTTTATGCATGAATACTATGATTTTAATGTAAGAATGACAAATTATGTTGTAATTTTGTGGGGGGTTAGCATCTGTTGGGAACAATACAGCTAGACCAATTCTGAGATGTCTACTTTAGTTAAAATAGTCTTGTAAAAGTAAATCGGACGACATTTGGACAGGAGGAGAAAAGTTTTAAATAAAATACAGAAAATGGAAAATTCATAATTGATCACATATCCATAAATGTCCATGGCAACATAAAACCTATGCTTGTGTTTACTTTTGATTTTGGTCCATATACTGGCCAAGGTGTATGCAAAAGAAATATAGTAAAAAGCAGTAACAAAAACAACCAGAGTATGTATGATGATGTGAACTATATACTAGCTACACTCACTGGCCACTTTATTAGGTACACCTGCCCAAATGCTCGTTAAAGCAAATTTCTAATCAGCCAATCACATGGCAGCAACTCAATGCATTTACGTATGTAGCTATCAAGTTGGATAATCGCCTATTGTTCAGACAAAGGGAACAGGCACCTCAACAAAAATGGTATGCTCTGCTCTCTCAAACCATTTCCCATCCATTAATTCCCTCTAGTGGATCAGCTGAAGCAAAGGAGGAGCCCATGGTTATTGGTCAAGCCAAACTAACTCCTGAGGAGCACAGGCACCCCTCTGGTGGCTTGTGAGTGAGACCAAAGGACAAGGCTCATCATTAGCTGTGGGAATAGTTACAGGTGTAATCTCCAATGTCTACAACACCGCTCAGAGGAAGTTTTTGCTTTAGTAGACTCTGAAGAGGATTACTCTATAGATGGAGACTTGGCCATACATTAAAACATCCCCAAGATCATACTTAAAGAACAATGAATCGCCCATGCACTTAATAGCAATGTTTAGACACGTATCACACGTTGCACGACCCCCAATCGCCCTTTGTCTGTCTGGAAATCACAGAAAGAAATTAGTTTCAAAATAACTTCATCCTTTTAGTCCTCAGTAATTATCAGTCACCCTTGGTTAGTCCAGCATAATCCCCATATTGACTGGGCTTCCTGTAATTTTTTTTTCAGTAACTATTGTAATACCAACTGCATTATCTTCACTAGAAGTCAGTAAAGGCCACAGAGACCCGTAAGTCCCCAGTTCTCTCCAAGATCCCAATTGAGTACCATGATCTTGCAGCCATTTCAGTAAAGAGCAAGCGCCACACAGATTATCTGACTGTGAGATAGATCTATTAACTGGTGCCACACTTCCTAAGAGTTGTCTGTATACTTTGTCGAACCCTGATCATGAGACTATGACGAGTTACTATAATGACTCTATGGCAGCCAGCATAATCCGGCCCTCCTCATTACCAGTAGCAGCAGGTTTCTTCTTTATTAATTAATTAATAATTTATTATTAAGAAAGATGGTAACCTCCATCAATGCACCGATTATAGAGGTCTAAGACATCCTGTCAGTAAGGAGATTGAACCCTCAACAAGCCAGGTGGGCCTTATTTTTCAGTCGGTTCAATTTAACCGTCACTTTCTGGCCTGGTTCAAGGAACAATAAACCAGATGCCCTTTCCTGGCAAAATGCTCCGGAGGGTGTAATCAGGGAAGCAGATCCCATTCTTTCCTCATCCTTTCTTATTACTGCTGTCTCTTGAGAAACAAGAGTCCAAGAATTGGGAGGCTCAGCAAGCTGAGCCCTATTCTAGCACTGGTCCTCCCCAATTGACGATTCGTGCCTGCAACTGCCCGCTCAGAGGTCCTCCAATGGTGCCACTTGTCACGTCTTGCTCGTCAACCAGGTATAAACCGTACTCTCTCCATTGTCAAGAGGCACTTTCAGTGGCTGTCACTTGATGCTGACATCCAGGCTGTTGTTAGAGCCTGTATGATCTGTGCTATGAATAAGTCAACCTGCCAACCTCCAGCAGGTTTGTTGCAGCTCCTGTCAGTTTCCATCATGCCCAGGAGTCATGTGGCCCTTAATTTTGTCACAGGACTAAACAGGTCACAAGTTCACTCTGCTATACTGACCGTTGGTGACAGGTTCTCTAAAGCCTCTCATTTTGTCACTCCACCACATTTTCCGTTCGCAAGTGAAACCGGATATTCTTAACAATCAGAGAAGGGATTACTGCTAAGAAATTAGGTATATTTTTCACCCCTCTGCTCTCCAATGTGTTGTCTTCCCTTTCCTTCTGTATGTTGACATGTTCACAGGTGGTGTGAGGGGAGCCATCAGTGTGCTCTTCATGCTGATGAGAAGCACCTGTTACCTATGAAACATCATTAATCTCTAGATTAAAAGACTGTTGCCTCCATCCACACCAGCTTATCAGTTATTTATTGGTGTTACACTGGCTGTTATATTTAAATAAAGTCTAGTTTTCTGTCACGTCTCCAAGATTAACAAATTTGTTTCACTCATCACAGGAACATTGGTCCACCTTAAGTTTGCCAACAGATTCGAGAATCCTCCACTGTGGTCTTTGTCTCTGAAGAAACACCAAAACCCAGGCAATTACAAACTACAAGTAAGTGTTGTGATTAAAATCCTCCTAAAAGCTTCAGTTGCCTGCCTGCCTGCCGTCATCCCTGAGCTTGCACTTGGGTACAAGCCCTAGAAATTGTTTTTATTCCCAATACATCTGTGGAGACATGTAGCCTTTTGGTAAGTGACACAAATTGGAGTCATCTACTTGATGTACAGGAAAATGTTATTTAACAGACCAAGTTAAATTCCTGAGTACTATGCATCTATGCATCTAGATAGTTACGTGAAAAAAATCAGGTCACCCCATGAAATGATCAATTGCCAAAATTTTCACTGTATTGTAGTGTAATATATTTTAATTAATCTCTGGAAAAGAAAGTGATTTAATTACAGGTAAGCACAAATATTTAACCTCCTTTTACAGTTTAAACTTAGAACATATAAACAGAATATGGTTTCTATCCGAGGAAAGTCTTAGGAAACTCCTAAACCAAAAGCTAGTCTTACTCTCTTTGGTTCAAATAACTTTAGTGAGATACCTCTTACAGACATTGGTTTGGGGATAGTTTGCCCGATTCCCCATTTTGAGCTGTGATGTTTGAGAGGTTTCCTGCATGAACAGTCATGTCACTCTACAGTATCTTAATGAGATTAATATCCCGGCATTACCTTATCGCTGCACTTTCCATTTATGATATGTAATCTGTTTTGGTGACAAAATAATTCAGTTTTAGACTAGTCTGCCCTACCAACATTGTTCCAGAGGCTTCTGGTCTTTGTCTACATTATCTCTGACAAACCTAACTCTGGCCTACATCTTTTTCTTAGAAAGCAAAGGTTTCCTTCTTGCACACCTCCCATGAAAGTCACACTTGTGCATTCTCTTTCTGACTTTACAGTCATGCATTTGTTTATATCAACAGTAGCAAGAGCCTGCTGTAGATCCATTGATGACATTTTAAGGTTTTGGAGACTTCTTCTGGCATCTTGCAGTCTGTTTTTAGAGTGAATTTTTTTGACAGGTGTTAGTTGTTTTGTCTTCACCTATAGACAATTTTCGGTACAGTGAGATGGTTGATTTCAGATGGTTTTGAGACTTTAAATTTCTTACCGGACTCATAAGCTGCAACAATCTGAAGATCTATCTAGAAGTTTTTTGATCTCATCAAGGTGTTCACTCTCTCTTGAACAGTCAGGAGCACAACAGATTAAATGAGGGCAAACCTTAAATGTAATCACTAATGATGTTCTCATCAAATTGCATTTTATTAAATTTTCTGTAATTGTAAAATGGATTTTACTCAGTTTTATAGTTTATCTATACCTAATTTTTCTTAGTAGAAAGTAGAAATCTGCAAACACCATTATTATCTTGCTTTACATTCTTTAAATAATGTACCTGGAATAAAACAACACAAAACTAGAGTTTTGGTTGCTGTAAGAGTGAAACTGAGCAGCGAAGGTTTAGATTAAAACTTGTTTTATTGGAGATGTCTCTTTCTGCTGTACACAGCCATATGTGTTTGATCTGGACTGGACTTAAACTCACCAAGTTATGAACCATTAAACTTTAATACTGTAATAAGATTATTTCAGAACACCGTAGGGTAGAAAGAAAAACTTCTCATTTCTACTTCAAAAATCGAATCTGGTTGTACTTTAGCATAGCAACTTTTTAAGCTCCTTAAGAGACAAGGAGGTCCAACTGTAAAATAACAGAAAGTCAATAAATCTGATTGAGAGAGAGGCAGTACAACTCTTTGTCATGTGGTTATGTTAATAACTACATGACAGAGAGACGATACACCTCTCTGTCATGTAATTCAATTCAGTTTCAATTCAATTCAATTCAATTCAGTTTACTTATATAGTGCCAATTCACAACACGTCATCTTAAGGCACTTCACAAAACTCAGGTACATACATTCCAATTAGTCCTAACCATTGAACAGTGCAATCAGATTCAGTTATTTATTCAAATTGGATAAAAAGTTTTTCTATCTAAGGAAACCCAGCAGATTGCATCAAGTCAGAGATTTGTAGTCACTCCTCCCGAGACAGTGGACAGTCACTGGCGTTGACTTTGCAGCAATCCCTCATACTGAGCATGCATATAGCGACAGTGGAGAGGAAAAACTCCCTTTTAACAGGAAGAAACCTCCAGCAGAACCAGGCTCAGTGTGAGCGGCCATCTGCCACGACCGACTGGGGGTTAGAGAGAACAGAGCAGAGACACGAAGAGAACAAAGAAGCACTGATCTAGGAGTACTTTCTATGGGAAGGAAAAGTAAATGTTAATGGATGTAGGTCCTTTAGTCGTTTCACCTAGAAAGAAAGAACAGATAAACTCTGAGCCAGTTTTCAAGGTTAGAGTCTGAAAGAGAGCACGTAGAGTTAGTCACAGCAAAAGCTCAGTCAATTGCCATGTCTAGGGGAGAGAGAAAGGGTTAAACACTGAAAGACAGGGCCATGTGGATCATAGATAGAGGGTTTTGTTAATAACTACAGAGCATGAAAGAGGTGTGTGCATGCCCCTATTGAATGCTGAGCTCAGTTTGGAATGTACCAACTATAAAATATGGATCTGGAAACAAAGCCTGGGTCATAAATTAAGCTAATTAATATAGCTGACACAATTAAAGAATCGTATCAATGGGTTGAGGGCCACAAATTTTCAATCGGATTTAGGTCGGCATTTGTGCATGTGTGCTTTGATTTCAACCATTCTACTTTAGCTCTCGAGGTATGTCTGGCGTTGTTGTCATCTTGGAAGATCAACTTCTGCCCCAGTCCCAGGTCTTTTTCGACTTCAAACAAGTTTTCTTACAGGATTACTCTGGGTTTATCTCCAGCCATCTGATCAGATTCCCTGTTCCAGCTGATAAAAGACTTCCCCACAGCATGACACTGCCACTTTATATCACCCTAAGAATGTTGTTTCAGGAAGACATGCAGAATTACAGTAGTTTCCTGCCACAGTAGACTGACAATGTAGACTGACAACTAAAATTTTAGTCTCATCTGACCAGAGCATCTTCTCTCACATTTGCTGCATTTCCTACTCTTCAATTAGAAAAAAATTGTGGTTGCACAACTAATAGTTGTAACGTCGATATTGGATATTGTTTTATAGTGTAACATGGATTATTATTCTTCCACAACTTTATCCTTTAGCTATCTGCTGTATTCCTTGGTCTCCGTTATGCTGTTTGGTCTCTAACAAACTGAGGCTTACACAGAATAGCTTTACTCATGTTAATTTTCAGTTATGCACAAGTGGATTTTATTCACACATTAGGTGATTTCTGATGACTGTTGGACCACTTGTTTATATTGTTTATTATATTGGACCATTTGCACGTTGCTGGACGCTACTATGCCTTTCCAACGTCATCGGCCATTTTGTACCGCAGGATAGTCTGCTCCTACAAATCCCAGCGGGCACTGCAGCTGATAAGACGGGGGCGTCTCATACACACTCAATGTTGTTTTATTTTGTTTAGTTAGATATTTTACCCCTTTCTGTAGAACTTTGCATGTTTGATTAGGTGAAGATTATTGAATCGGAGAGCGGATTGTATCAGGGCTGCTGATTTAATAAATATTCACGTAGATAAAGTGAACGCGTTTGTGTTTATTTTGTGCAAGAGGGATTTGTCATTCAAAATAAGGTCAAAGTTCCCCACGTTTCTGCAGAAACGGTTGATTAAACAGTGACATCTAATAATAGTTACCAACTATTACTGAGAATTTAATAATTGCAATTATCAAAGGCTTTGAGCCATAATTACAACACCAGAGGACATCTCTGGTTTCAATTCATAAATGAGGATTCTTGGTTAAGAAATACATTTTCTCAAATTATGATTTTTAATTATAATTATTGATAAACATTAATTAATCAATAATAATAATCCTAACTTGACTATTACTGGCAAAGGATTTTACTCAGGCGAATCAGAGAAAAGGGGAAAATAAAAATGCAATAATCCATCTTTTATTTGTAAAAAATGTTCCTTTCACTTCACAATTGAATGTCATTTGTGTATGTCTATTACTTAAAATCCCCAAAATATCCAGTGATCTTTTTGATATTAACAGTACAAAAAGGTAAAAAGTTCAAACAGTTTTAAACACTTCTTCAAGGCACTGCACATTCAAATAATACCATACCAGAAACTCTGTACCTGGGAAAATCTGTTGTATGTTACAGTTTTTAAAATCTATAGCTAAACATAGTACCAAAGCTGTGGTGACATTCCTGCCTAATACTGTATAACAGATCACTTTTCATGTCACCCTGAGAACAGCTTGCGTCTCCTTTGAAAGGAAAGAGGCTGTTCCCCAGTGCCTTTTCCACCCCATCCCAGTCATTTAATCTTGGAACAGTATCAAGATAGCATCTCCTGTTAACCTCCAAAGAGGGGACAGACACAAAGGGACAACCCCCCCATTTCATCACTTAGCTCCAAGCAGTACTGGCATGCCAAACAATCCCATTAGCCGGCAGCCAAAGTCTGGGGACAGCAACAATATCCTGAAGCAACCACAGCTCGCTGCTTTCTCCTCCCATCATGCATGCACTCATGTGTCAGCATATGTAATGAACTGAGAGCTACACTGAGCTCTTACACCGAGGAAATGGGCAGCCCCATCTCCTTAAGTAGCTATTTACAACCCAGCTCTGATCTGTTGATGACTGCGAGTAAGACCCAGATAGATTTTCATACAGGCATATTAGCAATGCTGGGGGAAGGAGACAACATAGGAAATGGATAATAAAGTGTAAAATGCAACCTGCATCATGTCTAAAAGCAGAGTTGCAATTTTGCAGTCACACACATATTGATACCTCCTTAAACTGCCAACACACGCCAAGGCTGTTGGTCTCATATAAATGATTTACCTCACTCTCATATCCAGGTGCCTGTCACAGAGAAATGAGCCAAGACTTTAACTGCAAACGGAATAATCAAACTAGAACATAAAGTTTAATGCTTCTGGGATCTTGGCTCAGGTTCAGAGCATTAAAAGAAACAGTGAAGACAAACATAGGAAAGTAAAATCTAAGTTAAAGAATAAAATAATAAAAAAAAACAAAAGAAGAAGAAAAATATGGATGTAGAGATTAGTTACTCACTGCTCCTGTCACCTTTCCACCTCCACCCTCCCTTCTGCTTCCCTGAGCCATCCCCTGGCACACAGCCTCCAGTCAGCACCTCCACCGCCACCACCAGCAGGAGCAGGGGCATTCGTGTGCCTGCCATACCTGCCTCTGAAGCTCCCATTTAGGGCTACAGAAGAGAGCCGAGGGCCACAAGGAGAGTTGTCCCATGCATGGTCATGCCTCGCACAGCTGTCCGGCGTGATTCAAAACAACAACATGTCCTCGTCGGTTTCCCTCTGGAGCGTTTGCTCTGGGTCAGGTCTCTGGCGGCCATGCGTGGGTCCAATTCAAGGCAAACTCACCTCCTCCTTGTGAGAGGGGGCACACATTACAGCTTCGGTTCAGGAAAAAGTAAGCTTGGATTTCTGGGACTCTGAAGTATTGATCTTTTCCCTTCTCCTGTGCTCTTGCTCGTCTTCAATGTCTCTCAGAGTTAGTTCAGTGGATATTCGACAGAGACTCAAACTGCACTGAAAAGTAACCTCCACGCAAAAGATACAGCACAGGTAGGTATAAGTAATTTTCCCTGATGCAAAGCAGAAGTTGGTCTGGTCACTCTTGTCACTGGCGCCTTGGCAGTTACTGAATGAGAAAGAGTGTATATGTGTATGTGTGTCACCTCCCACCCTCCCTCACTTCCTCTACCTACCACATGGCTCAGATGACACGAGGCAGTGTTAATGCAAAAAGACAGCATAAATCAAAGAGATGGTTCACGACAGACCAGCCTTGAGTTTGTCAACAGAGTGTCTGAGGGAGAAAGAGAGCCACTAAAGCATGGGGTAGGGAGAATATGAAGAGAGAGACTAAATGAGAGAACCATGGAGGGGCGTGAATGGCAATTTCTCAATTGCAAGGGCTCTTGTGCTTTTGAACATGCACTCGTGGGCCACTTTTATAGTAAATCTGTTCAATCGCATGCTAAGCAAAATAACCAATGACATGACTGCAACTCATTGAATTTAAGCATTTAGATGTTGTGAATGTGACTTGCTGAAGTTCAAACCAAGAATCAGAAGGGGGAGGAAAGAGGATTTAAGAGACTTTGAGAGACTGCTGATCTACTAGGATTTCCATGCACAATAACGTCTTAAAAAGAGAAAATATCCAATATCCAGCTGTGTGGATAAAAATGCCAGGTTAGTGTCAGAGGAAAATGGGTAAACTGGTTTGAGATGTTAGAAAGGCAATAGCAGTTTGAACAACCAAGCTATGAGGAATACCTTCTTTCAACGCACATGTTAAACCTTTGAAACAGATGGCCTGAAGCAGCAGAAGACCCCACTGGATGCCACTCCTGTCAGCTATGAACGAAGCGGAGGCTGAAAATTTCTCAGACTCACTAAAACTTAACAATAACAGATTAAAAAGTTGTCTGGTCCAATGAACTTCAATTTCAGCTGTGGCATTCAGATGGCAAGGTGAGAATTTGGTCTAAACAACATCAGATTCATCTGGCCTTGTACTAACACTTTAGGCTGCTGGTATACTGAGGTAGGATATTGTTGCTGACCACGCCCATCCCTTTATGACTATAATGTACCCATGTTCTGATGGCTACTTCTAGCTGAATAATGCACAATATCACAAAGCTCACATCATTTCAAACTGGTTTCTTGAACATAAGAATGAGTTCACTGTAGTGAAATGGTTCCCCAAAAAGTGCTTCATGGATGTGCAGTCAACTAATATGCAGCAAATTCTATCATATCAATATAACTCAAAATGTTTTAGAAATATTTCTGACTCCTTGTTGGACCTATTCCATAAAGAATTAAGAGAGCACTGAAGACAAAAGGAGGTCCAACCTGGTACTAACAAGGTGTACCCAATAAAGTGTATATCATGCTCCATGATTTCTAGTATAGCTGAGCTAGGTAGTTGTAACATGTGCTTTGCTTGTTGCTGACAGATTTCAGTGTTCCGTTGTTCTAATGCCTGCTAATAACACATTTTAAAACACAAATCAACTGATGTACCTGCATGCAAAACACCAACTGCCACATCCTGTATGGGCAAGTATAATCAGCACCTCAACTAGGTATGTGAAATGCGTGTCACACATCAAAAAGTATTACCCGCAATGGAATAAACCAAATCTAAGGAGATAGACAAAGCATTTACAGTTAGGAAGCTAAGTTGATTTGGACGCAGTTACATTCAACAAAGCTTATAATTTTTCACAAAAAGTTAGGTAAAACTCTCATTCAAGACTCAGATTGTAGAAAATCTGTAACAAAAGATAAATAATCGGCCATCATGTCATTAGATTTCTGTAATTAAGGTATTGTACCTTATCATATTCACTTCTTGCAGTGCTTAAACCCACAATGCTCACAGGTACACAAAAACTAACACACCACACAAAGACTATTTTTGTAAAAAAAACAAGCTCAGCAAGTCTGGGTTTTGAGTTACACAGCTCGTTTCCTCCAGCTGCCCCAGCTGTCAGGAGGCAGGTGAGTGCAGGTTAACGTGGGAAACTGAAGGTGTCAGCAGCACCTCTCCCCTCTGCACACTCCTAATGTCTCTTTCTTGTGTCATTCGTGGTAGTTAAGTGAAATGCACTCACAAGGTGGGAAATGTTGTCCAAACATACACATTCAAGTGTTTACACAGCTTCAGCATTTCACGTTTTGTCACGATCCAAACTCAACACTAGACTAAAAGCTGAATATTTTTGTTAATTTTTTGCAAAATAGCTCAAGCTTAGTAAGATCAAATAGAGAGCGTCTGTGAACATTCATTTTACAGTCTAGGCAATTTTGCAAGGCACAGATTGTGTAAGCTATGATAATTAACAGTGGCTCTCTAAAGTGTACATGCTTCCTTGAAAATGGAAAGTTTTTACGAAGCAAATATATGTGACATATGTTCTTTAAAATTCAACAGAAAAACAAATCTGTTGGGGGAGGGTATAAAAAAGGTGCAACAGTCAGGTTGCGTAGGACTGCACATTCAAACTAATAAAACTAGATTCGTTTTCACAATTCAGTCCTCCTTGGTAAGATACTCTCAGCATTCCTCACCTTAACTTGAAACTATTTTCCCATTCTACACTATAAAAGCTTTTTTATCATCTGAAGAATAGTAACCCCAGATCATGATGGTGCCCCACCACCATGTTTCACTGTTGCACTGTTGGCATTGTGTTGTTTTGATAATGTTCAGTGTTCCTTTTGTTTCAAACTTACGTTTTGGGTTTGTGGCCCTATGTTCAAGTTTGGTATAATAAGAGAAAAACACATTATTCCACAAGGTTTTAAAAGATTTTAGCTAGGCCTGAGTGTTTTATTTGAGAGAAAAGGCTTCAGTGTTACGGTGCTATTATTTAATCCACATATGCAGAGGCAACCGGAGATTTTTGCTGAATCTATAACACAACCATTATTTGGCGGAAATTTCTCTAGATCCATCGGTGTTGCTGTTGGCAGACCTCCCTGACGAGTTTAAGTCTTGGCTATTTACACGATTTTGAAATAACCTCAAAAATTTGTAATGTTCTTGCTGTCCCTTATTTGGGATTTGGTCCATTCACCCTATGGTTCTTATTTTACTTAAATATGTGAAAAATGACTTACAACAGGATACCTATTTCTCAGTTATGTAAACCTGATGAAGTAGTTCTTAACGACGCTGCAACCGGAGATGTAATTAATTGTGTTACATTAGCCACTGATGGAAATCTGATTAAAAGAGCTCTCTGGTGATTAGGCCTCTGGATTAATAACCACAGCAGAAAGGACAAGCTACTTCAGACCCTCAGGATGCCAATGTAACAATCTTCCTACATACTAAATGTCACTGCAAATGCCAGCTGCAAAGACATTTAGACAATGTAATGCAAATTACATGGCGGATGACAGAATTTAGAAACTGTCCACAGGTAGCCTCATCTTTGATTCTTCAGGATAACATATACAGTATATTTGTTGCAAAATATAAACATGATAATGGCTATGCATGGGAATCCATTCTCAAAACATAATATAGTGCATTGCATGATTATTAATCCCTGTTGAATTTTTCACATTTTGTCACTTTACACCCATAAACTAACAATTTTGTAGTGATGTGAAGCAGTATACCTCCACAAAGTAGTACATAAAGGAAGGAAATGATAAAGAAGTGGAAGTATGGAAATTATGTATAGTTTTCAATAACTTAATATCAAAAACATTTAAAATAGCTCAAACTTGGTCGGATTGGGCAAAAAGCATCTGTGAACATCAATTCTTGCCATAGATTCTGAACTGAATTTAAGTCTTGACTTTGACTGGGCCACAGCCCAAAACGTAGAGCTATAGTTCTAGGCCTTGGGCTTTTGTCCTGCTGGAAGCTGAACCTCCCCCCCAGTCTGGTCTTTTTCAGCCTCTAACAGGTTTTGCTCCACGATTGCCCTGTTTTTAGCTCCATCCATCTTCCTAGCTTCCCTGTCTCAACTAAAGAACATCATCCCCACAACATGATGCTGCCACCACTAATATATTCTGAAAACCATTCATCGTTTCTTTCCACTTCACAATTATATGCTGGTGTGTCACATAAAATATTATTAAAAATAAAAACATTAAAGTTTTGGTTGTAATTTGTCAAAACGCAAAAACCTTTAAGGGGTTTGTACATTTTTGCAAGGCTGTACATCTTTGTTGTTTTGCAGCCTGTAAACAAGATATAAACCACAAGTTTGCAACAGCAAGAAATACATCTCCTTATGAGGCAACTAGCTACACAAAATTCAGTTTATCACGGCTGCAATATAAAATGCATATATTTAGCTTCACACCATAGCAGCCCAGTGAGTCATGTCATCCATTCCTCTTCTTGCACCTTAAAGGGACTTTGTAGATTCAATAGTGTTTGAATAGATATCCAAACGTGTGAGTTGTCTATTCAGACAATACTAATGCTCAAGATCTTTAATGTTAATGTTAAGTTCCACAGAGCTTTTTAACCAACTGCCTAAAAAGTATCTTCCACCTGCCCTGTTCTGAGAATCAAACTGAAGCTCCTTGTCCACTCTAACCCCAAGATTAGTGATGGTTGTCTTATTGTAGTCAGCCCAAGGATCCAATAGTGATGCGAAGTGTTTCAGCTGTGCTTCCAAAAACCTTTACTTTAGTTTTCCTTTCATTGAGTTTTAGGCAGGTCAAGACACTGTACCAGTGATGTAGCACAAAACACATTTTTCTTTGTTAGATCTGAGTGTCGTCTACTTGTCAGTGGTAAGACAAACCATCTTTTTTTAGTATGGAACCAAGTGGGAGCAAAAAAAGAGAAGGGAGCCTAAAATTGAGCCCTCTGGGATGCCACACAAAAGGAAAAGAGGAAGATACATGGTCCTCAAGGTTAACAAAGAAAGTTTTATCTACCAAGTAAGATCTGAACCAGTCCAGTGCTGTGTCCATAATCCCCACCAACCGCTGCAAACAGAAAATTCAGAATTTGTGATCCACTTTATCAAATGCAGCTGTTGTGTAAATCTAAAAGCTCAATAACAACACAATCACAAGAGTCAGTAGCTAGAAATATAATATCAAAAGAGAATGTTTTTTTAATTAGAGGTTGGAAAACTGCATATTTACAATTTTCAGGGACAACACCTGACAAAAGACTGGTTCTGACAATGTCTCGAACAAAGGGCCCTGAAGTGGAAAAAACCTTAGGGCCTACATTTAATTTTAGTACATTAAAGAGTTAGTTCAGATTTTTTGGGTTGAGGTTCTGTTAAGTTAGTATTGATAAACACGCCCGAAATAAAATTCTCCATTAATAATTTTGATTAATAAGTTTGTTAATATACAAAACAACAAAAATCACCAGTGGCACAATTATTGGTACTCCTAAGAATCCATTCAAAATTTGTTAAAAAGACAAAAACTGTCTGTTCATTTTTACGTTGATTGGAGTTATATGAACATGTGGAGTCTGCTAAACTTTATCAGGACTTACTGGAACCATTTGTTTTGGTCAGATGAAACTCCATATAGATATTTCAAAGAACACCTCATGTCCAGTGTTTAGTATAGTAGAGGATTTGTGATGTTGTTGGCCTGTTTTGTATACTTTAGAGAACCTGTGAACCTTGTTTAAGTGCAGTATATTATGAACTCCTACAAATACAATTTGGTTTTAAATAAAGATCTAATGACGCTGATTCACCAGAGACAACATGCACCTTCTTGCATGGCCACCTATAGACACTATAAAAATTCAAACAAAGAGAAATGGTCAAAGGTTCCTTTCTCTGTATAATCCAGCCCTGTGAAATGTCAGAGAAGACTAAGTGCTGTACGTATGGGCAAATAGAGCTGGAACAAAGTATTAACAGTAGTTGTGTCAAAAAGTGTGCCACTGATGACTTTTTTTTTTTTTTTTCAGTGTGATTATACTACAAAGTTATTTTAAGGCTTTTTATACACTGTTACCACATATGTTTGATAATTTTCTTTATTGTTTCTTTATTGTTAGCATGCAAAATATTTTTCCACTGTAAAATGATTTTTTCTGACAACTGAGTCACCAGTTATATTTTGTTCATCTCTCTCTTCCAAGTCAGTATGGTTCTTATGCTGCTTCTGTTCTGACCTCTCATCATTCTGCCAGTTGGAAGTGACAGCATGGTAGATGGATGGTACAAAGACATCCAGCAGAGAGAAACAGGCGAGGGAACTGGACATGACTACCCAGTTTGGAGCACAACAAGATATTCAGGAGGAGGTGGGGGGCTCTGTCCAGCCCCCCACCTCCAACTTTGAGCCCCTCAAACGTGCACTCAAACATACAGCAACAGCAGTGTTGTAATTTCAGTGATGAAGTTTTGTAATACAGTAGACAACCTGGTCGTTTCCTCTGTTACACATTTGGAGCAGTGTAAAAGAAATCAACTATTGGCTTTAGTCTCAGGTTATCTTTTAGCCCAATGTTAATAAAAAAACTGCAAACAAAAAACAAAAAATAGAGATAATCTAATAGAATAAATAGATAAATATACGTAAACTAAAAAACCAATGGATATTGAAGAAGATTATTTAATTGCAATAAAACTACAGATAAAACAAGGAATTTAGGAATAAATATTAACGGTAATTGGCCTGTACTTGTACTTGTATAACGCTTTATCCCCAGAGATCCCAAAGCACTTCACACTACATTCAGTCATCCACCCATTCATATAGACATTCACACACAGCCAAAAAGATACAATTAAGCCAAAAGTATTCAAACCCCTGGTAAATTAATTATTTTCACTCAGCCAAGAAATTTGTTTCTGATAGGAAATTACTGATATTTTTCAAAATATAATAAATTCATGTAGAAGCAGTGTACAGTTTGTAGCATGTCAAAATTATTTTTTATTAATTAATTATTTTTTTTTAACTGTGTTCTGTCTGGCAGAGTAGCACTCAGAATAGTTGTCTGAGTGCCAAGAAGAAGGCCAACAGATTTACTTTCACAAGTGGAGCATTACAGCTAACGCTATGATGCTCTGCTTGATATACAAATAACAAACTTTTTTAGAAAGTGCTTTGGTATCATTTCAACCGCATTGGACGCAGAGACGGATATGAAAATAAAATAAAAAAGAAGCAGGAAGGAGGGAGAGGTCGGGCATAATGGAAAAAGGGAGAGAAGGATAAACGATTCTTTATCAGTTTCAAGGCAGGACTCTGGCTAGGCCCCTAAAAAATATTATTACTACTTCAGGTCAGAAGAAGTGAGTACTTTAAACCTAAATGGCCCAAATGCTTTTAGCCCTAACTGTACATCTAAAAACTGTTTTCAAAACATCAGTGCTCTTTGCTGCAGATCCCTCAGATCTGTAGAAAGGTTTTACCTTAGGCAAGGGCTTTAAGAGGAAAATTCTGTCACACAATGGGTTTTCATTTTCACCATGGTTATTACCAAAATAGCTTTTTCAAAGAACCTATGGAATCTGGATGGCGTATAAGTGAAAAGCAGATCTGACAAATAAGTGGCTCTAAGACCATTAATGACTTTAATGACTAGCACCCTAAAATCAATTCCTAAGCATACAGGCAGCCAATGCAGAGACTTCCTGTAAATTGAATTTAAGGAAGGATAACTGTGGCTATGTTTATTAAAACTTTATAATGCACAAATCACCCTGTCAGTGTGATTGGTAGGAATTTTAATGATAGTGCTTTGGCAGAAGGCAGACGGGGCATAAATCTGCCATCAGGTGTGAGTCTGGCTGTACAGTGACGACAGTGTTAGAACAGATTCTCTCCAACCTACTCACCAGGGTTCTGAGAAATTCATATGTCATGACCACTTTAACCTCAAGTATGCAAACAGAAATCAGAATCCATTCAAAGTCCTGAGGGTGTCCACCCAAAGTAAAACCTATAGCACAGTGACATCTTAGGCTGTAAACGTAATGAAGAATTTTTCTATTCTACCCAGGTGTAAAGAGCAGAGTTACAGTTATTGTCCTCTTGTTTCTGAGTGAGTTATGATCAGCATGTATGGAGGATGATAAACTGAAGCATACCCAGGATTCATGGCAGGGCTGGGTTATGGTGTTCTACTCAATCAACACCGCTGTACCCTGCACAATTTCAGCCTTCTCTCCATCCAAGGGCCTATTGCCAGCCCCCCACCCCTAGAACACACACACACACACACACACACACACACACACACACACACACACACACACACCCTCCAATCAATGAAAAAGCACAGAGGGGACACAGCTGAAGGTTAATGTGAGGAGGGAAAAATAAATATAATAACCTACAATAACTTGGGTAAAAATTTAGTGCCATTGCAGTATAGCTACAAACTTTCAGTCTAAACAGAATTCTATGTATTTCTTCTACTTTAAGAGAAAGGTGGAGAATATTTAATGATTTTTTTTAACAGATGATTAAAAAACAGCTGAATAAGTACTGGATCTCTGTCATCTCTATCTTTGTCCTACGTCTCTATCAAGATCAGCTGGATGACTGCCATTTGCCTCTGCATCCTCAACCCCAATCTCTCCTGGTTTCATTCTCTCTAACGGCTGTTGTCAATGCTCTCACCTTGCACAGAGTACCCAGCCTGCTCCTGATAGCACAGCACCCTGTGATTTACAGCTACTGTGACTACAGGGCCATCTGGACCTTAGCTACTCTTGAACACTTAGTATTAGGATCTAAATTTTCTTGCAATACATGCGTCATGTTTTCTATGTAAACTGGCTTTCCTTGTATAGTCCCTATTCCTTAGACATGTAAAGGCAAACTCTCATTCTAATTTACTTAGTCTACTTTTCTCTACCACTTGTCTGACCCTGGTTTGCACACAAAGCATCTGTAATCTATCAGGACACATTCTTTCTCATCTCACCTCAATCTGTCTATCGATCGATCTATCTATCTATCTATCTATCTATCTATCTATCTATCTATCTATCTATCTATCTATCTATCTATCTATCTATCTATCTATCTATCTATCTATCTATCTATCTATCTATCTATCTATCTATCTATCTAACTATCTATCTATCTATCTATCTATCTATCTATCTATCTATCTATCTATCTATCTATCTATCTGTCTATCTATCTGTCTATCTTTCTGCCAAGAAGATTCAAAATTAGGTAGATTGTTAATCTGAGTATATCATATACAACTAAAAAGGGAAGGTATTCAGTTAGCTCTAATTAGCTCCAAGAGGTTGAAAAGCACACTGGAGAAAAAAAAAGAGCTCAGTCTGCTTTGTGTGTTTTTGGATCCATGGCACCATGAGAGGCAAAAGAGTCAAGCAGTAGAACAGACTTAAGAAGACAAGCAGGTTTTGACAGATTCTGACATATTCTAAAGCATTCAAGTTGCATTTAAAAAGCAAAATATTCAACCTTAAATGCTTGAGCCAAAGTTTGTCTCCAAAGACCTCCAAGTCAAGATGAATTGCGCCAAATAGTTTATTTCATTCATTATTTACCAGTACAGTGACACTGCATACAGTCAGTGGCAGTGTATACAGTCTGAGCTGACAATCTGAGAGGTACTTAGGCTTCACATAATAACGTCTCTGTTCCTGATTGTTGAACAATAGATGGTGATATGTCCCTTACCTCTGATGCGGACTGGCGTAATAGCAATGGCATAGATTGTGCTGCACATGCTGACATGATGGGGCTACTTAGTAAGACTGGGCTCATTTACAGTGGAAAAAGCAGCAGTTATGCAGGAAACATCTTCGGGACAGGAAGACCATCTGAATATAGTGCACTGTATGGCTTTTACAACACAAAAGATCATTAAAAATTAAACAAGGCCATGCCAGTTTTCAGACAACCACTTATTGCGTTTAGTGTTGCAAATGTCTTCCTGAAATCCATGTAGTTATCTCTTATACATTTGAAATGTTTTGCTACAGTTGAACAGAAAAAGTTCATCGTTAACGAGAACTAGAAGTGAAAAAACATTTTTGTTAGCTGAAATAAAATGAAAACAAGACTTTACAAAAAAGGAAAACTAACTGTAGCTGTAATGAGTGTTCACAAAACTACCTAAAATTAACTGAATTTATATAGATAATATGCTTAGTTTTCATTTGTGTGTCTCATGCAATATGAAGTCTAGCTTCCAGTTGTTGTTGTTTTTGTTCACACTGTGCCCCATTACAGGTTACAGGTACGTCAGTCAAGTCATCTGTGCGGTCTGGCCACACCTAGCGTCATGTCAGCAAAACTTGGGATAAAGCGCCAGAGTCTAATTTGGGATTACTTGAATATGACTGAATTTTAGATAACCAGACGTCCCCGATTTCCGGGGACAGTCCCAGTTTTAGATGACCTGTCCCTGGCTAAAGCTGTCCCTGGAAATGTGTCTAGACTGTTAATGTGGTAGCCAGGGGTAGAAAGCACTAGTGAGCATGTTGCGTGCAACAACAGCTGTTGGTAGTCGGTCGCACTGCTATTGACGTTACAGACAGCAGAAGAAGAGCTGAGCTTGCTGCCTTGGACTGGGCTGATCCTTGCTATGATAAAGGTTTGGTTTGCGGTAGGAAACATTGTTGTCAAAATTCACTGTGCCCAGGTAAAAAAAGAAAAGGCTTGGATGTGTTTTGTATTACTAAAGATGAGGACCCAAATGCAAATAAACCAAGCATTTATGAACAAGCAGAACAACAAGATGCAAGATGAGAGCACAGGGAGTAGCTGCAGCTGAGTGAGGAGAGAGGGAGAAATAATAACATAATGATTAGAACAACTTCCTGATTTGGTAAAGTTGAGCTATAATGTCAACAAGGATTTGTCCAATGTAAGACGTTTTAGACTTGATTGGTGACCTTTAGTTTATATTTTTCTGAGTTAATTATGAGCTGCTAATTTATTGTAGTGATTTGTGAACTCAGGCTGAAAGAGACAGGAGTCAGAAACAGGGAAGCTGAATGAGGTAAGAACTGAGAATGATGAGGAGGGACAGATAATCAAGTGGTTAAATGTGCATTTCTTCTGTTGTATTAGCCTGTAGCCCCAAGTAAAAAAAAAAAATATATATATTTTATATATATATATATATTATATATTATATATATATATATATATATATATATATATATGTTTTATTTTTTTTATTTTTGCTAAATATAGCAATTTTGATATTTCATCAACTGAGGGAAAATAGTTAATGTTTATATTAGGATTATCCTAGTTTCTCATCTAAAAATGACCAACTACTAAAGGGTATCTGAAACAAAAATCGTAATTGTTAAATTGTAATTTTTAATTATGTTATACATTCTAATGTTTTTGGACAGGATTGTGATTATATTTAGTCTCTGTTTTAGAATAGTGAACGTCTGATAGAGAGGAGAAAGGAGGAAAATAGAAAGACTGTTAGAAAAAAAGAGTGAAAGAGCAGAGGAAAATTGGAAGTTAGAGAGAAGAAGGAAAATAGGCTGATAGAAACAAGAGTAAAGCCAAGGGCAGGGAAAGAGCAGTAGAGTGTTAGTGTTGAAAAAGTAGGAAAGGAAAGAAGAGACATTACTACTTCTATTTTTACTTGTTTTATTATTCTTAGAAAATGCTAACAACAGTGCGGATAGACTTTCCTGCTATTACACTTGATTTTTATAGTTTTATTATGAATAAATATTTTAAAATAAATGAAACTGTAACTGTACTAATGTTTTCATTAAATCTTGATAACATTCAATTCTTTTAATCTCTGAGCTCGAAATGTCCCCAGATTTTATTTCAGAAAAAAGACTGAAACTATAATTGAAACTAATAAAAACTAAACTGAAACTAAACATTTTCAAAAAATAAAAACTAAACTAAACTTGCAAACAAATGCTAAAAACTTCTGACCTAAAGTAGGTGTGTGTTTCAACAAACTAATTTCTTCTGATTCCGATCTCAGGCAAATGGCTGCAGGGTTTTGAGAATATTTTACAGGGTGTGATCCACACCTTGCATGGAACAATTTAAAGTTGCTCCTTCGACACAACACCATTTAAACATAAACACACTGGCGCTGGCATTTCCCTGAACAAAATCAGCGCTAAACACCAAAACCCATCTCTGTGTGAATGTGCCCTGTCCTAGTTTATGGGGAGTGTTATAAACGTAGAGCTCCATTTCTTAATTACTTGTGCCTCTGGTTAAATGTGTCCCTTTAGAGCCTTATGTTGCAGTATTTGTGCAGTGGTCTGGCTGATGAGAACCAGGTGAAACATCTGGTGTCATATAAAAGGTGTTAGAGCATTAAGAACAGAGTCATACAAGCCTCAGAACAGGTGCAGATGTTTAAAGGGTGCTGTGGAGGTCAGTCTCCGCAGTGTCACCAACCATCCAGCAGAAGGCGCTGTTGGATTTAATAAATTAAAGGTTGAGCAACCTCAGTGTCTTATCAGGGATAACACAACCCTGCTGAAAAGCAGGGTTAATGTGTTAAAGTACCATTTTAATTAGATCCCTTCAGATTAGATCTGTGAATCAGATACTCTTCTGCTACAAGATCACTTTCTTCACTAAGTGATGGAATAAACCATTTACATACAGCCTCACATGATTAAACTTTGGGAATTTTCTTCAGAGGATTAGGTGAGAAGATAAGAGTTTTTAAGGCTGCCCTACTAAATAACAGTCTATATCATATCTGAGAGGCAATCCAATAACTGTACTGTTTGCTGGCAAGAAGACATCAATAATTTGTTTTTCTTTTACTTAGCTTTATATTTTAATGACTTATTAAAGAAGCCATAAAAAAATAACTATAACATTGAGCAGGGTTGCAGCAGGGTCTTAAAATGTCTTAAATAGGCAATTTTTTTTAAATGATTTGCTAGTCCCATCAACTTTTCTCTCTCCCTCTCTTTCTCGATGCAGTTCATTTAAAAATAGAAAATAAAATGTAAATGGTTTATTTTTGTATTAGTCTTTCACTTTAGGACAGACATGACTATGCAAAAAAATCTATTAAACATCTATCTCTAGATTTAAGATGTTCAAATGTTTCTATGTGTACATGTGGATTCATAATATACACTGCCAGTCAAAGGTTTGGACACACTTTTGTCATTAAATGGCTTCTCATCTTTTATATTATGGCCTCCATTTGCTTTGATTACTGCTTTGCGCCCTCATGGCATTCTTGATGAGCTTCATGAGGAAGTCACCTGAGATGATTTTGCAACAGTCTTAAAAGAGTTCCCAGGGGTTATTAATAATAAAAAAACAGACCATTGAAAGAGAAGGTGTGTCTAAACTTTTGACTGGTACTGAGTATACTAGGATAAGTCTGTGTTCTCTTTCAATCACCTTTTGCTGCACAAATAGGTACATCAGATAACTGCAACCAAGAAGCTGATTTTTCTACAAAAACATTTTAAAATTCCCCCTGTGTTATGTAAATTGTTTCTTAAATTGTCTAGTCAACATCTGCTAGGTAAACCAAGGGTCTGTGTTTCACATAAACCAAAAAAAAAAAAAAAAAAAACAGCTGCAAGTACTTTTGAAACAAACGTTAGCACCTGGTGTTCTGTGAATCAGAAAGGAAATGGTACCTACCTTTCATGATCACACGGGGGCACTGTGAACCAAACTATATCTCCAAACAACATCTTGAGACTGACTGAATTAATGATTTATTTCTGGGGAGGTTTATTCTTTCAAGATCACATTTTGTGGAATCATTCTGAACTGCAGGACTGTTTCCATTCAGTTCAGAAAGTTAATTTAATTTCACTTAATCTAATTTGTTTTGGTCATTTTCCAAAATATAAGAAATTGAACATTCAAATCATCAAACATAAACCTGAAGTGACTGAAAAAGTGTGGGCTAAAGCATTTCTTCCACTATTTATGCAGTATCTTTTAAAACGCATTCTAAATATTATACACTACACACTAAGAGCACAAAAACAATCAGTTAGCAATTTGCACAGTCAAAATTTAACACACAATTTTGTTTGCTAATGTAATTATTTGATAAAGGTATGAAATGATTACATTTGCAAACAAACAACAAAACACTCCAAGCACTCCTGTAAGATTGTTTTTTTCTTTTTACAATTTTAGATCTCTACAGGGTTTTAGATATTTCCAGTTAATTAATAGAAATTCCAAAAAAATAACACCTGCAATTGAAGCACAACTTTTTTTGAAGTGTGTTCAAATGTATGCTTTTATGAACATGGAGCTTCATGCCATGTGAATCAACTCTACACATTTAAAAGGGCTTTGCTTTTGCTTCACAATCTTCTTAAGGCTGAGGTTCTCCCTATTGCTTGGGCACCTTTTTTACCACACTTTTTCCTTCCACTCAACATTCAATTTATATGCTTGGATTTAGCACTCTGTTACAGGTAGATTCTTGGCAATAACCTTTCATGGCCTACCCTCCTTGTGGAGGGTGTCAATAATGATCCATGCCTCTGGCAAACAATCATCCCCACATAGCCTTGACTGACTGTCTGCTTTCTTTTCAGGTCAGCAGTCTTCCTAATGATTTATGTGTAAAAAATGGTTTTATGCAATTATATTGTTCTGAATGCTATTTTAGGTTTTACAGCGCTAAGAGGCACAAACACCAAAATTAAAAGAATTAAACACTTGAAATATATCACTTTGTGTCATGAATCCATACAATATATTGATTTCACTCTTAGTTAAATTACTTTTGTACATTTTTTCAGCGATATTCCAACTATTTGAGATGCACCTGTATTGTCAATAACCTCCATGCCTTCAGTGATATTCTCTCCGATTCCAAAAGGGGGCAGTAGAGCCCCATATTGTGAACCTAACGGGGCAACAGAAAACACACAGTTGTAACTGTTCACGCTACACTATAGAGCCTCCTTACACCGTTTCATTGGGACTAATTAAAAGTGGCCTTCATCAAAAGCAAAATGTTAAATGTTTGATTCACTTTGCTCCCAAAGTGAAAGCAAAATGGCAGCAAAGGATTATTTTTCTCTAACTGGTCAAAGTAAACACATGCATGTTTAAAGTACATGCTCTATAATGTATTAAATACTCTTTTTACTTTTCATTTTCTCGTCAGATCCCATAATCTGCCTTACATTATCTCTTTTTGCACTTTTTTCTTTTAAATTGACACCACAATAAGGCTCTCCTATCTTGTTATTTCACAGTTTAAGTTTTCAGCAGAATCCTTTCTTAATAGTGAAATAATAAACAGTGGAAGTATAACCCTATCTTCTCTCAGGGTATATCTAATGTGACAGAAGACAGGAGATTAAGTTGAAAAGTGAGGCTGCAAGTAATTTAGAGAGCAGGAGAAAAAAATTAGATGAAAGAGCAGAAGATAGCACAGGATGTCACAAATAATTCCCGTTCAGCATGGAGTCAGCCAACACATGAGGAGAATAATCATATGGAGATGATGGTGGTGGCTCTGTGATTAATGGGCCCATTTTCTCTGCGCAGCTTGGATAGTGGGTCTACTTGGCCCCATTAGGAAGGAGCCCAAAGCCACCCGGTTCTGCTGTACACTATTCATCAGACAAACACAACGAGCCACAGAAAGTGTTTAGTCTCCAGCGACATAAAATGTGCTTAATGAAAAACAGAACCCATTCCTGTGTACCTCTTGTGTTTGTTTTTCATGTGATCTATTCATCTAAATACCTGTGTGAGAGTCAGATAGAGATCTACTATCTGTTATAATTGTTTCAACCTGATGTGCAGACCTGGTGGGGCTGGAAGTTATGCCTGTTTTCCCTCCTTATTTGGTATCCACTACAGGGAAGTGGCAAACAGTGGTCTGACAGGCACAGAGATGTGTCGGTCCCCCTTTCAGAAAAATATGTAAATCCACTGTTAAATTTCATTTTTCTAATCCCTTTAATCAGAAACAGGGGAATAAAGCCAGCTGGTAGGAACCCATGTTAAGATGTAATTAAGCATCTGATTGAATTTCAGTGCTTACCAGAGTGTGTGTGCCAAGGCAGTGGGAGACGGACGGGGGAGCTGGGGGTACTCATACACCAGATTGAGTACTGGGGTTGGTGGTGGGACACATTGCCCATTGATGGGGGATCTGGAGCTCGCTGCAGGCTTGGTATTTTCCAGCATGCTCCACTGCCTGAGTGAACAGCGATCAGAGGCACATTTTTTACATACTATATAGCCCTGCATGTCAATCACCTCCCTGCTAGTGCTGGAATGTGTTTCTCCTGCCTGAATCTTAACGCAGGGTCCCAGAAAACAGTCTCACTACACGTTGCCTCTATCTATGAACCCTGGCATCACGTAGAATGTTATAGTACAGTGTTTCCCCTGTTAGGATAATAATGACAGACTGATCCCCTCTATATCTTTGGTGTTAGTGATAACTGTATACTGTGTGCACATATCGGCTAGATACAGGGTCTTGCAAAGTAGTCATACCCCTCAAATTGTTCTACATTGCATCATGCAACAACCACAGACCTGAATATATTTCATTGGGATTTTATCTGATAGGGCTACCCACAAAGTAGTAAAGAAGAAGATATAAGATACCCAGTTTTCTAAATTTTAGGGTAGTAGTAGCATCATGCTGGGGGATCATTGTTTTCAGCATGGACAGGAAAGCTGCGCAGACTCGATGGAGTTTTTGGTAAATAAAATAACCAAAAGAAAAAACAAGAAATATAAAACCCCTTCCATTCACTTCACGAGTATGTACTGTTTGACTTTGAGTTCATCTGTTGCATAAAATCCCAATTAAATGATGTTTGAGGTTTTAGAATAAAAATGCTAAAGGGGAATAAATACTTGTGCATGGTAATGTCAAAGGCGCAAGGGGTAAAGAAAACACAATCTGAGACAAAACTCCTTTGTCCAAACTCTGTCTCATGAGGAGTGCTCACACTGGTTACCTGTACTCTGAACAAAGGCTTGGATATACAAAAGATCCATTATTAAGACCCTTAATTACCAAATGATGCACAAAACCTGTGGGTCTTTGCAGCAGAACACGAGAATGGAATAGGGAATGAAAAGAAAGGCAGAAAAAGGCAGGTGACAGGAGTCGACAGGTCATCATGTGAGTGCCCTTCCTACGTCCTTTTTCAGCCATCCTTCACCTTCGCTCTGTGCCATGGCTGTCAGTGCCAAAGGCCCATCTGCTGAACAAGCTGCCTTACAAACAACTGCCGAGTCTATGTCATCTTGGCCTCAGCAGTTAAGTACTTTCACTCAAAACAAGTCAACAGTATAACAATATTGTATCATATTAAATTATTTACACATTAATAAGTTAAAACAAAAATGTCAAGCCATTTGTGTCATGGACGAACACAGAAGTAAACTATATATTTTTTAAGTTTTACAACTAAAAATCTAAAACATGTAGTGTTCATTTGTATTCATCCCCCTTTCCTCTGGTACAACGCAATAAAATCTAAGTGCAACCAACTGCCTTCAGACATCGCCTAATTAGTAGGTAGAGTCTACCTGCAGGAAATGTAATCTCTTATAAATCCAGCTGTTCTGTACAACATTGACAACATTAATGAAAAAACAGCATAATGCATTAAACAGCAAGCCTAAAACTATTTTCTAAGCTTTGGATATATCACGGAGCACTGTTCATTTGAAATTAGAAATAATAGTACTACTGCAAACCTTTCAAGACATGGTCATTCACTAAACTAGACATGCTGAATGAGGAGAGCACTGGTCACAAAAGTAGCCTATGGTAACCTGGGAGTAGCTGCAGAGATTCACAGCAAACGTGGAAGAAGGTGCTTTGATCAGATGAAATTAAAATAACATATTTTATTCTGCGGGCAAAACGCCATGTGTGGCAGAAGATTAACACTGCATATCCTGAAAACACCATCTCCATGGAGATAAACGGTGGCATCAGCATAATGCTGTGGGAATGATGTTCTTAATGGAGGAACAAAGAGGCTGGCCTGAGGATGTAAAGAGGAAATCTGCCAAAGGAAGCAAAAGACTCAATAATACATCAAATACAACTTGAGCTACAATAGAATGGTGTAGATCAAACCATAATGTTACAATGACCCGGTCAAACTTCAGGCGTAAATCTAATTCTGAATGTGTGGCAAGGCTTTAAAATGGAAGTTCACAAATACTCTCCATCCAATCTGACTGAGATGAAGCTATTTTGCAAAGAAGGATGGGCAGAAATTTCAGTCTCAAGATATGCAAACCTGGAGGAGTTATATCCCAACTTGTAGACTTGGAGTGAAAGGTAGTTCTATAAAGTATTAAATACAAAATAGTTGAAAACCGTGTACTCAGAGCTTCACTTCACAACGATGCACTACTTTATGTTCGTTTATCACATTACAGTTCCAATAAACTATGCAGAAGTTTATGACTATAACATGACAAAAAGTAAAAGAGGGTTGTGAATACTTTTGCAAGGCAACTTATTTTACTCCACACCTCAGGAATCTGCGCAGGGACAAGGAAGAAGCTCACAGCAGTGGAGATTGGGCGCGGTACAGGCAGGCCAGGAACAGACTTACAAAGGAGATCAAAGCAGCCAAGAGAAGCTACAGTGAGAAGCTGAAAAACAGCCTTTCTACTGGTGACGCTTCGGCTGTATGGACTGGTCTGAGAAACCTGACTGCCTACAGAAGCCCCACCACCCTTCCTGAATAAAGTCCTCGCCTGGCCAACCATCTGAATGGCTTCTACTGCAGACATGACAAGAAGCCATTCACCTCAAACCAACTCCTCCACATCCCATTCAGGAACAAATTCGACCAGTAAAGCAACCAACCCCCTACCTTCAGATCCTCTGCCTGCACTAAAGATCTCTGAGGATGATGTAAACAGGCTCTTTCAGCGCATGAAAACAAAGAAAGCTGGAGGACCTGATGTCTCCCCATCATGCCTGAAAACCTGTGCACATCAACTCGCTCCAATCTTCACCCGGATCTTCAACAAGTCACTGGAGAAGTGTGAGGTCCCCTCCTGCTTCAAACGATCCACCATCATCCCAGTGCCCAAGAAACCGACCATCCTAGGATTAAATGACTACAGGCCTGTAGCCCTGACGTCTGTGGTCATGAAATCCTTTGAGCGGCTGGTGTTGAAGCACCTGAAAGACATCACAGGCCCTCTACTGGACGCCCTGCAGTTTGCTTACCGAGCAAACAGGTCGGCAGATGATGGTGTTAACTTAGGTCTACACTTCATCCTGCAACACCTCGACTGCCCAGGGACCTACGCCAGGATCCTGTTCGTAGACTTCAGCTCGGCCTTCAACACCATAATACCAGACATCCTCCACCAGAAGCTCACCCAGCTCAACGTCCCAGCCTCCACCTGTCAGTGGATCAACAGCTTCCTGACAGACCGACAGCAGCAGGTGAGACTGGGGAGCATCTTCTCCCGAACCAGATCAATAAGTACTGGTGCACCCCAGGGGTGTGTTCTATCCCCACTCCTCTTCTCCCTGTACACAAATGACTGCACCTCAGCGGACTTGTCCGTGAAACTCCTTAAGTTTGCAGATGACACCACTGTCATTGGACTGATCCAGGACGGTGATGAGTCTGCATACAGACAGGAGGTGGATCGCCTGATACACTGGTGTAGTCAGAACTGCCTGGAACTAAACCCACTCAAGACTGTGGAGATGGTGGTGGACTTTCGGAAAACACCACCCCCATACACCCCCCTCACAATCCTCAACAACACCGTGTCGGCTGTGGATCACTTCAGGTTCTTAGGAACCACCATCTCTGAGGACCTGAGATGGTCTTCACACATAGACACTGTTTGAAAGAAGGCCCAGCAGACACTGTACTTCCTGAGGCAACTCAAGAAGTACAACCTTCCACAGGAGCTGCTGGTCATCTTCTACACTGCCATCATTCAGTCTGTCCTGTCTTCATCCATCTCAGTGTGGTTTGGTTCATCCACAAAACAGGACAGGTCCAGACTGCAACGAATAATCAGGACTGCAGAGAGAATCATCAGGGCTGACCTTCCCTCCATCCAGGACTTATACAGGTCAAGGGTCAGGAAAAGAGCTGCTAAAATCTCTGCAGACCCCACACACCCTGCACATAAACTGTTTAGAGTTCTGCCTTCAGGCCGACGCTACAGAGCGCTGTTCACTAAAACCAGCCGCCACAGAGACAATTTCTTCCCCCAGGCTGTTTCTCTGTTGAACATTCAATAGAGTACAAAACAACAGCATACAGATGTTGCAAATGCACCTTTTTATTTATTTATATATGTGTATATTGTACACTGTAGATATGTATATTCTGTAGTGCAAAAACAAAAACCAAAGAGCAAAGTGTACCGGAGTCAAATTCCTTGTTTGTATGTACAAACTTGGCAATAAAGCTGATTCTGATTCTGATTCAGATTTTCTACCTCCTTTCACAGCTGCTTGCTTTGTGTGTAATGACACAGAGGAAGAGAGCATTCACCAAGTGTAGAAGCAGACTTTTTCCTTACCTTCGGACTGGCAGACTTAATGCCACACATTTGAAGTTATTTACTGTATGTGCACACAGCTTCAGATAAGTGTTTGTCCACAAACAAGAAAGAGAAGTGGAATTGTTTGTGTATTTGTCTATAATTCATGGCTAGAGATCGACGGCCTTTTGTCAAGGAGACAAAAGGACAGAGGTAAGCAGTACTTCAGAGAAAGTTGATGTATGATCAAACACGAAAGCACTATTGATTTTCCTCAATTGTGTTTGCTCCGTTTGCCACTATTAAATATGGATTCTGCACAACTGCAATCTTGACTTTGCATTGAAATTGACACCCTCTCTACAAAATGCTGTGACTTTTCCAATAAAGCCTTGTTTCAGGAGAAAGATCAGTCTGACACAGCTCGAGACTGTGTTTGATTGGGTTCAGTTGCACCAAGTCAATCCCACACTGAAGCTTTTAGGTTGAACAGCAAGGAAGAGGGAAGGAATGATGGAAAATCTTTGCAAGCACACCTGCAACCTTTACTGTCTTGGTAAAATATACATCATTGCAAACATATACCTGCATACGTACAGACATATATAATATCTACAACCTGATCCCAAAGCTCTCTGAGTCATTTCTAATCCATAGCTACTGGTGTTGGGCAGGAGTTGGTAGTTAAATGTCTTGGAAATGCAAAGGTAAAAGTCATTATTAGGAGGGGGAAAAGTGTGCAGTCATATTTTTTCCGCAGGTTAGTAGTTCATATTTTAAAAAGCCATTACATTTCTAAATACCAGTATTTAACACTGTATTTTGGAACAAAATACAATAATTGAGTCAGAGGAGTAACCATTAGGTTAGAGTGGTCCCAGTAGTTATCAACATGTTTCTTCTGACAATTGTTCCCTGGTTCCCTGGTATCAGCATAATGACAGCATTTAAAATGTATCAGTAGTCCATACTAATCTCAGCCTCCTGAGTTTATTGTTGGTCTACAACTTACAAAATTAAATATTTTAACCTGACTTTGCATCTGGCAAGGCCAAATCACAGCCTATTTTGTTTCCATGTACACGGCTTGGAAAACTATAACAGCTCATTCACATTATTTTGCAGATTGAATATGGGTTTTTCCCCTCAGAATCTGAGCCTGTGAAAGCTGTAGGTATAAAAAGTTGTAGCATTTCTGACCATTCAGTCCAAAATTATTTATACCCGAGATACATTTAAATTTGAAATAATCTTTTAATTTTACCAACATGTAAAATTACATGACTGGTGGTAATATTAGCGTTTTGAAGTGGCCCAGCCATAGCCCCAACATGAATCTGATAAAGAATCTGTGGAGGGACCTAAGCAAAAGATTAGGTGATAATTCAAAAGAAAAATGTTGCAATCACAGGAAACAGAGACAAGCAAAAACCTATAACCAACAAAACAAATGCACAGGGAAAATGCTGCAAATAGTAAAAACAGCAACGAGTTTAGAAAAGCTGCAAAGTCTCTCCAGAAAACAGAAGGATGCCAGACTATAAGGGGGATTTAACCACCAAATCATAACAGACCAGTTTCTTAGTAAAGACATTAATGGAATGCTCAGAAGAAACCTGGAGGGAAGAAAGAAAAAATACATTTTCCTTTATTTCTTTTTTAAACAAATGGTTGTAATATTTTCAGTATTTTAAAACAGAAGCATATTAGTAAAATTGGTGGTCGACTCCCCCCAGTGGTTCGGTGCACTCCATTTTGTGGAGATTTTCTTTACTTGCTATGTCTTTTCTATTTGCACAATTTTTCTTTTGCATTTATTTAATTGGTTGTAGGTTTTTGCTTCTCTATTTACAGTGATTGCAGCATCTTGCTTTTGCAGCGTTTCTCTGTTGCATTTATTTTTTGTGTGTTTTGGAGTTGTCATCATTTATGTGTTTGCAGTGCATTTATGGGTTTGTTGCGCTTTTAGCCATTTGCTGTGCGATTGCACCTCTCGGCCACCGTGCAATCTTTTCAATCTGGGAATGCTCATCAGGGACTGTAGGTCAGATGGGACAATGACTTGTTTAATAGTTACATAGTTGGCTGCTAATTTATTCTACCTCTCTACATGCCGTATTTTCCAGTAGAACAAATCTGAATCCAAATTTGCTCCCGATGGTGAGCCAGGCTGAGAAGGCAAGACAACAGTACTCAGAACTAGCTAAGAAGATTTCATTAAAATGCTCTTAAAAATATGCACTAGAGTC
The DNA here is from genome assembly GCA_036173005.1 of Crenichthys baileyi. Taxonomy (NCBI): domain Eukaryota; kingdom Metazoa; phylum Chordata; class Actinopteri; order Cyprinodontiformes; family Goodeidae; genus Crenichthys; species Crenichthys baileyi. The sequence goes on from JAHHUM010000900.1 coordinate 660,795, forward strand.
CAAAGTCACATGCAAAGCCATTCCAGATTAGTGGATCCAACAGTAGAAGATGAGTTCTTTTGGACAGAGATAGGCTGGGCAATATGTAGAATTTGATGGAACAGAAGATGTTGATGATTGGCTAAAACAGAGATTATAATATTCAGAAAAAGTAAATGCAGTTTGTCACAACAGATGTCTTTTCTATGTTCCTTGAAACATTTGCTTGTTTGGCAGAAAGCAGAGCTTGTCTATTGGTCTTTATATGTATTCTTGTGTATTTGTTTTATTTTTCCCCTTTACCTTTTGCTTCATAAGGTCAATTTACCTGAATCATGTTCATCTTTTAAATAGTTTTCCAAGCTGAACAGTTTGAGACAGTGCACTTGAGTTTAAAATGTGAATTACGCTTGGCCAAAGTTTAAAAAATAAAAAATCTGTTTGAAAATGCTCTTAAGTGTAAATGGTATGTTAATTAAAAAAAGCTGATCTATTGTTGTCATATTGCTCATCGTTTGACAGAGCTGTCTAAAATTCCCACGTATAACACTGATCTCACAAAACTGTTGAATATAGACTCACCGGCCACTTTATTAGGTACACCTGTCCAACTGCTCGTTAATCAGCCAATCACATGGCAGCAACTCAATGCATTTAGGCATGTAGACATGGTCAAGACAATCTGCTGCAGTTCAAACCGAGCATCAGAATGGGGAAGAAAGGTGATTGAAGTGACTTTGAACGTGGCATGGTCGTTGTTGCCAGACAGGCTGGTCTGAGTATTTCAGAAACTGCTGATCTACTGGGATTTTCCCACACTACCATCTCTAGGGTTTACAGAAAATGGTCCAAAAAAGAAAATATCGGCAGTTCTGTGGGCGCAAATGCCTTGTTGATGCCAGAGGTCAAAGGAGAATGGCCAGACTGGTTTAAGCTGATAGAAAGGCAACAGTAACTCAAATAACCACTCGTTACAACCAAGGCATGCAGAAGAGCATCTCTGAGTGCGCAACACGTTGAACCTTGAGGTGGATGGGCTACAGCAACAGAGGACCACACCGGGTGCCACTCCTGTTAGCTAAGAACAGGAAACTGAGGCTACAATTCGCACAGGCTCACCAAAATTGGAGAATAGAAGATTGGAAAAACGTTGCCTGGTCTGATGAGTCTCGATTTCTGCTGCGACATTCGGATGGTAGGGTAAGAATTTGGCATCAAGAACACGAAAGCATAGATCCATCCCACCTTCTTTCAACGGTTCAGGATGGTGGTGGTGGTGTAATGGTGTGGGGGATATTTTCTTGGCACACATTTTCAGCCCCTTAGGACCAATCATCATTCAACGCCACAGCCTACCTGAGTATTGTTGCTGACCATATCCATCCCTTTATGACCACAGTGTACCCATCTTCTGATGGTTACTTCCAGCAGGATAACGCGCCATGTCATAAAGCACGAATCATCTCAGACTGGTTTCTTGAACATGACAATGAGTTCACTATATTCAAATGGCCTCAACAGTCACCAGATCTCAATCCAATAGAGCACCTTTGGGATGTGGTGAAATGGGAGATTCGCATCATGGATGTGCAGCTGACAAATCTGCAGCATATGTGAGGTGCTATTATGTCAATATGGACCAAACTCTCTGAAGACTGTTTCCAGTACCTTTTTGAATCTATGCCACGAAGCAGTTCTGAAGGCAAAAGAGGGTCCAACCCAGTACTAGCAAGGTGTACCTAATAAATTGGGCAGTGAGTGTATGTATGTATATTATATACACACCATATATATATAGGTGTCGTAACCTCTCTAAAGGCATCTTCAAGTAATCATCACGGTCATCAAACGGCATTTTTCTTGACAAAAGAAGACCTTTTTAAGGGAAAAATGAAAAAAAGGAGCAGATTTACATGCTCTAGACAATCATCTATGCAGGACGAGCTCTGTTGAAGTAAACAGGTGAAAGAGGGCCCATCAGAAGCTCTGTTGAAAACACTGCTTGCCTTAGGCTTATTTAACAAATGGAATCCTTATTTTAATGGAAGGAATAACCCTAGGTCCTATGATTGGAACACAACACAATACTATGGCTACTACTATGACAGCTTGAACAGGAAGTAAACAGCCAACTATTGAGTTGACAGCAGCTGACTGTGAGCATACAGCTCATCAGGTAAGCAAATGCTTTGTTTTACAGTGGTTTTAACATTTTTTATGTCCATGTTTTTTATATCTAGAATAGAATAATCTTTATTGTCATTGTACTGGGGGGGTATAACGAAATTGAGGATTTTCTACAAAACATATATTCATGTTGTTAAATCAATAATGCTGTCTTCAAATGATAGTCTGGTGTATTTTACCATGATGATCACATTCAGTTGCAACTTTCTTTTTTCTTGGTGTTTGAGCCAAATGAATGAATTTTGACTACTTCTGCTGTCTGATTGTAATGTATGTCGGTATTTAAAATTTTGTTTCATTCACCACATGTGCAGGATTTTCTTAAAGTAAGAACAAATTGCACTGAGAAATGTAACTGTAATAGCAACGTTGCCGTAACATGGTTAAGTCCTTACAATTAAAACTCAAATTTGAGCAGAGAATTTTGGTACCACTACTTGTCTTGGCTGGACATCATGTTATGTGTTGATGCCCTTGTTCCAAAAGTAGTATTCACCTACTTTGTGCTTCTTTTGTATATGTTTTTCAATTAGAGTCATAAACCTAGGATGTAATTATTGTGATCTGCAAGCTGGAAGACAATTGAAAAAGGAAAAGTTGTAAAAAATATATATTAAAACAAATGCAATATTTAAACAAATTTTATAAAGAGATTTGATCAGCCATTTCTATTTTTCTACATATAAACTTTAAAAGGAAAATCTGCTTCTTAATCCATTCACCATGATAAAAGTAACTCTCCTAATAGTATATGCCATATTATCCAATGACTTTGTGATACAAATCCTATCAGTGAAATAACTTAAAATATGTATGAAGTTTGAGTACAAATTTGCTTCCCACATCAATTTTATCTCATCACTAAGCATTGTGTTGTAGGGAAACATGGTTGATGGCCAATAAAGATCACAGATTTTGACCTTCAAAATAGTAAACATAGACTCATAGATGTACTGACACTGGAATATGCAGGCGCACACACCAGTAAGTACATAGTCATTCAGGTATGTCGTTATCACACAGTCAGTCTCATTATTCTGTGTCCCCTGACATTTTAAGCACCACAGAGAGCTCCCATACTAATCTTGAGTGGAGCATCTCCTGTTTCCTGCACATTCTTGCCCCTAATGACAGTTTTATCATAAGTTATTATTGCTATCCCAATCCCGAGTTAAAATTATGTAAATGCTGTATGTTTGGTGTGAAAAACATCTTTATGTTTTGCTCAATGGTCGCTCAAGCGGCAATCTAATTTTGCTCTCTGACAGCCTAAATGAATCGCCTTGTTACGGTTTGAATAATGGTCTAAGCAGTGGGAGACGGGGTCGACGAGCTGAAGGTTGAGGATAGACCCACTTAGTTAGATGCCGCCTTATCGGATTGTACCTCTGCCTCATTCATTACCTTCCATCACTTTCCTTATTTGCAATAAGCAATATCATTACAGGACGATTTGCCTCAAACGTGGGGTTGAACTAATGTCAAGAGGCAGGAATAAATGCTCCAAGATTCGTAATTTGGGCTGCAATATAGGCTGGTAATAAAGCTTCAGATTCACTCACCCACACAACCTTCCCACGCACCCACACTGCTCTCTTTGTTTTTCCTCTGCCTCTTTTCACACTTACATTAGGGCAAGCAATAATGCAAAGAAAAACACTTTGGATGTTCTGGGATTTTCTCCAATTCACAATGTCTTAATTGCTCTTAAAGTATCAGATACGTCCAAAGTTTCTTCCTCCATGTTTCTGTCTCACATTTAAAATGACCATTTCTTTCTCTTTATCTTTTTGTTCCTAGGTCTGTTCACTTGTCTTTGTGACTCTGCTTCATGAATTTCCTCTACTTCCTTTCACACATATCAGACTCTAGCTACCCAATTTACTAAGGTATTCATTGTCACAAGCTGCAGGCCTGATTTCCAATTATGATGTACACCGACAAACACTTGAAATTACCTCATTTTACGGCAGTGTGCTTACTGGTTGATCTTCCTGCATGAAACCTCACCTTACTTCTAATCAAAATATAATCTATCTCCTGAAGTGTCATCTGGTTGAATGCTGTAAGAATACCATGACTGGCTAAGCTCAGCTGCTAACAAGGCTCAACTGTGGGTCAAAATCACAAACCTGAACTGTCTAACTCTACACTTAAAACAGATTCAGATTTATAAAACCTTTATTGTATTTATGTAAACTCAGAAGTGAGTATTTTTAATTTTTGACATTAGCCGCTATAGAAATAGACGAGCATAAACACATGCTTTACACTGATTTATATTCAATAGAGTACAGTTTGTACTTTGTGAAACAACTCTATTTAGTACTCTATTCAGTCTAATGCTTACAAAGGTAAGGCAGGCATTGTGAAACCTGCATTGTTGAATGTACAGGAGTGTTGCTGCTTCCCCTAATTCAGAACCAACTCCCAAACTTGGTTCTGTCACTCTCTCCCTATAAAGTTCACATGTGTAGCAGCGGTGGTTCAACTTCAATCCCCTCATTCTGAATTAGACCTTACATAAGACAATAACACCAAGGTATGATCAACACATCAAGATCTATACTTGATAATGTCTTCTGAAAGCGACTAAAATGTCCCCGGCTTTATGTAGTGTGCTCTTAGGTTGCTCTTCAGTAGTGCTTGTAGCTTCTATCTTTTTTGAAAGGTAATCTCCACACAGGTTTCAACCCTTCCAATTATCTGTTTTCAAAGAGACTACGATAAAACTCAAGAAGGGATGCTGAGTTATTCAGTTTCAATCTGATGAGCGGATGAATCACTGAACACTTTTTGGCACAGTGTAGCAAACCACTGATGGATACATGAAGCATCTTACTGGTATACCACATGACAGAATCTTCTCTTTGTAACAGGCGACTGTGGCTCAGTGGGAAGCGTAGTCGTCTTGCAATCAGAAGGTTGTGGGTTTGATTCCAGCATCCTCCTGCCATATGTTTATGTGCCCCTGGGCAAGGCACTTAACCTCAAGTTTACAGAATGAATGTGTGAGCGTTAGTGAGTGCGATTGGGTGAATGTGGCTCTAGTGTAAAGCGCTTTGAGCAGTCTGTATGACTGAAAAAGCGCTATATAAGTTCAGTCCATTTACCATTTAAGTAGAAAATATCCTCAAACCACAGTTTCAGTGTTTACTAGCAACTATGTGTATGTATCATAATGAATTACCTGCCTCTCCTACAATTAAAAGTTTTACTGACCTAATTTAAAAAGTGAGCTCTTGTAATCCAGCACGCACTCACCATGAATTAAGTGTGTCCCGGGGAGACAGTAAATTCAAGCCTCCAAAGTACAACTGCTGAACAATTTGCTTGACATTTAAAACCTCACACCTAATTTTATGCTCTGAAATGTCACCCCAAAAAATTGAGGAGATTCTAAATTCTTTAAAGGGGATATTTCTTGGTAAGTTTGAAAGATTCAACTGTAATGAAGAGCCCTTATTGATGAAAAGAAAAGGATAGTAGGCCAAGTGCTAAGACTTAAACAGTGGCCATTTATGAAGTTGAGGGTGGCATGGAGTGTACGTCCTGTGGTGTTGAAACAGTGCCTGAATAAAAGCTCCCACACATTTTCCGACAGTACACACTTAAACCTTTGGAGATTTCAGGGAAAGAGTCTGTTAGCATAGCTAAAGTATATTTTGTCTCAAAAACCAAGCTTTATGTTAGATCGGGTTTCGTGCTATGTTAAGTACTGTCTCATTGTCTCAAAAATTTAACATATCCATCACATATTAAATGCAAGCTAGAACTTGATGAAGATTTGGCACTCTGTGGATTGTTATACATGGTGTTACAACCTAGTGTCTAAAGTGTTGAACAATTAAAGCATAAATTCTTTCTAACATTTTTTTTAACTAAATAAGATCAAAATCAAAAAAAAAGTGAGCTGGAAGAAAATGAAGGAATAATTCCTATGAATAAAACTGAAAGAACAAAATTATTAATATATATTAATACACATTAATGGATAAATATACCTACAGATGGCTGAAAAAACAAACAAACATGAGTCTTAGCTACTTCAAATGACTGTCTAAAACTAAACCATCTTAATTGGTTATCAAATTCAAATCAGTGTCATAGCTTTAATGAATTACATTTAATCTGAAGCATGAAGCAAGCAGTAGAATATCAAAATACAGCAAACGAAAAGCGTAACACTCACAACATACACACAGTTACATAATAATTAAACTTAAAACAAAACTTATAACTGATAGTGCTGTATGAGTGACTTTCTGATCTGGTTAGTTCCGCATAATTGCAGGGTATGTCTGCACCCTGGTAGGAGCAAAACATAATCATTTCTCAATTAATGACTTCGATCAGCCAAGAGCTGACCTCTGCTTATTAATGATGGACTAAACTAAAATTAATAAAACAAACAAACCTCTAGTATTTAACTCATAAACAAAGCGAACAAACAACAAAAACAACTAAATATAAACTACACACTTAACTGAGAGATATAAAAATAAGCTATTTTTCCATGTAATATAGCTGATTAAATCCCAAAAATGTCTTATTTATCTGTTTGAATCTCAGATGTCAAAAGGAAGTCTAATTAGATGGTCCCACAGACTCAAGCTAACTGTATCAGATCTTCAAGGATAAAACTTGAAAAGATTGTGTCTTCTGTTGGTCACAACAAGGGGTTCGACCACGTTAGCCCCTCTCTCGGCTAGAGCGATAATAACTTCAACTCCAAGAGTGGTCCACCTGAAGGGCAATCATAAAAAGGCAAGCACATCTGGTCTATCCTGGTGTTGTCCTTTAGGATATCCATAGGTTCCTCACTTTGTTCACTTTGAAGTGATGTTGAGCATGTCAGAGGCATGCATAGAAAACAACTAATTGCAGAAACTTCACGTAAAAAATAGAACATCTTCAGTATAGCCTACAATACAAAAAACCCCAACATGATCAAAACTGCAGTTTCAGACTCTGTCCAGGTTCTCGTAACATTTGGGGTCCAGTTTCTAGCTCTGATGGAAGCTTTTTTTCTACAGTAAGGTCCAGTCTCATACTCAGAAACAAACTTTTCATGTCAAACAAACCCAGTCAGCCATGCAAGAGCTAATTTTGAAGTAACATGAGAGCTTGTGACTTTATACACCCAATGAGTTAAAGGGAGTTTTTTCTTCTTTGACACCAAAATGTTTTACAGATGTGCAACTTCATTTTCAAGAAAAAAAAAAAATTCCTGAGCACTGTTCTGCACATTCCAGCTATTTCACACATATAATAATTTCATTGGATAAAAAGTGTTTAACATTCAGAATTTTGACATTATATTTAGTATGGAACCTCATGATGATTAGTTAATTTAATATAAAGGAAACAAAATAGGTAACCTTTATGGTTTTTTGTCTTGGTCGAATATAGAGCCTTATAGAGCATCTGTAGATGGATTATATTCAGGCACAATATTAGCAGATGTAACAACCCAAACCAAGTCTGTTACAGCTTCCCCCACCTACAGTAGGTTGCTAAAATATTTTTAGTGTTTGTTCATGACAAACAAGGTAAGTTATTCAAATAAAAAAACAGCATTTTTTCTTATAATTTCATACAGTAAAGTATTCGGTTGTGCCACACTCTGCCCTACTTAATGCAAAAACCTGTTCCTTTTGTGTAATTGGGCTGGGGAATTGATGTTATGCACTTGAACAACAAATAAGAGAAATCAAGACCTATTACAATGCTTGATAGAGAGCAAACAAACCTGCAGACTAGTCAGAGTTTACGGTGGGTAAAAGTATATTCCTCTCTCTTGTCTACATGGTCATTGATCCTGAGACAGCTGAGGATCAAAATACCACCCTGAAGGCAGGGACAGATTGGTCAGCGCCACTGAAGCACGCCAGCAGCACCAACTTTGTTCCAGCTTTGGGACAGCCTATCCCAGATGGCTGGAAAGCTGGGGAACAATGAATTATGGCCGATGCAAAAACCACTGGGTAAGCACACTGGAGCATTTGTCATGATTTGGATATATGCATGACAACCAAACAGAGGTGGTGCTGGCCAGCCCACTGATAAAGGTACAGCAAATACACAAATCAGCTGTACACACAGAATGTGCGCATGACTGATTTCTATAGTAGGTGGAAATACATAAAAATAGATGACACTGGATGACTACTAAGGGAGGAATTCAACTTTCTGTTAAGCTTTGTTTTTTTTTTTTTCATTTTCGGGAATGCTTCTTTCTATAAATTGCTGTTATGTCCCTGTCTCCTTGTTTTCAACTTACTCATTTTTTTTCTTAAAGTAAACAAACCATAACCTCTCACCTCTCCTGACAAATGCACATTCACACACACAAGCCCAATTCAAAACCCCTACTATCTGACTTGGACTGCTGCAACTTCTTATTCGGTTGTCACGTCTGTATATTTAGGTGTGAAGCTGGAGTGCCTCTCCTTGGCTCTAGGTCACGGCTTTAGTCCACCAGGGATTCAGGCTTCTGCAGGCTTCTCAGTGCTCTAATGGGGCACAGAGGGAGAGCGGCTTTCAGCCGAGACCATCTACCTCCTGTGGCAAGCTTAATTGGGTATAAAGAGATGTAGCCTTCCCTACGCCCTTCACCTCGAGGTAAATCAAATCATATGTTTAAGTTAGGGCTCTAGACATGGTGGACAGGTTAAAACTACTTGCCTAGAAGGTAAGGACAGCATCTGCCCATGTCTTTGTCTCAGATGAGTACAAATTAGTGGAACATCAGATGAACATGATTTTTTAGAATAGTGCACTTAAGGCTTTGTGGAATTACTTCTGTTCCAAGGGTAAACTGGCCTTTATTTTGATGAATGAACTGGAACGTCACTTCTTCCTGGCTTTCTTTAATTTCCCCTTCAAACGGATAAATCAAGTCGGAAGCTGCTGAACCTATAGTCACTCTGGGGCATTTCGAGTGGCACCAGTGATCATGAAACCTCCTCACTAACAGAAAAAAAACAATCCTTATAAAAAAGGAAAATAAATCACCGAATCTGCAGGTCAATAGTCGTGAACAATAAACGTCCATCTCACTATTCCTTCATCATTCTTCAAAGGGAGGATGGCAGGAAAGGTATTGTGGGGGTGGGCTCAGTGTGGATAGAAGTGTTAATATTCGTTAATTTACTAAAAGCCATGGGACCTTTTTTAGGTGATGGATTGTCACTACTAAATTAGTATGTGTGACAGCTGCAGTATTCAGCAGAGTGAGCTAAAGAGGACCTGGCCAGGGTATGCAACGAAAACTGAGCGGGTTTGAAACTTTAAGCCCATTTGAAGCTTGCACGCAAGAATAAAGCAGTTTCAAAGCATTGTAAAGTGTATGCTTCTGCTTCTGCTTCTGCTGCTTTGTGGATTTTCTTTTTCAGGCTTTGCAGGCTTTTTATTATAGATAAAAAAAACCTTGATTAACACTTCTAATACAAAAGTGTGAAACCTGACAATCTAACCAATAATTTCAGAATTAAACACGGGCTAAATTGGTTAGCATTGTTGCACTTATTTCACAGTTTTAGATCTCTGTTTGGCTTCCTCTTCTGAAATACCAACTCCAAGAACTGCAGGTTGCTGTTAGTGTAGATGATTGTTTGCCTCTGTTTTGGCCATGCAATGGACTGACAACGTTGCCTTGTGTCTTGTGCAAAAACACATTTACACGATTGTGTTTAGGAATAGTGTTAACCTTTTTTCAAGAACTATAAACTTAAAAAGCTGTCTTTTACATAAACTTGAACAAAAAGTGCAGCTCAACCTGATGATATTAAATGATGATCTACTTGGGACTTAACAAAAGCTGTAAAGAGACTTTCAGTGCAAACTTTATCTGGACTGATTCGCAACATTGTCCCTCAAAGGCAGGTGTTTGTGGATTGCAAAGTATGACGGTGAGGTCCAGCCATAGATACCTCTCTTGGTGGGGCTCCGTTATTAATAATGTTCATTTATCGTCTCACTTTAAACATGAATATAGTACTTTCCTCCTTTTTTTACACCCAACAATATAAACTCAATTTTAATGTTTTGCAGGTTTTTTTTTGCATCCCATTTCTGTTGTTACTATGCAGAGCCTGCTGGAAGACAAAGTGAAACCCGGTATGTTTGCAAGTAGTCTATGACTGACAAGAAACGAATGAAGCTGTACCTTAAACTATTCTCACATTTCAAACTCTTCTCTCTACCCATTGGGCAGCTAGGTATAGTAAAAACAAAAAACCTTTAAACAATGAGTTAAAAGTTTGTCACCCGACGTTCTTAAATATAATTAGAATTGTATGAAAGAGAAACACCAACTTTGTGGTGTATTGAAATTAGATTAGTTTAAATTTATTGTCCAAAGGACATTTATCTTGGATACAAGCACTGGCTGCTGTTTAAATCTAAAGTCCAGAAAAATTAACATAACATTCATACATATATAATGTCTCTCTATGTATATCGCGCATTGTTTATTAAAATTATAAGACCTAAAAATAAAATAAGAACATAATAAATATTATTCGACATATTTCAGTCCAAATTTTAAATTAGGTTTCAATATTTAACAAAGAGAGATTATGTTAAAGTATGTGTATCAGCTTTGAAAAGAACAGGTAAAAATACCAAGGAGAAGGTTGGCATATACTTAAAATAAAAAATAAAAATAACAGTTTGAGTTACTATGTTAGATTGTTCTGAAATACACACATGCCATAACAGATTCAAATTTGCCCTCATTGACCCATTTTTCTCCCAGAAAAGAAAAAAATATATTTGTTAGCACTAGAAGCAATGGCAAATCGATATTAAAGTAGCATGCTTCTCTTTATGCAGTTAGCAAACATAGTTTGAAACTGACCGGTTTTACAAACTCACAGTAGTGGAAGAAACAATGAAAGCTCCTGCAAATAAGTGTGAGCACAAATATACACCGAGAAATGTTGAATAAAGGATTAGAAAACTTATAAGTCATCATTCTTTAAATGTAGAAATGATGTTAAACTAGTATAAATCTTTCCTGCAGATGTGTTCAGTGCGGATGTGGTAAAACCAGAGGGGGCTTCTGTTTGACAGCATGTCAGATGTGCTGAGAACAACAGGCAGGAGCTCTGTCAGCTCCTCACTTAAACCCCACCCCAGACTGCTGTGTCAGCTACCACTTTATCGATTAAGATGCTTCTTTGGGGAATTTTGCCTTAATCCTTTGTCACAGGGGCACCAAAACCAATTGAACAGAGAAATCAGATGTATAAATAAGCAATGATCTGCATGAGGGTGCCCCACAACAACCCACTGACATGGTCACCTTGACATAACCCTGCACCTCCATCCAAGAGCAATCAGTACTGACTAGACCTTGTACACACACACCTTTCAAACGAGAGAAAGAGTACGATTTTCACCTTACTCTTTAGGTAAAGCTGTGAGCTTTCCTGAAAGAGATTTCACCACCTTTTTATACTGCTCCAAAAAATTATAAGACAGGTGTTAAATCTACCAAATAAAGGTTTCATTAACGCGTGTAATTGCGACTCTGGATACTGTTCTGTCATTCCTCACTATTGGTGTCACAGGATATTTCCGCTGCTACACACTTAAAGAAATCTCAAGAGAAAATTGCCTTTAAACAAACCCTATTTGATCGGTGAGGGATATGATCAGGACAAAACTTTGACCCTATGTTATGCCTGCAGCTATTGAGGTTCACTGAAACACTGGTTGCAGATGACAAATCTAGACTGATGAAAGACTGAAAGATTTAAGATTTATTTATCCTTCCAAATACTTAACTTGTAATTTATTTCACTACAGTAAGAACATCTCACTTCCAATTTGTTTTTAAATTGCAATCTGTTGCAAAAGTGTTCATACCTTTTGAACGTTTCATCTTTTTTCATGGTACAGTCATATACAAGCATATTTTACTGTTATTTTGTGTAATAGATGAAAACAGAATATCTTTTAATTGAGAAGTGAAAAGAAAATGAGACTTCACAAGTTTTTTTCCAAATACAAATCTGAATAGTGTGGCATGAATTTGTATTCCAGCAAAGATGCACAATAACTTTTTTTAATCAATACTGGTAATCAATAACTTTCTCCTTCCAAAGGCCAATAACTGATAACATGCTTTAAAATAAGACTAGTGAGTAAAAGTGTAAGATCATGACATCAATACTCAAAACTAGACCAGAAACAGTTGACTCATTAAATGAAGATCTAAAGTGAGACCAGGGGTAGGTGTGGTGATAGTTTGCGGAACACAGAGCATGTTCATATTGAGCCTAAATTACTAAATAGGATCTAAAGAAGGATCTAAAGAAGCCAATCGCCTTTTGATGTAATTACTCTTTAATTACTCAAAATGTTCAGGTCTGCGCAATTTAAGCTCAATCTTAATATGGTAAATGGACTGAACTTATATAGCGCTTTTCCAGGCATACAGACCGCTCAAAGAGCTTTACACTAGAGCCACATTCACCCAATCGCACTCACTTACACTCACACATTCATACACCGATAGGTAGGCAACTTGAAGTTAAGTGCCTTGCCCAGGGGCACATCGACATATGACATATGGCAGGAGGAAGCTGGAATCGAACCCACATCCTTCTGATTGCAATACGACTACTCTCCCTACTGAGCCACAGTCGCCTGATGCCTTCTATATATTGTATATAACGTTGAATACATGTTTCAGTTTCTACATGCGCAAAGCTAGGAGAGACATACCACAGATGATTTGGAGCTTTAATGCAGAGTTCAATATGAGCTCTGGGGGGCCATCACAGTTTTAGGATTTTTATCATGTGTGTACATTGAGTAACTACCACAAAAAATCTTACTAAATAACATTCAGGTTTAAAATTGTAATTTGATAAAATGTGAAAAACTATACGAACCAATGCACACCAAATATCTGCTTAAATGTGCATTTTGGCTCTCCCTAGTTCAGACTGGAACTCTGACACTGTTGAGTGAGCATTGGAGGGTTCTGTTCTTATCACTATGCTCTGCTGGCTGTTTTTGTTGCTTGTTGGGTCAGGAAACATGAGCTCAGCACCTTGGCCTCTCCCTCAGACATGCACAGAATGGCCATGTCAGCACACAATGAGGACACTTTCTACCAAGGTGGATGTTCTCAGCATGCTAAAATGTCTACAGTGCTTTCCTGTGGCTGTACAGGCATTTACATCATTTTATTCACCTCAGGATACATAGAGAGCATCAAGAAGGAAAAGAATGGCCGAAAATCTACATTCCCAGGTTCTTTTTTAATTCTAACTCCAATCAGTAACAGGTAAAGACATTAAACTCCAAATATAGCAATGATTAAGTGATTAAGTGATTGGATTTTTCAGTATGGATGCCTTACAAGGATGAGCTACAATTTCCATCCACTGGCGTGAGTGATTATGATAAAGAAATAAGAACTGTGAGGAGACGGCAAAATATACGTCGATGATAGATTCCTGATAGCAAAATTGATCACCCAACACAAAAAGGTCTTCTGCATGCCCATTTGATAAGACATGGTCCATCACCTGGCCACAATTCACAAGAAGTTTTATCTATTTCATTCCAAGTATCTCATTGAAAAGCAGTCCTAAAAATAATACTTTCCCTTTCCACCCCCTTCAGCTCATAATACATATAATCTGATAGTGAATCACAGACAGAAGAAAAACTGAGACACTGTCAAGAGCAGTCATTTATGGTAATGTGTTGGTCTTTAGTATGACTGAGTGACTCAAATGGAAAGTGGCATAACTCTGACTGTACATGTGTCTCACACGGCAATTTATAAGAGGGCTAAAGGGCTAAAGTTGAAGATCTCCTCAGCACTGTTGTTCATATGGAAATGAGCAGTAATGAAGTCTGCACTGTCAACTTCAAATCTCCCTCCATTGTCAGAGTGATAAAGGACACTGAAGGTAATTAATTTCTGCCAAAACAGTGATTGCAGAAGTCGAAGATAATTATGTTGCAGACAATGATGAGGCTGCTTTGTGCTGCCTTCAAGTTTCATGCCCTCACAAATCTGTCAAGAGGACTACATAATGCACAATGTAACCTTTGAAGACTTTCTATGTTTCCTAGGTAAAGATAACTGAATGAATAAATGAATGTATACTGTCAAAGTCTTCTCATCATTACACACAAATGTATCAGGACACCTTAGACCTGAGCAACCTATAGTTTTAAAGGAACTATCCCTAATCCTGCACATTTGAACCATGAGTGAGAAGAACAGTTTATTTTTAGATGTAAGCCCCGCCCCCAAAAACCCTCCTTCTCTTCTTCCTGGTCTCCTCCCAGTCGACATGCACAAGACTAACGGGCACCTCAAGCTCGTGCATGGTCCTCCAGAGGAAACAAGGCTTCATCGAGGGACTTAGTTTTCTTTGACATAAAAATTGTTACATCTCGGGTAAATTATATTTTAGGCAGTGGAGGTATCATACCTTCCCTCGTGCTTTGGCAGCCATGTTGTTCTGTTTACATACTCTGTCGAGCATGCGCTAGAGGAGCTGTTGCTTAGCAAAGGCTCCGCCCCTCATTGTGCCATTGGCAGAGAACAGTCATACAATACATTGTGTAAAAATCTTTTTTCTTACCCAGACAAAAATAAATTCAGGTGTAGTTCCTTTAAACATACAAGTGCTCAAGTTTCTAAATTATATTCTAGCTGAGACTTTATTCTTTTAGTCTTGGGTAAAAAAAATATTGGGTGGCCTGAAACCCCAGTGGTTAGCACTGCTGGCTCAAAAATAGATAGTCCTGAGCTTTTATGTGTGGGATTTATGTTCTCCCTATACCTGAGTGGGTTCACTTCAGGTACTTGAAAGGTAATGCTAGGTATTTTCTTCACACACTGTTATTTGGATTATCTAAATTCCTCTTATTGTTGAGCTATGTATTGTCTCCATGTTGGACATGTTCCAACCTGTCAGAGTATACCCCTCCTACCCAATGACTGCTGGAGACAGGAACTAGCGCCAATAGGGTTGAAAGAGTAAAGAAAAATTGTTGGGTGGATAGATGAATAAAACAAAACAGAGAGTTGTAATTTTAAACATGTCTTAGAACTCTGTTATGGAGGCCAAATCCTGCCATAATTAAGAATATATAGAGTAATTAAATTATTCAATGAGACATAAATGTATATATGTAATTTAATTAGCTTCTTTATTTATTCACCTTTGTAATAATTACCTTATTTATTTATTATCCATCACAATTTTCAACTTTATTTATTAATGAGCTATTTTTAAATGTATTTACGTATTTTAGGTTTTAATATTTTCTGTCTTTCTTATTTTTTTCTGTCTGTTTTAATTTTTCATTTATGTCATCTATGTTAAGTGCATGATAGGGCAGACGATGTGTTCCTGTCTTTGGAGTAATTTAGCTAATGTCGATTGGACCAATTGGTAGCACTCATAGACTGTGTATAGAGCATCAAATGTTTAGCCCCAGTTAGTCAAACAATTATTAAGAAGGGAAAGATTAAAAGACAAAACTGTGACAAGAGGGCAAAAGAAACGTGTACACAGTAGCTTACTGTAAATTTTACACAATCAATATCAATACATACAGAATGTACTGTACATACATACATACTACTCCTACAATGTTTAAGTGAGTTCAAAATAATTGTTGAAGCAAAGACCCAATAATAACAAAATCACTTAGTCTAAATCCAAGCTATGCAGATGCTCTGTTTACACCGAAGAAGATTCATTCTTTTGTGTACCAAATGCGTGAAGAGGCTGACATGATTTGGACATGAGTTTGGGGTAATTTAGATAGTAAAGATGGGACTCATAGAACTTGCACAAGCTATGGAATTTACATCCCCAGATGGTCAGAAGATTTTTAAGAGTGGAAAATTTAACAAATGAAACAACAGAAACACCACAAAGTTAATTGTTATATATGTAGTAGGGCACAATATTTTAAAATGCATACTTCATTTAAGTGACAGGACTTAATGCTTCACAAAAGGTGCTGTCTTGCTTCATGTTTGGACCCACATGCATAAAAAACATATTTAGGTATTTGAACATATGAGGAAAGGCATTGGAATAGTCAGTTATCTTACATATCATTGCACTGAAATTGTGTACATTTGTGGCAAACTGTATATTTGTGTCAGCTTCTCTAAAGCCAGTTATGTCAGCAATCTTGCCAAGAATAACTTGATGTTTAAATAGATATTCTCAAACATTTTTTGTTTGTTTGCAATGAGGGCCAATGAGGCCTTGAAATTGTGTAGCAGTAAGGCAATAAAATGGCTGTGAAAAATACATATAATCTATTTGAATTACACTCCTGCTGGGTTTCTGTAACCTTCCTTCAAGCTACATGTCGTACAGGCAAATCCACAAGGCTAATAAAAGTGAATGCTGATCACGCTGCTATACTTGTGCAGCAAAGGTGTGACAGACATAGGTATTACAATGTATCAAAAAACAACTTCTTTCTGAGCTCTCCTACTATCAGAACGGTTCTTAGACTCATGACATTCATGTGAGACATGCACAGACACTGACAAGGGGGGTGGGGGGTGGGGGGGTGGGGGTGTGGCTGATGGGCTGCATGTGGACTCAAGAACAGATACTGAAAGAAAAGGAAAAAAGCTGAAAAACTGACACTTGACATAAGTCACCTGAATGCAATCAGGCTTCTACTGACATCAGCACCATCATCATCGCCACCAGCTGTCAGTTCAAACAAATGTGTGCTGACAGTGGAATGTGTAGACTGAGGTGTGGAAACATATTTACTGAATGTGTATCTGGTTGCATGATGGTTCTCTTTATTTGTTATGTTTTAGATTGTGTTCTTTTAACCCTCAACATGGACCGTGTCATAGGTCTTCTTACTCAGGCATTCATATGACAGAGGCCAATGTCCTCTCAGCATCCTTGAGCGCCTGTGATGGGCAACCACCCAATGACTGATCACCCACTCGTTCCCTCCTGTCAGCACTTTCGCTCATCCGGCTTGTCATCAGTGCTGCGCGGTAATAAAACCAATGTCAACCTTCTCGCTGCAAAGTGCACATCGGAGATAAGGGAAGGAAATCTTCATTCTTTTGGCTTTTTGTTCCAAATTAATTTCCCACAGTCTTAGTACACACCATTTAGTGCTGACAGTGGGCTAATTTCTAGTGGCCTAATTTAAGCACTCATTAAGAAGTTTCAGCGCTTTAATGTCGTTCTCTGTTTGAGCTTTCCAGTAAAGTGTGGGTTTCTAAATGAAAATTACTGATAAAAAGACGTTACTCTGGAGCAACAGCAGCGTCACTTTTGTTAATTGAAGCAGCATGCGACTGTCGTGAACTTTAGAGAGAATGGGGCTGTATACGGTGTCAGGCTTATTGCAGGGACATGATCATCAGTGCAGGGAAATCTCTTGTTGCCCATCAAACAGAGGCTTTGCTGCTGCAAGGACCACCTGCCCAGTGTAAATCCTTTCATCCAGGCGAGAGAAGTGTAATGTTATAAAGTGCATATGAGAGTACGGGGACAGACAGTAATCATTAGCAGGGCAAACACACAGTAATATAGAAACACAGTTTTGCTACCATCTGCCCTAAACTAAAATTGGAATCTTTTTTTCTTATCTTTAAGCTCACTTATCATTACCTCCAAAGAGTAACCTTGCCTTTCCATGCTGGCTCAGTATGCTTATCCAAAATAATGTTTACAACAGATTACAGCACGTTGGAACTATGAGTCCTTACAGAGGACATGCTAGGAGGCCGTACAGACAACATTAAGAGGAGATAAGAAAAACTCATAAAAAGTACCATTTCATTTCCTTAAAACACAATGGATGCCAATGTTTTATAACTGGCTACTATCAGCTTGGCAGTCATACCTCTGTTATCATTTCAGACAATGGAGAGGTAAGCAGCCTTAAAATGATGAAGCATCCTGACAAACCTTTTTACAGAAACTTGGAGAAGCTCCTACCGTAGCAGCTAAGGACCTTCAGATATCTAAATGTTTTGCAAGCATCTCAAACTTTGAAATAGACTCCTGCAGAAGATCTTAAACGCTACTTTATATTAGGCTAAAATTTTGTTTTACTCCACAGATTGTGTTCAAATCCATCCAGGGTTATAACCCCTGAAGCTACGTTGATAACCTGGTTATTTAGATGCATGCCAGCGCTCAAATATTACTGTAATGATATTTTTCTGCTAGTTTAGAATTCTGCACGGTTTATAGGTTTTCTCTTCTCTTTGTTTTCCAAGCAAAAGGATATTGTCATCTAGCATTTTGAAACAGTCTCTCAAAACTTAAAACGAGTTTCAATAAAAACTGCTCCTAAGTGTTATGTAATACAACAAGGCAAACACTTCCACACATCCTGCCCTATTCGGGGGACAAGTACAGCGTCAGACATCACGATGGGATGAGTTCTTTGAGTTAACTCAAACAATACTCAAAGAGGGATGGACTGATGGAATGAGAAACAAACAGAAACAAGCCCAATTTGACAAATTAAGATTCTGTTGCAACAAAAAATTATACTTTAGAGTTCGGTTAAATTCCAGACAATATTTTGTTTAGTTTTCCTCCTTGCCTCGTGTTGCTCAGCATCATTAAAGACTTTCTTTAACTGCATTTTTTCTTTGTCTCCAATTCGACTTTGGTGTGATTAAAGTTGAGAGACCACCCAACAACTTCACTCAGATAAAACAGTTGCTAACTCTGCTACAGAACCACATTCAGCCTGGTTCTCTCTTTTCTAAGCTGAACAAAATCCATGTAACTACTCAAAACAGTGGATCTGTCTGACCAACTGTTGTCTTACACTTCTTTGAGGATCTATTTATTTTTCTACAAACTTATAGTTATCTCACATCAGTCTACAGGTAAGGTAACTACAGTACCACAGATATTTTCACAGGATCTCTCTTCTGAGCTATCCATTTTACACAATCTTTATATTTCTTCCAATAATTTTTTGCCTCCCACTTGAGCGTTTTCAACTCATAGATACAACATACTATTTCTAGGTCTGGTGCTTTTTGAATGCATTGACACGACTGGTGTTTATATGCATTCAGAAGCCAAACAATAGATTATTAAAAAGTTGTGTTTATTCATTGTACAAATGTAAATGGAAAAAAAAAAATTATATATAGTTTTTTTAACAGAAAGAACTGTGCAGTAGAGACCTGCATCGGGCGGGAAGTCCCGCGGGTCCCGACACAAATGTCGCGGGATCGGGCGGGATTTACGTAGTCTCAGGCGGGATTCGGCGGTCAGACCAAAACACATCGGTCCCGACTCCCGAGTGAGAGTGAGGCAACATAACAACAAAGCATGGAGAGTGGTAAGGAGACAATGGCTTCTGTGGAAAAAAAAATTAGAGAAGGGCAATACAACCTACTGAATAAAGCAGGGAAGTCGGACATTTGGACCCGCTTCAAAATTCAAAAATAAGTAATAATTAACACTGTAATGATTAACTATCACCATTGTAAGAAAATGTTTTATAAACAGCCCAATAAACACCATAACCTGATCTACTTATTCAGCTACTTTTCCTCTCGCGCGCGTCACGTGACATACTGCGGCCTTTCAGCACCTGTCAATCTAGTCTTGCTCGGTCTCGGAGCGCTGAAGAAAAGGTAGGGGGTTGGGGGTTCTCAGGATCAGGATCGGGCGGGAGCGGTCAGAAAAGCCTCGGGATCGGGCGGGAGCGGTCAGAAAAGCCTCAGGATCGGGCGGGACCGGGATTGAAAACTCAGTCCCGTGCAGGTCTCTACTGTGCATTGTGTTTTTGAATGTTGTGGGAACTTTGTACTTCAAAGTATTCTGGAAGCACATTCAAGTTATAGTTGTCAAAATTACCAAAATTAAGATGTTTTGCTCCGATAAAATACTTCTAGTGAATTAAGCGGGGGTCACAGTGTTAAGGGAGGTTTAGCGGTGTGGCGAAGCGAAGTGGAGCGCCGTGTGTGAAGGGAGCGGCAACATTGGCAATGCGAGAGTTGTTTCGGGGGTGCGTGTTGGGAAGCGATCAACGCGGGGGTTGGGCGGCAAATAAGACTTAACGATTCTCAGTAGAGTGAAACTGCGACCTTCCTTAAGAAGATTATAAGGATAAAAGAGGGCTGGGCGGGGGAGAGGCAGACGAAGAGAATGGAATATAGAAGAAAAATTGCTCTTACATGTATGGCGACGCATTTTCAGCACATATTTGTGTTTTTGAGTGTAGTCCTGTGCATGTTTTTGCCTTTTATACATGTTTTTTTGGATTCAATCGAATATAGCCAGCATTGAAGTTATAGTGATACAAAACATTTGGACTTTCCATTTTAATGCATTTTATTTAGTCCATGAGTGCAGCATAGTGGGAGGGTATTCGTCTAAGCCGTGAAAATTAAATTCAAAGGAAATCCTGTGATATCTTGGTTCATAATTTCAGTTTATTTTATAGTACCAAATTACAACAAATGTGATCTCGAGGCACTTTATAGAACAAACCAGTGTGATTTCATTATTTATCTATGTACGGAGATAAGAGATTCCACAATTCAAGACTTCAGGTTGGCCCAACACTATACTAATCGTGATTATGTTGCATTCCGTCCTGATTGCATCGATCCAGCGTAGATTCCAGGTAACAGTTTGGTAACAATAAATGTGCAAATTGTGATTGAGTTCTATGTTATCCATATGGTTTCTCGAGAAATACAATATTTATTTCCCCACAATCAAGCTGTCATTTGGGTTTTTTAATCTTTTGCTAGAATAAAATAAAACCCGTGGTGATAGAGCATTTCAGGTGGTGGCACCGAGACTCTGGAATGCTCTCCCTCTATCACTGAGCGCTGCTCGGTCAGCACGTCTGGGCGCAGACTGGGGACTCTGATGTGTGTCACATAAAGCAAGAAAGTCTGCAAGGACTCACTTTCTTCAGGCGGGCTTTTAGTTGCAATGATTTGGATGTTACTGAGGTGTTGGAATATAGTGGTTGTATTAGTTAAGATATCGGTGGTGTGGTAAATTTTTTTTTATTCCTGATTATGTTGTCCTTTTTTTAATTGTAAACGCACTTGGTGTGATGTTTACCGAGTGTCTTTAAAGATGCGTGGATAGTATAGGGAGACTAGAGAAGGGTTTACCGCTTACTGGTAAATTAGAGCTAGAGAATCAGTGTTCTAGATTTGGTGGTTGAAGAGGGCGGATGAATCAGATGATGCTGAGAATAATGAAATGACTTTTGAGGACAGGTTGAGTGAAGAGCTCTGATGGGGGAATGCCCATGATGATGATTTCCGGATGTGTTTAAGGACTGGAGAAAGAGAACTTTGAAAACAGTTAAACGAAGAGCAGAATAAAGTAAACTCTTCTTCATCCTCTTCCTCAACAATTGTCCGCATGTCTGCGCTTCCATGTCTCTTGATAGCAGAAGCCAAGTGATGGTAGGGACGAGATAGGAATGTGTTGTATAGTATTGAGGAGAAGAGAGGATTCAGGTGCGATCACGGGGCTTCGCTTTTCAAGATCCATTCACATGCAAAACACTGGCGCTTCCACATGGGCAAGATGAGGGACGGCGAACAAGTTGACAGGCTTGACATTGGGCAACCATTGGAGAGTCCAGCTCTCATAGTCCTGATTGACAAATGAAACGCGGCTGGAACTAGCCTTACTTTACGATTGGGCTGACTATGCCAAGACCATGGAGGATGCATACTCCAAAAAGTTTTCTCGGGTCGTAAATTAGGGGATCTAACTAGAATATCAAATGTTGGAGATGTGTGCAGTGGGAGGACTTGAGCTAAGGACATTCAGTACTTAGTACAAAAAACACGGTGTTGCCTATTAGGGGGCTTAGAATGTATATAAGCGATAGCCCAAGGGTTTGGGTGGCGAAGCTGCGGGCGTGGGCCTATGGGTGTAGAACCTAGCGCATAGTCAAAGAGACGTGGGTATCAGAAGGATAGATGGAGGCTGCAGGAGAGCACGCGTTGTGAGGTGTGAAGGGTGGGTTGCATCTCAATGTTTTTCCACTAAGGTAAAAAGGTTCTATGCTGAAAAAAGTATGAATTGTTCAGAAAAGGTTAAAATCAGCAAAAGGTAATTCCAGCCACTGTAGGTATAGTTGATCTTTACCTTAACTGGAAGATTTGCAAAGGCTGCAAACATTTGTGAATCCAGTGAGTTCCATGACAGACAGAATCGGATTCATAAAAGGATAAAACAGAGCAATGTTGCTGTGATATGTTCTGCTTCCCGTTATTAAAAAGAATAAAAGAAGATACTATTTCCTTTTCATCTTTTTTTAACACAACATTGATTCCAAAACTAGTTAAATCTTCTCCCTGCAATAACACCTTCTACACTGAAGAGTGTTGCCAGCAGACCTTATGTTGCTTAGATATACTGAGTTTACTGACAGACCAACCACCATTTAAAGTTGGTCAAGCATTAAATCTGCCAATTACATTTACCGGACAATTTGTCACTGCATTTCTAATAGGGACTGAATGAGGTTTGCGTTTGTCTACTCAAGATTATTGTACTCCTCAGGATAAGCAACAGCAGAAAAAAGGTTGAAATAAAGCAAAATCAACAACCCTGTTTGCAAACCTGAGTAAATTAAGAAGGATAACAGGTCCACATGCACTAAGCAGATAATGCTTTTCACAACAAGAAATAATAAGTCTTACTGTTGTGTTCATTAGATACAGGTAGCCAGAAAAAACAGCACAAGTACAGTATCTCACAAAAGTAAGTACACAGCTCACTTTTTTGCGAAAAATGTTTTATATCTTTTAATGGGACAATACTGAAGATATGACACTTTGATACAATGTAAAGCAGTCAGTGTACAGCTGTATAAAAGTGTAGTTTTCTGTCTCTTAAAATAATTCAACACACAGCCATTAATGTGTGTACCGCTGGCAACAAAAGTAATTATGCTAATAAACAAAAATGTCCAAATTGTGCTCAAAGTGTTAATATTTTTTTTTGTGGCCACCATTATTAGGCCAATAAGGCCATGGAGTTTACTAGAGCGTCACAGTTTACGCCTGGAATCCTCTTCTACTCCTCCAGGAAGATATGGAGCTGGTGGATGTTAGAGGCCTTGAGCTTTTCTACCTTCCATTTGAGGATGTCCCACAGATGGCCATTAGGGTTTAGGTCTGGAGACATGCTTGGCCAGTCCAGCACCTTTACCATCAGTTTTCTTAGCAAGGCAGCAGTCGTCTTGGAGGTGTATTTTGGGTCATCATCATGTTGGAATACTACCCTGTAGCCGAGTTTCCAAAGTGAGGGGAATACGCTCTGCTTCAGTATGTCACAAAATATGTTGGCGTTCATGGTTCCCTTAATGAAGTGTAGCTCCCCACAACCGGCAGTATTCATGCAGGCCCAAACATGACACTCCCACCACTATGCTTGACGATAGGCAAGACACACTTGTCTTTTTACTCCTCACCTGGTTGCTACCACACACACTTGAGACCATCTGAACCAAATAAGTTTATCTTGGTCTCTTCAGACCACAGGACATGGTTCCTGTAATCCATGTCCTTAGTCTGCTTGCCTTCAGCAAACTGTTTAAGGAGCTTTCTTGTGCCTCATCTTTAGAAGAGGCTTCCTTCTAGGATGAATTTGTTGCAGAGTGCGGCATATGGTCTGAGTACTAAAAAGGTGACCCCTCTGGATATGACGTTGATCACATGCACTCAACTTCTTCAGTCTACCATGGCGAGGCCTGTTCTTAGTGGACCCTGTCCTGTTGTTGACAGTCTTCTTATAGTCTAGGCCATCTTTATGTGGAGCAACAATTCTTTTTTTCAGATCCAGAAAGTTCTTTGCCATGAGGCGCTATGTCGAACTTGACCAGTATCAGAGAGTGTGAGAGCAATAACACCATATTTAACTCACCTGCTCCCCATTCACACCATAGACAAGGTAACTCTAACGAGTCACCTAACACCATGGAGCCAAAATGGCTAATTGGGCACATTTTGGACATTTTCACTTAGGGGTGTACTCACTTTTGTTGCCTGCTGTTTGGGCATTGATGGCTGTGTGTTGAGTTAGTTGGAGGAAACAGCACATTTACACTGCTATATAAGTTGTACACCGACCACCTTACATCATATCTGCATTATTGTTGTGTGTCAAGATATAATGCAATATTTACAAAAATTTGAGGGATGTACTCAGTTTTGTGAGATGTTGTTATAAATAAGTAGTGCTGTGTGAGAGCACAAAAGCTACAGGGGAGTGTGGTGCGTTGCTGCGGGAGCACAAACAGGTTCTTTAATGGAGAGAGGGATGTGAGGAGAAATTCATTTGTGAGATGACACTCTCTCACAGCCCCAAAGCACAATCCCCATGAGAGGCCTGCTGTGGCTCAATGGAATGGGGGATGGATACGTGTGTGTGTGCATGTGTGTGTGTGTGTGTGTGTGTGTATGTGTGTGTGTCTGATGGCCAGATTGAGGAATGAGGTGAAGAGATGCAGAGGTGTCTGTGTCGTGTCTCTGTTGAAATCATTTAACCCTGCTGCATGCACAGCTCATCATATCACACAGCAATACAAGTTTGCCTACATCGATACTCATAGCAGGAAAAATGAGGTATGAAAGGATCCTATCTGAAAACAATGTGCACCATAAAACCCCCGTTACTTACAAAGTAGCTGCTACAAATGTTTTTAGACAAGGCAACAGCGCAACAATTTTGAATTGGTGCAAGTGGAAATATATGTTTGTAAGTGCTACAAAAATAATGCAATAATGACATGATAGCAGTGTTACTAAAGCTCATGCTATGCTACTTTAATGTTTTGTCTGCACTGATGAAGATCCACTCACCCCAGCATGCTGAATGCTTGAAGTGACTTACACAGCATGGCACCACAACCTATTTTCTTATTAATTCACCTAATTATTATTTGACTACTTTCACATCAATATTTTCAGGTGCCATTAAGTACGGAAAAAGAAAACACACTAGATGACACTGTCACACTCTAAATTTTACATCCAAAAATATACAAAGAACTGAGATTGACGTTTTACAAAATGTGCCCAATTTTTCTTTACCTACACAAAACACAGTTTTATACATGCAAGCATACAATATGTGCCAACAAGAGAAACAGCTTGAGGGGCAGCTTAACTACTGGTGGTGTCTCCATCACGTCAATTGCTCCAATTGAAGCTGAATTGTTTTTAATTAAAAGTAAATGAGGTGGCTGATATCTTAAATCTTTAGGCATCTTAATGTTTAACAAAGAGTCAGTTTCCTTCATCTGAGTTATATAATTAAGCTCTAAACGAATTGGACATAATTTTTGATGTCACATTTCTCAACCATTTATTTCTAGTTGTACAGTACCGAGCCCAAAGACATCTACAGGGGTTGGACAATGAAACTGAAACACCTGTCATTTTAGTGTGGGAGGTTAATGGATAAATTGGACCAGCCCGGTAGCCAGTCTTCATTGATTGCACATTGCACCAGTAAGAGCAGAGTGTGAAGGTTCAATTGGCAGGGTAAGTGCACGGTTTTGCTCAAAATATTGAAATGCACACAACATTATGGGTGACATACCAGAGTTCAAAAGAGGACCAATTGTTGGTGCACGTCTTGCTGGCGCATCTGTAATCAAGACAGCAAGTCTATGTGATGTATCAAGAGCCACGGTATCCAGGGTAATGTCAGCATACCACCAAGAGTACGAACGCACATCCAAAAGTATTAACTTGTCGGACGCAAGAGGAAGCTGTCTGAAAGGGATGTCCGGGTGCTAACCCGATTGTATCCAAAAAAAACATAAAACCACGGCTTGCCCAAATCACTGCAGAATTAAAATGTGCACCTCAACTCTCCTGTTTCCACCAGAAACTGTCCGCCGGGAGGCTCCACAGGGTCAGTATACACACCGGGCTGCTATAACCAAACTTTTGGTCACTCAGCTGTCCAATGCCAAACGTCGGTTTCAATGGTGCAAGGAGCGCAAATCTTGGGCTATGGACAATGTGAAACATGTATTGTCTCTGATGAGTCCGCCCCCTTTACTGTTTTCGCCCACATCGGGAGATTATGGTGTGGAGAAGCCACCAAAGAAGCGTACCACCCAGACTGTTGCATGCCTCAGAGTAAGCCTGTGGGGTGGATCAGTGATGGTTTGGGCTGCCATATCATGGCATTCCCTTTGGCCCTAATACTTGTGCTAGATGTGCGCGTCACTGCCAAGGACTACCGAACCATTCTTGAGGACCATGTGCATCCAATGGTTCAAAACATTGTGTCCTGAAGGGCGTGCTGTGTATCAGATGCCAAGGCACCAATACACACAGCAAGACTGGTGAAAGATTGGTTTGATGAACATGAAAGTGAAGTTGAACATCTCCCATGGCCGCACATCACCCAGATCTAAATATTATTGAGCCACTTTTGGGTGTTTTGGAGGAGCGAGTCAGGAAACGTTTTTCCTCCACCAGTAATCACGTAGTGACCTGGCCACTATCCTGCAGAAGAATGGTTAAAAATCCCTCTGAACTCTGTTGCCGGACGTGTATACTCATTCCCAAGACTACTTGATGCTGTATTGGGGGCCTCAAAGGAGGCCCTACACCCATACTAATAAATTATTTGGTCTTAAAACCAGTGTTTCAGTTTTCATTGTCCAAACCCCTGTATATTGTATTATATAATATTATATTAAAATTATATATTTTAAAATATATATAATATATACATACTTTAAAGGTTTTCATCTAGTTTTCTTTCCTGTATTTAGGTCTATCCATCTTACCATCAACTCCTAAATGTGTTATATTTTGTCTCTAATCTAGTAAATTTGAAATAGATAAATAATTCTGATCATCTTGGACGCTACATGCTCGCCCAGGAGGAGTAAATGCTGCAAGTCAGTGAACTGATGCAATCTGTTGGGTTTCCTTAGACAGAAAACATTTTAATCAATTTTAACAATATACTAAATTTGACTGCATGTTTGGATAGCTAGGATCAATTTGGAATATGTAAGTTACTTGGATTGAAATGACTTAGTCTTTTGAGACGACATGTTGTGAATAGATGCTGTATAAATAAAATAAATTGAATCTTTCCTGTCCCTGCTGAAGAAAGGTATCCTCACAGAATAATGCTGCCACTACCGGGTTTTATCATAGTTATTGTGAAATTTAGAAAATCATATCATATTCCTTCCACTTTTTCAAGGCACTGTTTATACAGATCTAATCACTCTGCATAATAATCTAACAACTATGTGAATCGTCACTGAAAGAATTAGAGCTTCAAAGCTTGCAAAATAGAACAATTGTGTCTCTGCCAAAACCTTTGGGGGTGCATGTAAATTACCTTCTTTTTAAATGAAGTAAGGGACTTAAAATTCAAGCTGAAACCAAACTACGCACATTAAACGATATGGCCCAATGCATGAATTGAAGGAATGAAGATGAGGACATATAAATGGCATACCTTTGAGCAAAATGTATTGTTTGTTTTTAAAATAATTTGTTCTGACTTCATAAATGACTGTCACAAACCTCTAAAGAAACAAAACAAGACACAATCAACATTAAAAACATGAACAAAATGCTCAGATTTTCTTTTTTCATCATTAAATAAGAGCCTGAGGGTGGCATGTGATGAGAGAAAAAGTAGTACCCCTTTCTGTAATTAATGGGGGTTTAGACGAGCAAGAGAAAGGAAGAAAAACAACTGGAATCGGGCCCCCAAAGGAAAGAAGTGTGCCCAAATTTTTTCCAACAATATGGTCATATTTTATAGAAACTGCTGTTTTGTCCTTTTTTGTTAGGAAAAAGAGAAAGAAAAATGAGAGAAAAAAACTAAGATGACACACAAACTGTTATATTTACCTAATGGAAACCTTACAAAGTTAAAGAAGAAAATGATACATTCACATGACAAATATGTCGCAGCACAACAATAAGTTTAATATTGACTGTGCATGATTGGAAATATGATTGATTCAAAGTCCTTTTGACCGGGCATTATTTAAATCCATATTACAAAGGTTTTTTTAGGGTTTTTCCCTTTTTTCACCTCCGGAACTTGCCAAAATTTAAAATATCCCATCCAGGATGGAGGCTGAAAATAGTCCATGCATTTGTTACTTTAAGGCGGACTTTGTAATTCTTTTCTACAGATGTCCCAAAAAGCATTAAAACCTTCAGTGTCCAAAATGCTGCGCAAGAGTTCTGATAAAATTAAAAAGAGAGATCTATTTTTCCTTTTTTTAGCTTCCCTTTATTGGCTCCCTGTTAAATCCAGAATGAATTTTAAAATTCTCCTCCTCACATATAGCCCTTAATGATCTAGCTCCCTCATACACAAGATCTGATTGTCCATTTTTCCCAACAGAGCACTTTGTTTCAGACTGCCGGGTTTCTGGTGGTTCCAGATCTCTAAATAGAATGGGAGGGGTCCTTTGTTACCAGGGGTCCTCTCCTGTGGAACCAGTCCTGGTTTTGGTCCCCAAAGGGGGACACCCTGTCTACTTTTAAGGCTAGGGGTTAAACTTTCTTTTTGGGTAAAGCTTATAGTTAGAAGTGGCTTAGATCAGGGAGGGGCCTTCCCCCTCCCTGTTGGGGGAGTAATGGGGAGTCAGGTTTAGCCTAAACCCCTCATTATGGTTGAGGGGCAAAACACCCCCCATTTCTGCTACCCTTTTGACCCCTTTTCTTTCCCGGGTTACAATCGTCTGAAGAGAGAGGTATCCCAAACCTTGTGGTTTTTTTTATAAAATGACCTCAGTGGGACCCTTTGTGGGGTGCCTTGAAACGACATTATTGAAAAAAGCGCCGTTTAACTAAAAAAATCTGAACGAAACTTTCTTTAGTTTAAAATCTATAGGCTTTGGCTGCTGGAGGACATAATGACCACTTTCCCCCTCTTCCTACATTCTCCCAATTCCAAAATTTTGCAAATTTGCTTTTTTTTTCCTTTTTAAATTTGTTTCTCTTTCTTTTCTCTTCCCAGAAGCTACCCCTGGGCCCTTACTCTGTGCTACCTGTGACACCTTTGGGGGAGGGGATCTCCGAGCTTTTGCTGGCAACAACTTAATGCTATGCTCACCGATGACCCATGGCCCTGTTTTTAGTGTTTAAACCCCTTTCTTCTCCTAGACATGGCGATTGCTGACCTTTTTCGTAACTAATTATATTGGGTCTCTTTCAGACTCTAACCCCTTTAAAACTGGCTCAGAGTTTATATGTTTTTTTTTCAGGGGAAAAGACTAAAGGATAATCCTTAAATTTACTTTTCCCTTTCCCCTAGAAAGTACTCCCCGGCAGTTTCTTTGTTCTTTTTGTGTCTCTGCTTGTTCTCTCTAACCCCAGTCGGGGCTGGCGGTGGTGCTCACACTAAGCCCGGTTCTGCTGGAGGGTTTTTTCCTGTTAAAAAGGGATTTTTTCCCTTTCCCTGTGTAGTTCAGCCAGTATGAGGGATTTCTGCAAATTTAACGCCCTACTGTTTACTGTCTTAATGTCATCCAGGGGGGAGGGAAAGTGCAAGTCCTGACTGGATGCAATTTCGGATTTCCTTAGAAGAAAAATGTTTTATCCAATTGAATAAATAACTAACTTGACTGACTTTTCAATGGTTGGATAATTGGAAGTACAGGGGTTGGGAAATAAAACGACTTTCACCGTTTTTAGTGAGGAGGTTTCAGGGCTAAATTGGACCAGCCGGGTAGCCAGTCTTACTTATTTATGAAAACAAAGCCCGTGTAGAGAAACGACCCGGAAAAACCCGTGGTGAGAAGGTACTAATGGAAGAAGGTTATTAGTGATTTCATCTAGGAAGGAAAAACAACAAAACATATACAGTATGTACCTGACTTTTGTAAAGTGCCTTGAGACAACATATGTTGTAATTTGGCGCTATATAAATAAAACTGAATTGGATTGAATTGATAAACCGGTATTAAAAACAAAACAATTCATGATATGAATGCATTAACATGTCTCATTTTCAATTAAACACAAACATGTTGCTTCCTGAAATTAATTTTTGTCACATTAGAATCACTGCTTTAGCTTATCTAACAGCTGGTCTATAACTGGCCTTAGAGCTAGTCTATCTAACAGCCTTATAGTGAACAATTATGCACCACAAAGTGCCGCATAATTGTGAAGTGGAAGGAAAATAAAATGGCATGCATTGAGATTCAGCCCCGTTTACTTTGATAGCCTTAAATAGAATATAGTGTAACCAGTTGCCAACACAGTTTACCTAATTAGTAAATGAAATCCACATGCGTGTAATTTAATCACGGACACATCTGAGAGGTCAGGCATAAAGTTGTGGAGAAAGGGGTATTATGTTGTAAAACAATATCCTAATCTTTCAACATCTCACAGAACAGTGCTTAAACCATTCTCTGAAAATCGAAAAAATAACAAATGCAAATGTATCAACACCTGAACTTACACCTAAACTGAAAGTCTGGCAAGGAGAGCTTTATTTAGGGAAGCACAAAGCCCAAGAAGCTCATGGTAACTCTGGAGGAGCTGCAGGGAACCTCAGAACATCAAAGTATTTTGACAGAACATATTAGTTGCAGACTGGCCTTTATGAAAGGGCATCAAGAGGAAACAGTGGAAGAAAATGCTTTGGCCAAATGAGACCAACATTGACCTTTCAGGCCTACATACAAAGAATGTACAGAAATATCAGTTTTTAGATGTGCAAAGCAGGTAGAGACTTGAAGCTGTAATTGGCTAAAAAGGGTATTGCAAACAAGTATTGATTCATGGGGCTGAATACAAATGCACATCATAAGTTATTTTTATTTAACTTAACAATTATGTTTTACTTGGTATTGGTTTATCACATAAAATCCTTAAAACACAGTGAGAGCTGTGTTCAGGGTGAATGCATATATTTGCAAGGTACTGTACTTGTGTACAGTGACAAAAATAGTAAGGACACAGCAAGGAGGAAAGTTCTGGAGGGCAAATGAAAGCAGTCCAATGGGAAGAATGTATCAAAATGCTGCAACAAGGACACACATATAGAGAAACTAAGGACAATTACTACAGACATAAATCCAACAATCAAGGAACCTCACCTAGAATTACAGATATTGCTTCACCTTTCTGGGGGTGTAATATATATAATTTTATTTAAAATATATATTATTATATATATTTTTTATTATATATATATATTATATATATATTGCTGTTCACGGGCCCAATCGGAAAGAAACCCTGCAATTTTTAAAAAAATTCCCCGCCTTTTACAAGCTGATCCAAACCCGGGAGAAAAAAAATCTACTGTTGGCCTTAAAAAACATCAAAAATTTTTTTTTCCCTTCAGGGGAAAACTTCTCACATCCCTCTGAATTTTTTTGTCCTTGGGCTTTAAATTTTTGCACTTAACATAAAAAAACACAGCATTTACAACTGAACCAAAACGGAAAATGTTTTTTTCTTTTTATAAAACATATAGCCCGTACTTAGAGGACAGGGGAGGGAAAAAAATTTTTTCCTTTGATAAAGCGTTCAATAAAGTATTTAAAGGGGCAGACTGATTCACAAAAATTTTATCAATTTTTTTTCCCCCC
Organism: Crenichthys baileyi; assembly: GCA_036173005.1. Taxonomy (NCBI): domain Eukaryota; kingdom Metazoa; phylum Chordata; class Actinopteri; order Cyprinodontiformes; family Goodeidae; genus Crenichthys; species Crenichthys baileyi. The sequence continues at coordinate 692,586 of JAHHUM010000900.1, forward strand.
AAAAATAAACATTCTGTCATGGGAATTTCATTACATAAAATGCCACATCTTCAATCTTCTCTCTTCCTCAATAACACCTCATTCTCCCCTGAGAAAGAAGAGCAAAAGTGGTGAAATGAGGATTTTTCACCAAAATACAATTACTGGGCATTCTGCAAAGTGCTGTAAAAAGCTATCAGGAATCACTTTTGAAAGTTGGCAAGAGAAACACATACCGAGTATTTCATGTCCTGGTATTTCATTCTGACTTTTTTCATTGGAAAAAGGGGTTTTTTCCGCCCTCCCGCCAAACAAAAATTTGCTGTAGGGGTGCCCAGGGGGGGCTTTGAAATTTTCTCGGGGGTGGGGGTTGAAGTATGGGTTTTCAACTTTTTCTGAAAAATGGCAATTTTCTCCATGGGGGCCGGTGTGGGTTGATACTAAAGCAGTCTGCTTCATTTTTTTTGGCTTTAGCTTCAAATTAAATCAAGGAATGGAGGCGACCTTCAGATATCAGCAGACCTAATATGCTTACTAGGATGCATTTGAGAAAATGGCCACTGATCAAGATTTATTGAGTGAGGCTCCACTGTGCGTCAATAATGATACGAGTTTCATTAAATGTCAAATTAGTGTGTGTGTGCCGGGTGGTCAGGTCATCTATAAGAATAACCTAATGGGTTTTGTACACAAAACCTATTCAAGGAAAAAAGTGCATTCAAATGAGCCCTAGTCTAAGAGAACGGGAGAGAAGCCTGAGTGTCAAATAGGTTGCTTATAGAGCAGAACACTAATAAGGAAAGCGTCAGCAGGACAGCAGCAACAGATCCATTCTCCTCCCGGCTCGATCTTGGCAGTACCTGTTATAAACTTCCACTGCCGTCTTGCACAATTGGTTCTGTAATTTTAAAAAGGTCAGTGTGGCTCCTGTGTAATTCAATACTCTCATGGTGCTGTATTAACCACATATTTAATCACCCTCAGGGTGGTATGCAAGCTGAATACTTAATGTAAAGTTAAGAAGTGGGGGCAGAAGTGAAACATGAGCTGAGGCAGCCAGCATATGTAGAGGAACAATTTTACTGTGGAGAGAGAAGGTGTTATGAACTTTTTTAAGTGAGACACTCAAACAAAACACAAAGTCAAATTGGATGTTATGGAGAAGGAGTATTTTCCATCACTTTAAATTGAATTTGTCTCAGTGTGACAAAGATATTCTTGTCTTATGGAGTTTAGCTGTCAAAACAATCAAGTGAAAGGGCAGTATTGCCAATGAACAATCATGCGTTGTTTGATAAAAACAATTTATCTTTTATGAAACAAATCTATGAATATTACATTTTGACGTAATGAAAGTGCCAACAAATAATAGAGGATAAAATCTATGACGTTTATAGCATTATCTGATATGGGTGTGACGTGATCTTTCTATATTAAAACACCACAATATTTCTTGTCAAAGTAAAGACTGTCTCAGGTATCTCTATCCAAATCTCAGCATGTGTCGGTGTTGCGAAGTAAATATAAGCTATTATCATGAGCCCCAAAATTTGACGGTGAGTGTATATCAGCTTCACATCCTGTTGTATCTATGCTTAAAAGTAAGAAAGGAAGTAGTTTTTTTAAATAAATATTTTCCTAACATTTTGTTTACATACAGAAAAAAAAAACATATTGCAGATGATAAGTCTAGATCAGTAAAAAATATCTTTGGATTAACAGGCAATACAAGCCTGAACTATGCTGTAACCCCCTGGCTTCCTAACATTAAAAAATGTAAAAAACAAAGCTGTGCATAAACAAGACAAAAAAGGCGATTGTGTGACCTGGGGGGCTTCTAATTACTTTCTAAATGGATAATTGTTCTGTCTAAATATTCTAAGAAGGTTAACAGATCTTGTTAAATGTCTTGCAAGAACCTGCAAGAGTAATTTTTTCAAGTTTAATGTGAGTCAAAACTTCCCTAAGCCAGCTGTTATGTGAAAGAGGTTGAGTATGGAATGAGACGCCTGGTTGTAAAGGCAAGTACACAGCACTTTATTGATGGGAGGTTGGACAATTGAAGTGGCGGAATACCAAATTTTATTATTATTATTATTACTATTATTATTAGAACCGAAATAGATGAGACTGGGTTTGATACATAAAGCAGCAAATCATCAATGAAATACTTCTTGAGTAGCCCTGTTGTTTTGACAGAGTTGACTAATCAAAATAAGATAAGCGGTTTGTAAGGACTGTGAAAATATCAGTATTGGCTAACCATTAGATGATACTAATGCCAAAGTTGGCATCTGATTTGTACCTTCCAATTGGTGTTAAAATAAAGGGGTATTTCATTATATTTCATTATATTTCATCCTCTCAATTTAAAAGCTAAACTTTTTTTGAGGTTAACATCCTACCAGACAAAGCTAAAAATATAAAATTTCCAACCAGTGGAAGTCCCACCATATAGTGAAGAATAAAATAAAGAGGGTTAAAGCATTACCGAGAGGCGTAACGAGATGTCACAATCTATACTGTTAGTACTCGGAAAACATTTATTGAGGTGGGACAAGTTTGAGAACTATTGCTTAACCAGCCCAGTATTTATGAAATGGAGTTTAACGAAAATTCAGAATGAAAGACTCACCCTCGCCGTCTCACCGTCCAATGACTTCCCTGTGCGTCTCCCGGCCTTCCAATCAGCATCCTGTCCGCCTGATTCATCATCCAATCGCCTTCCGACGCCTTGTTTTTAAAGGACCTTTGGCTGTGTTCCACCTCGCTTGTCAGCTGAGCTCATCCCTCCTCCACCCCACCTCCACCATCTTCCTTCCCATCTACTCCTGGCTTCCTCAATCCCTGGCCGCCAATCCACTACCAGTGTCGGATCAGGGGGAAGACATCTCTAAATATAAGCTTTACAATGTTCATCCTAGCTCATATCATTCTCAACATTCATGTCTTCCTCCCAGGTCCGAGCACCAAAGATATAATTATGTAATTTCACATCATTAAAACTTTTCGAATTGCCAACCCTCTCTTTGTGAGTCTTTTCAGATTGAAATGTTTGTTGTATTTGTGAAAACAAAAATAGTGTGCATTTTCAGTGTTTCTTTTTTGGCATTAGGACCACTTTAGAATGAGGCATACATGAAAACCACAGCAAAACTACAAATAATTCTACGATGATTACAGATTTTGTTTTAAAACACAGTTTTGTGATTGGTAACTGGTAAAAATAATGTTGCTGCAATCTGGTATCATTCCCATAAATCAATACTGTGTATTGCCTTGTCTTGTAAGCTTGGATGTATTGGTTCCCACTTTTATTGACCCCCCAGGTTAAAGAAAATACCTGCTCCACAAATAAAAAGCAGGATTTTATTTTCAATGTTTATACAAAACAAAACTATATGCTCCTTTAAACATTGTAAACAGGAAAAATGGCACTACGTTGAAAAGTCAATGCGTGGTAAATATGATACTGTAAATGTTAAGGCATGCCTACACTGTTTATGGTTCAGGTTGTTTGTTGTTTGTCGTCTAACAGAAAAGTAAAGCCAGTTCAAATTCACTTTGCTCTGTGTCTGTATGTTAAACTCTAAGCGCTGTCAAAATGTTGGCATCCGCTCAAGACTTCACCTAATTACATTATATACAGACAAAGATGGAGCACAGAAGCTGCTCAAGATATCCCTCGCCTCCTAAAAGAGTTAAGACTGAGCGAAGCACCCGACATATTAATCCACCATTCTGAATTTCCTATTATTAGCCACATATACTGCAACAGATATTACAACTTCCTGCTCAAGTATTGATCATGTTTTATTAACTGAAAAATTACCTAGTACAAACATAAATTCTAATAGACTAATGTGAGTGTAAGTGAATCTGCACTCAGGAAAGTGGCACATAACTTATAATTCTGAGAGTATTGACTTTGTAGACCACAACCTCCACACCCACAATAAAAAGTCAAGAAAGAAAAGAATAAAATGACTTTTATAAAATAAAAGAAAAAAGGCATTTATTTTTAGAACAGAGAATATCTAAAAGAAAAGGTCAGTCATGACTTATAGAAAGACATACAAATCAAACTGAAGCTTTTATATTTGTTTTTCTCTGACAGACAATAAGAGAAATTTCACTTTTCAAATCCAGCTCCTTTGAATCCGGGTATTTATGAAATTCCTTTTTTACTATGATGACACATGCTGAAAGTATAGTACACACCTAAGATCTGACAACCCTCTCTGGTTGGGCTGAATTTTCTCAAAGGCTGAACATACCGCTTCAGGCTGCAGGTGCCTTAAATAGAGAAGAAATTCAAATGTTCTGACACAATATCTGGCACATGAGATTCTTGTAGGTTTCATTTTGTTCAGCAATACGTGATCGAGTTAGGAAAAAAAAGACCTTTAGTGGTTGTTGATGCCGATGGAGTAAGTATCGTGTTGTTATAGGAACTGCTTCTATTTAAATGATAGATACTAGAGAAATTACAAATCAACAGATGCTAATCATGTTATTAAGAGTAGTCATTGTGTATTCACACACAGACATACAACAAGCATACTGGTACATCTGAAAATAGGGGGCAACGTATCACCTTGTACTTGACAGGTAAATTGCTTTGCAGAAAGTGCTGGCAAGAAAATAATACAGAAATAAAGGAGTTGGTGGCATGAATGGATGCCAGGAAAAGAAATTTAAAGGAAAGGTGAAAGGTAATACAAAGAAGCAGACAAGCTAGAATAAGAAAGCAGCTCATCTAAGCAGTACTGCAGGAACCTGTCCTCTTGCCTGATGAGGACTAGATGGAAACAGAGTGATGGCAACATGGTGTAACTATGGTGACTGTCAAATAGTGTTATTATAAACAAAACAGAGTGCAGGTCTCTCTGTTATTTCAGCCAGGTAGAAGGAGAGGTTATCAGGCAAAGATAGGAGTCATGCAAATTCATTGAAATCTTAATGAGTAATTAAGACCTGAAAAAGATTAAATTAATAAAAACATAAATAAAAGCTATTTTAATAAAAAGAATGAAAATGAAATAAAAAGATTAAAAACAGTTCCACAAAGATGAAAACTTTTTAAACAAACAAACAGACTTACAACGTCTATGGAATACTGACTTCATTTTCCCCCTACTTATTAAGTTTATTAAGAGAGATGTAACTTAAACTCCCCAAATCAAAATCAACAGGCATACTGGTAAAGCTAGATAAAAATAAAATCAGTCAGTCATTTTCTACCGCTTATTCCATAGCGGGTCGCAGGGAGCTGGTGCCTATCTCCAAAAGTCTATGGGCGAGAAGCAGGGTACACCCTGGACAGGTCGCCAGTCCATCGCAGCGCAACACACAAACAACCATGCACACACTCATCCATACACCTAAGGGCAATTTAGAGTGACCAATTAAGCAAGCATAAGGGTGTTCATCAGTGCACTTGGCACCAGGACACCCTAGGCAGGAGGTCAATGATCGACTTTGTTGTCGTATCATCAGACCTTCGGCCGCATGTTTTGGACACTCGGGTGAAGAGAGGGGCTGAGCTGTCCACTGATCACCACCTGGTGGTGAGTTGGATCCGCTGGAGGAGGAGAAAGCCGGACAGACTTGGCAGGCCCAAGCGCATAGTGAGGGTCTGCTGGGAACGCCTGGCGGAGCCCTCGGCCAGGGATGTATTCAACTCCCACCTCCGGGAGAGCTTTGACCAGATTCCCGGGGGATGTTGGAGACATAGAGTCCGAGTGGACCATGTTCTCCGCATCTATTGTCGATGCTGCTGCCCATAACTGCGGCCGTAAGGTCTGCGATGCTTGTCGCGGCGGCAATCCCAGAACCCGGTGGTGGACACCGGCAGTAAGGGATGCTGTCAAGCTGAAGAAGGAGTCCTATCGGCTGTGGTTGGCTTGTGGGACTCCTGAGGCGGCTGACGGGTACCGTGAGGCCAAGCGTGCTGTGGCCCGAGCTGTGGCAGAGGCAAAAACTCGGGCCTGGGAGGAGTTCGGTGAGGCCATGGAGAAGGACTACCGGTCGGCCTCAAAGCGATTCTGGCAAACCATCCGGCGCCTCAGGAGGGGGAAGCAGTGCTTCGCCAACACTGTTTATAGTGGGGGTGGGAGGCTGCTGACCTCGACTGGGGGAAATTATCGGGTGGTGGAAGGAGTACTTCGAGGATCTCTTCAATCCTGCCATCACGCATTTCCTGGTGGAAACAGAGGCTGGGGACTCTGGGTTGGACTCTTTCATCACCGGCTGAAGTCACCGAGGTGGTTAAAAAGCTCCGCGGTGGCAAGGCTTCAGGGGTGGATGAGATCCGCCCTGAGTACCTCAAATCTCTGGATGTTGTGGGGCTGTCATGGTTGACACGCCTCTTCAACATTGCATGGCGGTCGGGGACAGTACCTCTGGACTGGCAGACCGGGGTGGTGGTCCCCCTTCATAAGAAGGGGGACCGGAGGGTGTGTTCCAACTACAGGGGGATCACACTCCTCATCCTCCCTGGTAAGGCCTACACCAGGGTATTGGAGAGGAGAGTCCGGCCGATAGTCGAACCTCGGCTTCAGGAGGAGCAGTGTGGTTTTCGTCCCGGCCGTGGAACACTGGACCAGCTCTATACCCTCTACAGGGTACTCGAGGGCTCATGGGAGTTTGCCCAACTGGTTCACATGTGTTTTGTGGACCTGGAGAAGGCATTCGACTGTGTCCCTCGTGATGCCTTGTGGAGGGGGCTCCAGGAGTATGGAATCGGGGGCCCTTTATTAGGGGCCATCCGGTCCCTGTACGAGCGGAGCAGGAGTTTGATCCGCATTGCCGGCACTTAGTCGGACCTTTTCCCGGTGCATGTTGGACTCCGGCAGGGCTGCCCTTTGTCACCGGTCCTGTTCATAACTTTTATGGACAGGATTTCTAGACACAGCCAAGGGCCGGAGGGGGTCTGGTTTGGGGACCAGTGGATTTCGTCTCTTCTTTTTGCAGATGACGTGGTCCTGCTGGCCCCCTCTAGCCAAGATCTACAGCATGCGCTGGGGCGGTTCGCAGCCGAGTGTAAAGCAGCTGGGATGAAGATCAGCTCCTCCAAGTCAGAGGCCATGGTACTCGACCGGAAAAGGGTGGCTTGTCCTCTTCAGGTTGGAGGGGAGTTCCTGCCTCAAGTGGAGGAGTTCAAGTATTTCGGGGTCTTGTTCACGAGTGAGGGAAGAATGGAACGGGAGATCGACAGACGGATCGGTGCGGCTGCCGCAGTAATGGGGGCGCTGTGCCGGTCCGTTGTGGTGAAGAGAGAGCTGAGCCGAAAAGCGAAGCTCTCGACTTACCGGTCGGTCTACGTTCCTACCCTCACCTATGGCCATGAACTTTGGGTCATGACCGAAAGAACGAGATCCCGGATACAAGCGGCTGAAATGAGCTTCCTCCATAGGGTGGCCGGGCACTCCCTTAGAGATAGGGTAAGGAGCGCGGCCATTCGGGAGGGGCTCGGAGTAGAAGCCGCTGCTCCTCCACATCGAGAGGAGCCAGTTGAGGTGGCTCGGGCATCTATACCGGATGCCTCCTGGATGCCTTCCTCGGGAGGTGTTCCAGGCACATCCCACCGGGAGGAGGCCCAGGGGACGGCCCAGGACACGCTGGAGGGACTATGTCTCTCGGCTGGCCTGGGAACGCCTTGGGCACCCCCCGGAGGAGCTGGAGGAGGTGTCTGGGGAGAGGGACGTCTGGTTGTCTCTGCCGAGTCTGCTGCCCCTGCGACCCGGTTCCGGATAAGCGGAAGACGACGAGTACGAGTACAATTAACCTAACAGGTGTGTCTTTGGACTGTGGGAGGAAACCGGAGTACCCGGTGAGAACCCACGCATGCACGGGGAGAACATGCAAACTCCATGCAGAAAGACCCCCGGCCGGGAATCGAACCCAGGACCTTCTTGCTACAAGGCAACAGTGCTACCAACTGTGCCATATCTAAGATTTTGTTGCTAGGCACATTTTTTTTTTTTGTGCTAATGGGCTCAAAACTATTACTGCATAGATAACAATGTCGTCAGATTTTGTGAGATAACCCTGCAAGGAATGCATCTTTAAGAGGTAGCAGATAAGTTATTTGTATTTTGCAGTTGTTGATGTATAATGGATGTTTTCAAGCAAACCAGTTGCCTGCATTTGTAGTCAGACCCAGACTCCTAAAAAAATCCAGTGCAACAAATACCAGTCAGACATCACCTAATTAGTAAATAGTGTGTAATTTAATCTCAGTAGAAGTACAGCTGTTCTGTGAAGACCTCAAAGATTTATTAGAAAAAATTAGTGAGCAAACAGCATCATGAAGACCAAGGAACACAGCACATAGGTCAGGAATGATGTTGTGTGAAGTTTCTTACTTCAAAGTGTAAAGCTGGGTATGGTCGTAAACAATATACTTTTATACTTAGTTTTGAATATTTCTTAGAACAATGTTCAATTGATCATCTGAAAAAGGAAAAAGTATGGGAAAACTGCAAAGCTACCAGGAAATGGCAGTCATCCTGAACTGACAGGCCTGGCAAGTAGATAATTCATGGAAGTAGCAGCCAAGAAGCCCATTGTAACTCTGGAAGAGCAGCAGAGTTGCACAGCTAAAATGGAGAGAATTGTTTACAGGAATCATGGCCTCCGCAAAGCAAGCAGAATAACAAGAAGACTGTGTTGGAAGTACACATTTGAGAAAAACAGTGATCCTAGACATACAGTCACATCTATGATTGAAAGGTTTAAATCAGGACCATGGATTTAAGAAAAAGGGTAGAAGGCCACTGCTCTAAAGTAATTTTACATCACAGTTTAGGTTTTGGGGATTTACACAGTATTAACCTAAATTTAAATATTGCAAACTAATGAAAATTTTTAACTTAAATCTAGATGTAAGTAAAATAACATGGCTTCTATTAAAATATATTCTTTGTTTGAGTAATTGCCAAGTCCCGAATACAACAAAACACCTCCCATGAGTACATAGCTGTCAAAATCATGGGGGGCGGGGCATGAATAAATATACTAATCTGTACAGAAACAACGGTTATGTTTTTATGTTTTCTATTCTGATCAAACTAAATATTTCTGGTGTATTATAAGCCAAATCCTTTAAAATGCTGAGAGCAGGGGCGGAGGTGGGTGAAATTGTACAAAAAGTTAAAAACATAGCAGAATCGACATGCTTTCTGTTTAGACCACATAGGGCTTGCAGCAGTTTTAAACTCAAATATAAAAAACAGTATATAATCTAGTTCATTTTTTATCTATTGTCAAAAGCCTCAGGATATAAACAATATTTTACAAAGATACCTGGAACATCTTGAGAAATCTGGTTGTCCCGGAAAATATTTTGTCAATAGTAATACGGTTTTGAGCTACATAAAAATGTTGGCATTTTTGTTAAATGGCTTTATACACTTTTATTTATTTATTAATTAACAGTTCAACAATGAGTCCCAATCTGCATCAGTGTAAAACATAGCCAGAGAACTACACAGACTGCTAGATGCTGACAAATCATGAAAATGGAGCACAGCACAGTCTTCACTAATGGGAGAAAAGAACATAAAATATCTTACCTGGGGCTAAAGGAACATCTTCGGCCTGAGCCAGTTGAAGCAAAACCATTATTAAGATGGGGGTGGACCCCAGCCAAGCGCCACGCATTACGGTGCTCACTGTCCTGGCATTACTTGACGTAAAACTGGGGAAAAGAAAAAGCAAACAGTTAGGTAATGCTTGTGAGGCTTTGCTGAACTTTAAAATAACATCAAAATGCTTAAGTTTTATCTATACGGCATTTGATCAATTTAATGCCACAAGAGTTCATAATTCAGCTGTTATAACCCTATTATGTTTCTTTCTATAGGTCCAACCTTATAAGGGATATAACAGTGCTTGCTCATGACATAAACAGGTACTTGTTTACTGATTTTCACCTTTTGTTAAGGTGAGGCATTTCTTTATGTTTTGCAAACCACCCATTGATATATTGTTGCACTCAGAAGTGTTTTTCAGCTTTTTTAACTATGGATGAGTTCTTTTATCAATTGAGTGAAACATACAATTACACAGAAAATGCATGGTGTTGTATTTGTGTGTAACAGTATATTTTGTGAAGATACTGATATCACAGGTATTTAATCCCTATAAAATATTGATGGTTTTAAAGTTGTCTTAGTTTTTATGGCCTAAAGTAGTGTTGACTCATATTTAAGCCTTTGTGGACTCTGTAATGCTCCTCTACTTATCCTTAGCTGTGTTGCATGAAAAAGCTCAGAACATTAAGCTTTTGAAGGTGAGTTGCAATCATGGGAAGGTGGAGGAGCTTCTACCAAAACCGGAGACCGGAGGCTATTTCATCACATCTGAAAAGTCTACAGTATTTCTCAAATGTGTATTATTCCAAAAGACACAGATGGGGAAGTTAAAAACTTATGGAAGATGCAAACGTCTCTAACTGTGGAAGAGAGCACGTTTTTTTAATCAGAATCAGCTTGTTTCGCCAGGTTTCTGCATACGAACAAGGAATTTGACATGGTCCCACTTTGCTTTCACTGGAGTGATTTTAAATATAAATATGTAAATAGGGAAACAGCACATAAGTTTTCTGTAAATATGTAAGTATACAGCGTTTTTAGAAAAGAAAAATGATTAAATTAGTGCAAATATGGATGGCATTGATCTGGGCAGTCTGACTCTTTAGTGTTCATCAGTGAGAAAGGATGTGGGAAGGAACTTTCTCTGTGGCGGCTGGTTTTTGTAAATAGCGCACTGTAGCACCCGTCTGAAACTAAAGATCGAAACAATTTGTATCCAAGATGTGTGGGGTCTGTAGATATATTAGCTGCCTTTTTCCTGGCCCTAGATATCTACAGGTTTTGAGGGAAGGTCAGCCCTGATGATGCTCTCTGCAGACCTAATCGTTCGTTGTAGTTTGGACCTGTCCTGTTTTGTGGATGAGCTTAAATAATGGCAGCGCAGAAGATGATCACAGCTCCTGTGGAAGGTTGTACTTTTTGAGTTGCAGCAGGATGTACAGTCTCTCCTGGGCCTTCTTCCGAACAGTGTCTATGTGTGAGGACAGAAAGGGTGGTTCCTAGGAGCCGGAAGTGATCCACAGTGTTGTTGAGGATGGTGGGGGGAAAGACTGTGGGGTGTGTCCTCCAAAAGTCCACCTTCATCTTCCCAGCTGGTTCTAACTGCATCAGTAGACCAGCTGATCCACCTCCTGTGTGTATCCAGACTCGTCATTGTCCTGGATCAGACCAGTAACAGTGGTGTAATCACCAAACTTCAGGAGTTTCACAGACGGGTCCAATTTCACTGAGGGGCAGTCATTGTGTACAGAGGGAAGAGGAGTGGAGAGAAAACCCCCCAGTGCTGATGGTAAACTAAAGTCATTTAATTACAAAGTCTGGAATAAGAGAAGCCCCCATGTGACTGAAAGACACCTACAGGGATTACCTGATAAGAGCTGGTACAAGTAATTCAGTGGCAACATTAAGGCATGCCCTGAATAAACAAGGACTTCATGACTGGACTCCAAGATGCACTCCGCTATTCATGTGAGTAAGATCAAAAGTCGAATAGAATATTCCAAGAGAAACTGGATAAGACTACACAGTTTTGAAAGCTCAATTGGCTGATAAAACAACACTGGAACATGTTTGGACATTTGGACCAGCACTATGTCTGGCATGTAAAAGACTGGGGGAAGCCCATTGTCCAGCACTGAGGTGGGACAATAATGATGTGATGTTTCTTCTACGTCAGGAACTGTCAATCTTGATTGGTAACTAGATTCATGGATTCCCAGGAAAATGAGATTATTTTAAACAGAAAGATGATGGTATCTACTGAAAATTAAACCTTAGTGATCACTGAATTTTCTTGCAAGACAACAACCCAATCACACCAAAAAGTTAACCCATGTTTTTTGACAATCAGATCCTAAAATGACCTAGAGAACTGCAACAGTGAAGTTCTCAGTAAACAGATTTAATTCAGACTGAAAATCTTTAGGGATTAAGGGAAGGCAGCTTTATCACAAAAAACATCAAATATAACTGGGCAAAAGGCTTTTGCACATGAAATATTGGCAAAGATTCCAATCAAGATGTGTAAAAAGCATTTAAACATTCAGGGAAAATGTTGGACGTTATAAAAGCTAAACGAGGCTGCACAAAGTAGTAAAACTAGGGGTTAAACAATACTTTACATACACATGTTAAATGAAATTCTAGTTAAGTCGAAATAGTAAATGGTTTTGGTTGTTTAGTGAGGTTTTAGGTGCCAGCATTTATTGTCACTATCTTCCACCCTCATCACTACAATGTCTTATGAATTGAGTGAGTGGAATATTTCTAGTTTTAAATGTATTTGTTTTATTTGTTTGGCTAAGCTCTTTTCATCAGCATTAGCAATTTATTTCAAAACCACTATCATCTGGTTTGATATTAGACTTGCAACTCTAGCAGGCAGGGATTGAAACATTAGACACGTGCACACAACAAATGCCCCTCAAACTGATATCAGACAAGGGAGACAAAAGCATCAGTGTTTAGTGGTGTGTGCGAGACAATGACACCATGCAGTCATCACCTGCACACAGTGACAGAGACTGTCTGTGGCAGGGAAATAAATTGGAGGATTCTCTGGATCAGCCATCTGTGGAGCAACCTGTTCACCCTTGTTTGATTACATCCAGCAAAACCGACAGCCCCTGCACCTGTACGTCTCCCAGTCTTTTTCTGTATCTCACTCTTTTCAGACTTCCCCTCCAACACAGCTGTGCAATGTAATTTTCTCTTTGCAGCCCTTTCCTCAGGCATGACACACTCCTTGAATTGACTATGCTTCACCTTAAGTATGATGGACTTGCTTTGTTGTGAATTCCAAGGCACAGCACAATGACAGTCTACAGGACTCTTCCATCTGCACAGATGAAGAACATTTAATGTGGCTCCTTCAGGGCTAAAAAGAGCAACACATGCAATAATAAAAAAAAGAAATGACTATTTTGCAGCGGTGCCGGTTTGTGGCATAGGCCACATAGTCGACTGCCTAGGGCACCAACTGCTGAAGGGGGTGCTGCCCCGACAATTTAAAAACACAGAAAAAAAACTGAATAGGAATAAATAATAGCAACAATGTGCCATCCTGACTGCAGCCTTTATCTTATGCTCTGTGTTGAAAAGAAAAATTCTGAAAATATCAACAACAACCCCTCCCCCTGCACCCTGCTGTCCCTCATTGTGGGGGACCTCCCACTGCTGTCAATCAAATGCAAAGAAAATGGGACTGCTCTACCGATGCACCACAATCAGCTGATCCAACATAAAAAGGTCAAGAAATGTTCAAATGAATTAGTTAATGTTTAAATTAAATTTCCGTGTCTGAGAATGTTTGCTAACCTTTTTAACGTGACTTTAATAACAGTTGAGATAAATAATAATACCAGGTAGATTTTGTTGTTGTTATAAGCTAAAGGTAGCACATGATCTGAAGCTTCTGTCAGATCAGTTTCGCTGTTTGTCCTTTCCACTTGAAACAGCTGTAAACTGATGTTAAAACAGCCTTATATGAATATACGTGCTGAGTAGTTATTGGACAGTATTTCCTTTGTAAATAGGACAAGGAGAGGCCATACCAGGTTGAAAATAAATTATTAATTGTTTAAAAAAAATATTTTACTCTATATAAGGGCCAATATTATTTGTAGGTTGGATCTTCTTGTTGTCCAAAAAAGACAAAAGTTTTATTACTTTAGCTTTTAATTCATGTGGACTTGTGAAGTGTGAAAAAGATACGAGTCTCTGCTTTTTCTGTCAGTTTCTTTTAAAAATGGGAACACTTTTGCAAAAATATTCTGTGGACAAAACTTGCCATGATTGAAGGAATCATAAATTTTGCTCTCTGCCAAATAATCCACAATCAATCAATCACATTTAATTTGTATAGCACTTTACAACATTCACTACTGAACAAAAGTACTTTCCATTAGTGCAAGAATAAAAATCCAAAGTAGAATAGAGACAAATAAAAACAATTTGACAACATCATTAAAAACATGCAAAAAAAAAAGTGTCACAGTGCTGTTATGTGCTAAAAGCAGTTCTAAACAAATACATTTTAGCTTAGTTTTAAACAAAGAAAAACCACTGATGGTTCGCGATTCAAATGTATTGTTTGGACTTTGACCTGGGGACTTCCAGGAGATGTTGATCGGCAGACCGAAGAACTCTGACTGGATTATGTGCTTGTAAAATGTCACATAGCTAAGAAGGTGCAATGCCACTAACAACTTTATAAACAAACATTAAAAGTTTAAAATCAACTATAAAATGTACTGGAAGCCAATAAAGGGAGTAAAGTACAGGAGTGATGTGACTGTGTCTCCTAGTGATAGTCAACAGGTGAGCAGCAGCATTCTGGACCAATTGGAGCCAATTGAGGGAACCCTGATTCCAACATAAAGTGCATTGCAATAGTCAATATGGGAGCTGCTGAAAGCATGCAAATCTTTTTCAGGGTCCTCTGGACTCAGAAGGGGTTCAACTTTAGCCAGAAGTCAGAGCTGAAAATAGTTTGTTCTTACAACACAATACAAACACATCTCAAACATTACTCCCAAATTCCTCACCAAAGGTCTACAGTAAGAAGCAAAAGTACCAAGATCTGGAACGAAATTTAGAAATATGTTAGACCCAAACAAAATAAATTTTTTACTTTCATTCAGGTGCAAAAACAAATTCTGAAAGCCACTCCCTAATGTCTTTAAACCATTCAATATGGAGTCAAATGCACTTGTGTTGTTGTGGACAATTATGGAATAGACCTGTAGATCATCTGCAGAAAAATTAAAGAGGAGGTTGTGTTTGGCTATGACTGAACTCAGTGGCAACATATACAGTGAGAACAGGACAGGTCTGAGGATTGAGACTTGAGGCACACAAGTGGTCAGAGGAATAATGGAGGATGAGAAGTCATTAATCATCACATTAGATGTCCTTTCTGTCCAATAAGACTTTAACCACTAGAGGACAGTATCAAAAGCTGCTGTGAGATCCAGCATCACCAGCAGCAGAGGTTTTTTAGAGTCCAGTGATAAAAGACTATACTTATGCACTTTTGACAGGGCAGACTCAGTACTGTGTCGACATTCTCCTGCAGGAGAATTGCCAGTTATCGCAAACCACTGAGGTCAGTTGTTGCTGCTAAGGGTGGCACATCTACTTTTTCACATAGGGCCAAGATGGTTTGGATAGATTTTTTCCTTAATGAATAATGAATAATGATCTGAAACATTTATGTTTGACAAAAAAAGCAAAAGAAATATGTAAGGGGGACAAATATTTGTGAAATTTAAAGCAAGATAGGGTTTAATCCATCACCTAAAAGAATTGACTAGGTATGACAACCTCAAACCTAATAAGGAGAGCATTATTTAGACATTCAACATAGAGGCCCATAATAACGGAGGAGAAACTAGGGATTCACACTCCAGGTAAGATACTTTGTTGACAGAACAACTATTAGTCATGCACTTAATAAATCTGGCCTTTATGTAAGAAGAAAACTACTGCTGAGGGGGAGCATAAGATGTTTTGTTTACAATTTGCCATAAGCCATGAAAGAGACACAGCAAACATGTGGAAGTAGGTGGCTGTGGTCTACATACAAAACACTTTGACAGTAAAAACCTAACACTGCAAATCATCCTGAACACACCATACCAATGGTGAAACATGGTGGTTACAACAGGATGCTTTCTATCAGCTGAAATAGGGCAGCTGGTCAGAGCTTAAGGGAAGATAGATGAAGATACATAGAGAAAAACCTGAAAGAGGCTTTTTTCAGGTGGACGTTTACCTTCTAGCAGGATGACGACTCTAAAGATAAAACCAAACCTGCAATGGAACGATGGGGATCAAAGCATATTCATGCCCAGTCAAAGTGCAGACCTAAATCCCATTCATAATCTGATATTCACAAGATGCTATCTATAGCAGACTGACATATTGCACAAAGAACGGGTAGAAAAATACCCCAAAAAGACTTGCAACTGTGGTTGCAGTAAAAGGTGGTTTTCCAATGTATTGACTTGAGCAGAGCTGAAAACAGAGGCATACTTTTCAGAGATCATGTAATATTTTGCTTCCACTGCACAAGTATGCACAATTTTGTGTTTCTCTGTCAAATAATATCAAAAAATATTTTAAGAAGTTGGTTGTTGTAATACAAAAAATATAGAAAAGCTTAAGGGGTATGAATACTTATAAAAGGTACTGTATGATTGACTTCTAACAACCAGCTCAATGCCTCTGTGTCATCCTTCCTTCTTATCTTGCGCACCTTTTTGTAATAGCGTTGCAGGAAAAAGAAGCCACGTTCATGCCAATTTGCATTTCCCCACATTTTTATCTATCTATAGATAGACAGTGGCCACTTTACAACCCTTTTCATTTCCGAGTTTAACAATTAGGAGAGCTCTGGAAAAGCCAAAATCAGATCTCAACTGAGAGGACCACATTGCTGTATGTGCGTTATCACCTTGTTCCTTCAGAGTCACAGCACAACAGAAGAATTATGTGCTGTATTTGCACAATTTACATGGAATGATGATGAGCGTATTCCTTGGTAATGCCTGATAAAAAAAGTCCCTGTTGTTATAGCATAGGATTTCAAGACATTCATTCGAAAGACTATCCTGGAGATGTGGTGGAATAGGTTACCTGGGTTTACCTGATAATTATGTCAGATGAACACTGCGGCATTATTTTCTGGCAGTCTTAAAAATATCCAATTACTAGTCAGGAACTGCGTGAAACAACTGGAATTGGGATAAATGGCAGTGAAATGGCCTTTTCAACCCTAACGTAAGCAGGGAGCTAAATCCATAATTCATAGCATCATAGAATTCCATTTGATTAATGAATAGACAGATTAGAGATAAAGGAAGATGCATTGTTACCCTTCCAGCAGGAAACCAAACACTTATGTGAAGATGCCTCATGATCCAATCAATGACTATTTCAGGACTCTCATTATTTAGCCGGCTTACATTGAAAGAAAGGATATGTTTTAAAATACTTGTTTCTTCTGAGTTTACAACCAATTCAGCTCGGAAGGACTGAAAGGCCCTCATTGTCTCTCCTTATCTGACTCAATGACTGCTGAATGGATTCAAGCCAATTAATCAGATGGTGACAAGAACCATTGCTGCTGGCTCAGTGATCAAGTCCCACAATCGACCATCAGCACTACAGTCACTGTCCACAAATTGATTTCTGAACACAGAGTAACCCGGGGCAATGACATTCAAAATCTGTGGGTTTTCATTGTGACTTTTTAACATGATCCAGCTTTTTAAACCTAACTGCACAGATAAGAGTGCTGGGGATATTAGATGTTCCACAATACAGATCCCGTATCTGCAAAGGACTTTTTCTTTCCTGATGAAAAAGTTAACTTACTTCATATGCTTGAAGACCATGCTGGTTTGAAAGTAATTTAAGGGAAATTTAATTGGAGTTCATATTTATTTGAAGCCTCCACTCTAATCACTGCTTTACTGTTTTGTGTGCTCTCTGCCCCGGATGCATACTACACAGCGTCATTGACAATCCAAATTTAAGGATAAGTAGGCAACTAAAGGGGAACACAAATCGGGAGTGCGGTGATGCGGCACTTTAATTAATACACCTCAGTCTGGACCTTTAGCTCACATTGGACATGTCGTGCTGAAATGCAGCGAGACAGAGCAGATTAATGACTTCTGCTGTACAAAATGTTTCAGAAGTATAAATGTCTCTGAACAGAACAGATTTGAGAAGGATCACTTGCCGCCGCCGTCAGAATGTCAGCTGGCGAGCATGTGCTGGTGCTGTGGGTTGTTAAATAGAAAATATTAAGGGATTATTTTTATGTTTGTCATACGGCCCAGATATGTGTTACTCCCAATAGCACACTTAATTTCTCTCAGAATTTGAAACTTATCTGCAAATGTCCTCATACTCGAGTTGAGAGTGTTATAAAAGCATGTCGGAAAATCTGTAGGTTATGCTAATTGTTGCGAGGGTAACTTTAATTTGCAATACAAGAACATAAGAATGCATTTCTTTTTATTTTGTGGATTCAAAGACTAAAGGGGCATGCTAAATAATAAAGATTGTAAAGTATTGAAGGAATGCATTGTTGCATTACTCTATGTTCTGTACAACTGGAGTAAAATCGACTCTCTCCAGCACTCTGGTATCTCATTACAATGACTTTAAATCAAATAAGATACTAAGATTACAAGATCGGATCTGAATCATAGGTTGCAGTTCAATATCATTTTACTTTTTGGAATGTAAATATCTACCTTTATGACTGACAGAACGCATAAACTCATGGGCATAGTAGGACTTTAAAACAACCTACAAATCGCATTTAGTGTGGTGTGTTGTGTTGAGCCAATTCATATGATGCATAGCTCCTAATACTCTAAAACATTCTCTTCTATATGTCACAGTGTCAACATAAAGTAGGCCTCATAGTAGTGCCAACATTGGATTAAGTATTTAAAATTCAGATTATGGACCTTCACTTCATTATAATAAAATAATAAACATCATACTCCACAGGGGAAGACAAGCTTTGCTGCCCTACGCTCTGTACCATACTACAGGCTGGTAAGTATAATTGTTTTTAATGGTGCAAAGTTTGTCCAATATTGTTATGATTTGTGATGGATAGAAAATTGCTGAAATGTAACATAACAGAAATGTTGCTTCATGTAATGTTGGAAACAACAGTGTCAATGCCCCTTGTACATACCTGTATATCTATTGAAATTTTCATATTTTGTCACAGTACAACTCCAAGCAACAATGTGTTTTGTGGGGATTTTTTTTTGATACAACATAAAGTAGTGGGTAACTGTGAAGTGCTAGGAAAAGGATACATGGCCATTTTAGGACATGTGTCATGTTACGTCCACAAGTCGTAATATGGCACAATGCAAAAAAGATCAAATACTGTGGATAATTTGGCACAGTACTGTGCATAAAAGAGGAAAATAAAAACAGCAATAACATGTATATTTAAAGCTCAAAGCAATTTAATGTGTCTGTGAAGGCAAGCTGGATCACATGATGTCTCCAGACATTGATTTATCTTCATATAAAAGTTATCTGTGATAAATTAAAAGCTGATTATGTATCATGCACAAGACAAGTTCATGGCTTGCAGCTACTTTGCTTTGGCGATGATGGATTAGGCCATAGGCTGCATGTTTCACCTGTCCACAATGACTGCACAAGTAGCTACATTGCTGAAACCTTCTTGTATGTGTATAAATGCTCCACTGTATGTATAAAGCACAGTTTCATACTTTTATAAACCAGATACATAAAAAAAAGATGTTTATTTAATATAATCCAATTTTTGTATTCTAAATAACTTTGGAGATTTATGACGATATTCAAGGTTTGTTAAAACGAGAAGCATGACTGAAATTTCTGTTAATTTTAAAGAAACATTCTGAAAGCACCATGAAGGTCACATGAACAGTCCATGAGTGTACACAAAGCTGAGGCTTTTACATCAAGCCCCCATTTTCATGTGACTGGGCCATTTTTCCTCTGTCAGCTTCATTTGGAAGGCTTACAACGCAATTTGTCTGCAGTGATTGGGTCTGCCTGAGTGGGAACAAAGGCTGACCGCCTGGCTAGCGTGTCCTTTTGTGTCCCATATGTCACAAGTCTGCCACACATTCAAATCAGCAACTGCCAAGAGCAACACCGTCATTATCAGCTGTAGAATCGCTGTCATTATCTTGCTGCAATCATAACTCTAATTACAAAAGTTGCTTTGTAAGCAGGTAGATTATGCAATGTTAATTACGCGTACACAATGGGGCAAGCACATGTTCAAATGCCATTTCTCGGCACCCGGCACAAAAAGCTGTACAGAATTTAATACTCTGCCATATGAAAAGCATGCAGGTCCCTTGATGGCTGATTTTAAGCCTGCATGCTGCAATCACTGGTCATTAATAATATCTCATTAGCAAGAGGTGAGACGTGTAACCTTTATATGTCACCAGATTACATTCCCTTGAAAAGTATTCATATACCTGAAACTTTTCCTCATTTTCTAACATAGCAATGACCTTAACCAGAAAGATTTTATTTCTTGCAGTTTTGCTTTGCATTTAGCTACATCCATCTTAACATTAACTCTGATCATTTTCCCAATGCCTGCTGAAGAAAAGCATCCCTACAGAATGATGTTGCCTCCAGCATGTTTTACCAGTGTGATAGTGTGTTCAGAGTTTTATGCAGTGTTGGTTTTCCACCACACAACGTTTTCATGTCAGACAAAAGCTGAACATTGGTCTCATGTGTCCAGAGCACCTTCTTGTTGCCATGTACCCTTCATGATATGTGGCAAGCTAAATGTCTGTTGGTTTTCTTTGTGTCACTGTTACCACAAAGGCCCGATTTGCAGTTCATCACCGAGTTCTCAACTAATAATAGTTCCATCGACAGATTTTCACACCTGAGCTGTGGACCTCTGAAACTCCTCCAGAGTTTCCATGGGTATCTTGGCTGCTTCTCCTGATAGGTGCCACCTAAGATGGATGGCCATCTCCTTGTAGGTTTGCAGTTGTGCTGTAACAATTGTTAGATAGTGGGCTGACTAGTCCTCTCTGACAGGGTCAAAGCTTAGGATATTGTTTTAAAGCCCAACTCTGTCTGAAACAAACCCCATGGCTTTATCCTTGACCTGTGTGGAGTGTCCCTTGGTCTTCATGAAGAGGTTTGTGAGCTAATGTTGTCTAACAATCCTATGAGGCCCTCACAGAACACTTGTATTTCTGCTGCGATCAAATCACATCACACAGGTCTTTATTTGTAAAAGAAAAAAAAAGAAAAACCATGTCCTTTTTTTCCTACACTAGTTTTTATTGGTCTATGACACAAAACCATAATTAATACACTGAGGTTTGTAGCTGTTACTTGAAAAAATGTATGAATACTTTTTCAAGACACTGTAATGCAAAAACACACGTCTGAGTTAATTCTTAATTAAGGAACTTCCTTCATAAGGCAATTATTCCTATTAGTTACTAATTCACAGCGACAGTAAATTGGAAGTCATTCTTTATGTGTTCTCTCAGTATTATTGGGAAGTATTTGTATTATGATTATCTTTACCACACATAATAACAAAACTGTGAAACATTTTCACAAAGTAGTTTCACATACTCTTGCTTAAAAGCACAGTTACAGGAATAACAATAAAATCCTAAAACATCATAAAAAGAAGTCTTAAACTTGACTTTCCCATAGCTACTTCACTATATATTTTTTTACTTTAATCATCATAGGTCTACACTTTACCAACTCACTCTGGCAGATTAAATCCTCAGAATATTGTCTTTACATCTCCATCATTGTATTTCTGTGCTCTGAAAGAAGCACCTCTTTGGCTTTAGAAAGCAGCACAGCATGGTCTGCCAACTTGTAAAAAGCTAAAACCACGGGGCAATAAAAAGTGACATCAGCAACGGGAAAGTTAATAGTGTGTTTCAGATGCACTTTCCTGGGGACAGGAGAGCTAGAAGCTTCATTCACTGTAAGTGACAGTGGCTGGCGATTTCCTTTTGTCTCCCATATGGCCTCATAAATTTCGACCTGCTCTGTGTTATAACTTATAAATGGATCAAGGCTTCTACAGAGGTTTGGTGTTCCTTTTGTGCATCCGCTGTCTTTACAGTATGTGTAAAGATCATAGTAGGATATTGTTTTCAATCTTAGAAATGTGATGTCTAATTGCAGTCAGACTGCTGCTTTGGGCTGTAAGAATTTTCTGAATGTTGGTTGTGTGGGCCTGTTTTAGACTTCACAAGCCTTTTTCTCACTTTGTAGAGCTAGTTTCAGCACAGCTGTCAGAGAACGCCTGGAGCTGAATAAACAGAATTTACAACCACACAGGCACACAGAAGACAACATGACTGTGGGAGTGGGTTTGAAAATGGGCCACTGGCACATCATCAGCTGCCTTTTCAGTGCTAAGTGTTTTGCTTTTTGTGTAAATCTGGCTTACTTTTTTCTGGGTCACTAGTGCATTATAATGTTCTATCTATCTTTTCAAGTAAACTGGCAAGTTTGTGTTACCAGGCATATGATTTTGCACATATAGGAGCTAAATCTGTTTAGGAGCTGCAATCTGTTCTATTGAACAAACAGCACAAACTCTCATTTCTGTAATACCATTTAAAAATGTATCTTAAAGATTTTGTATCAGGCCAAGATGGAGGACAAACAACAAGGTTTGGAGAGCGGTATTTTGTTAACTTTTCTCATTATTGGGAAAAATGTTCCACATCTTCTCAAGCAAGCTTTGATTTTTACTTACGATGAACAATCAACACAATAAGTGATAAAAATGGCTCAAACAAAGGCTCTTTGGCAGAGGTAATAACTGCAAGTAAGGAAGAAGGCAGAGACATTCATCAAGTGAATTACAAGAATACAAAGACAAGTGTTACAGAAGCAATTCTTGAGTGATCACATGATTAATCCAAAGTTCTTAGCATAGAAAAGCTAATGGCACAGTAAAGGACTATCCACATAACACTAAAGTTAGTGCTAATGAAAAAAATCAACATTTTGCTAAGTCTTCCTTTATGAAACTTCGATGTGTGCCATGTTTTAGAGAAAACCCTGGGGGGGATGGGTGCTAGAGGGTGGCATGGGGGTCTACAGCGTGTGGGATGGGGGGGGTTGGCTATCCAGTGATATGGTGTACCCGTGTGGTTGCAGTGGTGTGGTGGGGGACGCCGGCCCCGAGTGCTTGCCGCTGGCCGGGGACCTTTTGCCGGGCGAGTTTGTCGTGTCTTGGTGTGGGGTTGGGGGTTCCGCTGTTAGCTCGGTGCTCGATGGTGTCTGCCCTGTTTCACCAGTGGGTGGGGGCTTGGGTAGCGTTGCACGGGGCCCTTGTCTTGCTGTCACGCTTCTGCATTTCAACCCTTTTATTAGTGGTATTTTAAATGGATGTGTTTGATTCTGGTAACCAGCTATAAGCTTCTTTTGTTAGCTCCAACCGCTAACGGCTAAGAACATGTGCTCGCCCACTTTATGAGTCAGCTGAAGATCATTTACCCAGGAAAGTTGTTAGTTTCCAATCTAGGAAGTAATATTTCCTTAAATATTATTTCACTAAACGTGATCACTAATTAAACACCATTAAGACCCATTTATCCAAAAGGTTTGGTTCTTATTCAAAATAATATCTCCTTAAATATTATTTTAATAAACAAAGGTATTTAATTAATCACCGTTGAGAATTAGTCATCCAGGAGCTTGGTTTTATTCAGCAAATCATTCTTTAAAATGTTGTTTTATCGAAATAATGTTTTATCTGATCTTGCATTGTGAATGGTAGTTTAAAGGTATACCAGTCATTGCCTAAGTTGGTTCAAAGACTAACTTGGTTCTAACTATGAACATTGCATGGTAACATTGCATCACTCTTTCGGTCATGGTTTTCAACCATCTTTGATTCACTTGCTTATATTGTACATAGCCCATTGGTCTTCCTTATTCTGTCAATTCTGCTTGGTAGTTTAGTTGGGCTGTTTTAGCATAGCAAATATTTTGTTGATTGAAATATGTTTGACTCTGAGTTTACTTATTTTTGAGCAATGTTCTGCTGGGAAACCTTGGGTTCTGCTGTGCATGTGGATCTTACTTTGACTGCAGGCTATATAAATTATTTTATGGATATGGCAATCCCTGTAGGCTATCCCCTCTTTCAACAATGTAATGCAACAATAAATAATAATGACATTAATAACCACATTTAATGATTCCTAAAATGCCAATGTGCCTATTGAAAGCGACAAAACAAGTAATTTAACATATTTGTGTGGAATAAGTCATGTTTCCACATCTCATTGCATACATACTACTTCCTCACAAGGTGTCAAATAAACAATTAATAACTTTGATAGTATTCAGCCTTTAACCAACAATGAAATTGAGAAAATCAGTGATGTTTTAGTAAAAGGAGAAAACCAAACGGCTGGCACTTTAGCCAACTAGGGCGTTTTTGGCAAATCTTCCATAAAGCTCCATATCTCCTGCTTCATCCAGCCAGTCTGCCTATTTACTTCTAATGAGTGAGAGTTTCATGTCACTCAGCCAGCTAAAAGGATCCGTTTCAGTGCTGCTTTTAAAGTTTTCCATTTTTGCCTTGTTTTTAAACAGACACTGCCCACTCTTTCCATGTTGTACTTTTGAAAAAGATTTTAGCCTAAACTGTTTATGTTTTTGTTTTTCAGGCCCTTGTAATTGTAGTGTCAGTGGTAGTAAATGTGACACAACACAATTAGGTAACTTCCAAAAGTGCCCAAATTGTTAAAGCTTTCTCCTGTCAGAAAAGTCTTCTGATTCCTCGGCCCTCTGAAAACAATTGAGTTTTGCAGATGCAACAATTTGATCATCATTTTTATGTGAATGATAATCTTCTATGAATTGCTCAAGATTTCATCTAGCACCATGGTAGGCCCAACCAGTTCTTTAGGATGAATAATTGTGTATATGAAGAACAGTGGCTGAGTCATTTTTAATCTATAGGGTGTCCTTTATGTCTTATTTATATATGGGTTGTAACATCACATCATTGTGGTCTGAGTGTCAGTGATACAACCAATTTGTGTTCTGCTGTCCCTGAAAGGAGATGGGGAAGCAGTAGAAAAGTACGTAAAGAAAGAACTAACATGCGGATTTTTCTATTACACTGACAAGCGTAGACAATTGATAGGACTTGGGGTGATTATAATTATGAGCAGCTGTTGCCTTTACTTTTATTGAGAAATACAAGTTAGGGTGAATGGTTAGGTCAATGGACATGTAGGCTCTTGGATACAACTTCTTAATTTAGCCTAAGTTGCTTAAGGACAAAGGAAATCGAGCAGAAAATTGAAAAGGTGTGGTAAAAATGTCTGAGCCCCCTTGTAAAAATGCAAAAAAAAGCCTTAAAATGAATCCTTTTTTTGGCAGTAGCCTAATCTTTGGAAAATCCAATATTTGAGTAAATTTATTCACAGTGGGAAAACACCTTTTTTATACCAGTTGGCACAATTATTTGCCCTAACTGTTGTTAATAATTTGCACAGTGATCTGTTGCTAACAGGGCAGCACATCTTTTCTTGTTTAAATAATTATTTATTTCTTTTGGTTTTTTAAATTCCATGCATATTTTGTATTTAATTCATCCATTTTTGTTTGTAGATACAGAGAAATAATAACCACAACTATCCTACTTTAGATCTCTGAATTGCCATTTGCACTCACTTTTTCCTGGACCCCTTATTATTTTAAATTAAAGATGTGCACAACTTTTATATTGTGTTTATGAAAACAGGTTCCTGTAAACATTAGACAAGTTTAACAGTTTCACAAACATTTGTAACCAGAAAAACTTTTAAATGTTGGCTCTCTTTCTTATTTAAAATCTGATCTGTGAAAACAAAACACTACATCTTCTCCCCAGTAGCATCCAAACCACTGGCTGTAAAAAACCATCGTGGTAGACTTTCATGCTCTACAACACAACAGCCAAAGATCAAATTTGTGATATGAGACATGAAACTATAGAGAAGACAAACCACAGCAGCGATCTCTGCAGAGAAGGGGAAAAAGGAGAAAAGAAG
>JAHHUM010000901.1:0-150707 GCA_036173005.1 Crenichthys baileyi
ATATCCCCTCCTAGTATAAAAATAAACTTTTGCATACACTTCCTTGCCACATTATTTAACAATCTAATCTGCCTTAGTTAGGTGCTTATAAGCAACTTGACTGGACTCTGGTGTATCACTCCATAAAGTCCAAATTACCAGGCAACCAGTGTAAGGGCACAAAAATAATCCACATGGCGGGCAGTCAGCAAGAAATGCTTAACTCCTCAATAGTATCTTGCTAGTCCTTCAAAGGTATAACATTAAGGACTAAAGTAACAGTTAAAATTATGAAGTACAGATTTTATGTTGGGCAGAAATTACAAATAATCAACCTTCCATTAAAATGAGAATCGTGCATGACTGACCAAATTTAACTTGAAATTTTGACCATTACTGTTTTAATGAAATTACAAGGGTAGTAAAGCTAATACAAGTACATCTCAATAAATAACAACATTGAAAAGTTAATTAATGTCAGGAAATGTATTCTCTCTAAACATGACTCTAAATAATTAATTATTTACAGTCATAAGCACTAAATCAGCTCTACAATTTCCTGGTAGATGACTGCGCTGATGTTGGACTTAATAAAACACAGCAGATCAACACCAGCAGATGAAAGGGCTCCCCAAATCATCACTGATGGGGAATTTTCACACTCTACTCACTCTTCCCCCTGCCTCTGGGATCTTGATTTCCAAATGGAATGCAAAATTTGCTCTCATCTGAAAAGAAAGCTTTGAACTACTGAGCAACAGTCCAGTGATTTTTCTTCTTAGCCCAGGTTTGACCTTTCTGATGTTGTTACTGGTTCAGTTATGACGTAACACAAGGAATGGGACAGTTGTAGCCCATGTCCTGGATATGTATGTATGTGGTTGCTCTTGAAGCACAGACTCCACAGTTCAGACCTTGTAAATCTCCCACAAACTCTTTGCTTTACAATCCTCTTAAAACTGAGGTTAACTGTGTTGCTTTTGAATTACCTTCTGTTACACTTTTTCCTTCCACTGAACCTTCCTCTAAAAGACTTACATACAGCACTCTGTGAAGCACTGGCTTCTTTAACAATGACCTTTGTGGCTTATCCTCCTTCAGAAAAGTGTAACTTTCAGGTAATCTTTCCGTGTTGTGATCTACACGTGTTCTTTACACTTCGAAGTCAACTGTAAGATCCTGACATGGAATAGGGGGCTGATGACCTATTAACAGTATTAAGGCTCTGATGCACCTCAGGCGGTAATCACAACCCCCTAACCACCATGAAGGGGTTTAGTGGAATTGCAGAACGGGTGTGACGCAGTGATGTAATACAAGCGAACACATCTGCACAAGCAGTAGGAGTCTGTGGTGCTCAGTGAGAGGAGATGATCCGCATGATCTTCCCAAGTCCATCTCATCTGAGAAATATGTGGCCCAGCAGAATCTGATGCCGACAATATAATATTGAGGATGGTGCACAACAACTGCGCTTGGAAGAAAAGCACTGAATGTATCTGAAAAGGCTGTGTATGGAAGACATGGACAACACATTTGTGCTTTTCAAGTCCTCAGTTCTATCAGGTGAAAGCTGCGTGTTGTAAACCACGCCCCTTTGGTTCCTTGATCACAGAGCATGCTGTGTAAGCACACAGGGCTATGATCAACCTGTATAATGTGAAAAGACACAGTGATCCATCATAGGGGGTTCAAGGTTGCGTGTTTATTACAGAACTACAACCTGAACGTGTCTATTGAATGTCTGCTGGACAACTGTCAAGTCAGCAGCTTTCCCATGCTTGTGTAGAACATTTCTAGTAAATCATTTTTAATGACTCTTATGAAATGTTAAAAATTTCTGAAAAACAATAAATTTGGGGTATTTGTTACCTGTAAGTCCTAATCATCAAAACAAAGAGACAGAAAAAAAATGTGTCTGATAAATCAGTACACGAGTTTCACTTTCTGTTGTGAATTATTAAAATAAGAAAACTTTTTGATGATACTCCCATTTATTGAGATGTATTCTATCAGCTCCACCAACACTGTCATTTCAGCCCTTTTTTAAACAAAAAACTAACAATAACTCGCATAACTGAAGTAACCTGCAAAACATATTGTTTTGATGATAAAAAAAACTTACAAAAAATATCAAAAGTGACAGTCTGATAGCAAAGATTATTTTTTTTACAGCAACAAAGTTGCAGTCTACTAACAAACATATGGTCTGTTTTTTTTTTTTAAATTGCAAAAATAAATACTGTGGCTGAAATGTTTTCAATAACATTATAGTTACGGAAATGGTGAAATTTTCAGGTAAAAAAGCCAGAGTTGCATGAGGTCCACTTTAATAGACAAATAATAACTGTCTTTCCAGTTGTCACCAGACATAAAATCTATACTTTTATCAATTATTTTATTCCATATTTGTTAACTCGTTGATACTATTGTGTGTGTAAATAATATATACAATTTATAATTCGCACTTCTTGAATCTAATTGAAATACCTTTCTGATACTATTTTAATTTACTGAGACACACATCAATAAACACTTTATTTGGTCATCAAATACATTTTTTCTTTGTAATTTTTTTAGATGCAATCTTTAGTCTAAATAAAATGCCCAGCCTTTCTGTATTTTTAACATGGCCTAGATATCGGGTATTTCTAGCCATCATAGACGCTGAGTTTTCAGTCTTATTGATCCAGATTGGTCATTAAAGCATGCAAAAACAAACTTACAGTGACACCAGCCCAAGTGGCAGCACCAGTGCAGTTTGAAGCACTTCCCGTGGCTGTGCGTCGCGCAGATGGAGAGTCCATCACACGGCAGGAAGTCTGGTCTCCCCGCGCAGCTCTTGGCCAAAGCCTGCGCCTCGTCCAACTTCTCACTCTTCGGACACTTATGAGCTCCCGAGGTGGCCATGCCAACATTTCCCGGATCCAATAAAAAAAAAAGCACGTACGACCGTTTAGAGTAAAACTAAAACACAGACAACGTCAGGGACCGAGGAGAGATGTTTTTCACGGTCCACGTAGCCAAGGAAGCTTTGTAGAGAGGGTATGGATGCAGCTGGGTCTTCTGAATCCAGATCAGCTCAGTCGGTGCTCACGCAAAGGGTGGCGGCGCATTCTGTAAAAGTACAAACGACGGGTGGTGTTACAGTCGAAGCCTCCCGTGATCGTGATCCACGCATCTCCCCATCTCTCGAGCCGTGCCGTGGTGTCGGGGAACCTCCTCAGCTGTGCGCGCTGCTTGGTGACGCGCATCTGAACTTCATCACAGAAACGGGAGGAGCCCCACGAACACAAAGCCAGCTGCTGCGCGCATTTCAAACACCACAACCACAGGCTTTCATCAGCCCCCTCAGACAACTTCAAAGATCAGGGTCTGCATATGAAATTCATCGTCTCCAATAAATCTTAACCAACTGGGCTTTAAAAGTCTCCATTTGTTCAGGGTATCTTCTAATTAGTGGTGAATATAAGCCACACAGCATTTCTGAAAAGAAAACAGGTGCTATGCGTGGAATCTTGCAACCAATTAAATAAATGATGCAGAAAATGCTTAAATAATTATGAAAATGGAAGCATTGTAAAGCAAAATGTTCCAGCTGCGCTCCAGCCGCTAGGTGGCAGCCCTAACATCTGCTCAGGGCTGGACGTCTATGGAAGTAAAATAGTCTCATTAGAATCAGACATTTTTTAGACACTGAATTTATAACACAGAATTTTTATCATGTGCAATTATGCATGTGATTTTTTTTCGTACTTTGTAATTTGCCAGCAAAAATTCACCTGCAAAAATTCACCTGCAGAAATTCGCCTGCAGAAATTCGCCTGTAGAAATTCGCCTGCAAAAATTCACCTGAAAAAATTCACCTGCAGAAATTCACCTGCAGAAATTCGCTTGCAAATGTGTTGCCGCTTCTTCCGGTCACTTCAAAACAAGAGCATCAGCGGACAGGGTTGGGGCACTAGCTGTCATCAGGTCACTCAAACATTTCATTCAGTTCCATTAGATGAAAAAAAAATACCGAATCTCAAATAGGTGTTAAAGCAATCAGGACTCGATCCAATCGAGCGTCTTTTAGCCAATCAGATTAGCTTATTTGATCACGTGGCACACCATTGCCTTGGGCAGAGGCGAGTCTTTTAACAGTTTGCTTGATAGTGGCTTAATGAAGATCAGTGATGAGATTTTTCTTCCAAAAATATATTATTACAAAACGCCAGGTAATTAACACCCATTTGAGATTCGGTATTTTTTTTTTCCATCTAATGGAACTGAATGAAATGTTTGACTGACCTGATGACAGCTAGTGCCCCAACCCTGTCCGCAGATGCTCTTGTTTTGAAGTGACCGGAAGAAGCGGCAACACATTTGCCGGTGAATTTTTGCAGGTGAATTTCTGCAAGTGAATTTTTGCAGGTGAATTTCTGCAGGTGACTTTCTGCAGGTGAATTTTTAAAGGTGAATTTCTGCAGGTGAATTTCTGCAGGTGAATTTTTTCAGGTGAATTATTGCAGCTGAATTTTTTGCTGGCAAATTTTAAGTACAAAAAAAAATTCACATACATAATTACACAGGATAAAAATTCAGTGTCATAAATGCAATGTCTAAAAAAATGTCTGATTCTAATGAGACTATTTTACTTCCACAGATGTCAGACTGAGATTTACCTGGAATGAGCCATTGATTAATGCTAAAGCAGTTTAAAGCTGTGGGTCTCCCTCTGCTCTCCTCTGTCACTGCTGAAGCTGACCCAGCAGAAAACAGCAGATACGGACCACAGAGGGGGAAAAGAAATGAGATTCTGTTGTTCAAACAAAAATCATAAAAAGAAGCAACACAACACACAAAAATTCAAAACAATTTACATAGCATGGTTTTATTCAAGGATTTGATCACAATTCACATGTGGCAAAATGCATAATGAAAGAACAAAAAGTGGTACATACACCTTACCCTTATTCACATTTTGTCAAAATACGACCACAAGCTTCTAGGTTTTTCTGGGAAGACCTCAGAGGTGTGTTAGAGAACATTAGGTTATAAAACAATAAGCCAAGTTTAATACACATCATTGCGCACGGTTCAATGCATAAATTTACAAATGGAAAGCGAATGCAGAATTACAAACCTATCAACCAGCTTGGTAGGTAAAGACAGCATTAATCATAAGAGCAACCAGTAGGCTCATGTTAACTCTGGAGGAGCTGCAAGGATCTGCAACTCAGTTGGAAGGATCAGTTCACAGGGCAACGATTAGTTGTGCGCTACACAAATCTGGCCTTTATGAAACAGTAATAATAATAATACATTCTCTTTGTATAGCACTTTTCTAGGAACTCAAAGATGCTTTACAGAGGTACAACAATAAAAACCAAACAGTACAACATAACACTTAAAACACATTAAAAAAGGCAGATTTTGACATTGAAAGCTATTTTAAACAGATGGGCTTTGAGTTCTTTCTTGAAGTAACAAGAGGAATGCCATAAGAAGCCCATTTTAAAGTTTGTTACAAGCAAAGCAAGAGCACATCAAACGTGGATGAAGGTGTACAACTGAACACGCCATCCCCACAGTAAAACATGGCAGTGGCACCGTCATGTTGTGTGGAGATTTTTTCTTCAGCCGGAACAGGGAAGCTAGCTGGTCACAGTTGACGAGAAGATGGATGAAGGTAAATACAGGACAGTCCTGGAAGAAGAGCTGTTAGAGGCTGCAAAGGACTTGAAACTGGGGAGGAGGTTTAACTTTCGGCAGGATGAGAATGCATGCCATACTTTTCATATTTTTATTTGTAAAAATTTCTACCTTAATGTACTGTTAAGCACAATATTGTTTTGATCTACTCCAATAAATCCCGATACAATATAATGGCAAAAGAAAACAACTGGTAATGCATTTTGAAATCTGGGACTTTGTAGGAATCTCTATTACAGAGCAATAAATTCACGTTCTTGTACAGTATATCAGTTTATTAGACATTACTTTAATAGTTAGGAAAGTCTTTCCCATTTGTATTTTCTGTAACTATAACTTTGGTCAGATTAGTGATTAAATATTTTCTTTGGTTTTATTTTGCCATTTCTAAATGTAAATACCAAACGATTCTAAAAAAGTAAAAAAAAAAAACATTCAGTTCAGCTGACATAGCTTTTTTGTAATAACTTTGATAGGACCATATGCAGAATTTAATGTATCATGTGTAATCAGTTTCATTGGACCCCATTTGCACAGGTGTGATAGTCAGAATTTGTTGAAACAGTGGAGAATGAACAGAAACTCCTTTCCATTACAGCCTCTGATTTAGGGAATATTAATAACTTAAAGCTCCACCAAATGACACAGGAGGTCCTTCTCTCTTGCAGCCGTCCACTAAAACGATTTTTCCCCATTTCTGCCGAGGCTGCAGCTACAACTTTCATAACCTCAACAATTTACTCCCATTACTGTCACCTTACATTTAAATGACTAGGGATCCGCATCTAAACACCCTGCTGGAAAACCACTGGGAATTTCACTGACTCAATTATGTTTTTATTTTGTTTGGCTTTGCACATTTTGTATTTTCTTAATACGTTGCTGTCGTTGAAACTGCAATCAGTACTGCATGCCGGATCTGTCATTTTAACAATTTTAAAACTTTCCAAACACTGTAATTAAAGTTATTAAATTAAAGCACAGCACAGATAAAAGCTCAGATTCTGATAGTGTGAGCTGGGTAGACATCAGATTTGGACATAATATTTGCAAGGTAAAGATTTTTATTGGTATGGTTTGTGCATTTTAGTGTATCAGGTCCCACTGTGCCCATAACACATCAATTTATTCCCACCACATGGGTGTAGTTACACACACCTTAACAGAGAATATTTGCTCTTCTGCCTGCTTCAGCTGGTCAGTTGGATTTGATGGTTTAGTCAAAGTAAACCTTTAGTTTTTAAAAGATTCCAAAATGAACACGTCATACAGATAGTGAAACAGAGTGTTGGTAGTGTGGTGGTCTGAGGCTGCTTTCTTTCTTCTCGACCTGGACAACTTGCTGTAATTTAAATAAGCCATGAATTCTCCTCTCTACCAGAAATCCTCGAAGGAAATGTCCAGCCAGTTCCTGCTGTTAAATTCACACCCATTTGGGTTCTGGTGCAAATGAGCTTGGTGAAGTGGTCTAGTCAAAGCCTGGATTTAACTCTGACTGAGATGTTGTGGGGTAGCCTTGAACAGGCCATTCAAGACCAAAAAACCCCTTCAGCAGGAAAGTACTTTTCACATAGTGCCAGGTTGGTTTGCAGAGTTTTTTTTTACGTTAATAAATGAAATCATCAGTTGAAAACAGCATTTTGTTTTCATCCAGGTTAGGTTTATCTGATATTAAAATGTGATTTAAGTTTTTCAGTGCGACAAAAAAAGCAAAAACAAATCTTTACAAGGGACAAATACTTCAGCACTGTAGGTTCTTGATTAACCTTTACTAGTGTAGATTGAGCCCTCCTAATAATTGTTACCCTTGCATAGACAAATATAAGATATACAGATGATAGATGAGAATTATTTATGTAATTTTATATAGTTTAATGGAGCTTATTAAAAAGGTACATGTGAGTGCAAAGTAAATTTTAAATCATTTGGTTAATTAGCGTTCATTATGCTCACACATTAAAGGTGAGCTGATGTTTAAAGCTGGCTGCGGGGTTTCTGGATGAACTCCCTCCATCTGTGAATCGGTGGGCTACTGCTGGCAGCCAGCTTCCTGATCAGGCTGCAGGGCTTCAGACCTGAAACATTAGGGTACACCTGGTGGTAGTGCTCCAGCCTCTCCAAAACCTTGTCAAGACCCACCAGGCCAGCGTAGAACATGGGACCCCCACGGTGGCGGGGCCATCCATAACCGAGGACATAAATGACGTCGATATCTTCTGGTCCTGCAGCTATTCCATCCTGGAGAATTTGGAAACCCTCATTAATCAGGGCATAGAGGCATCGCTCCAGCATCTCCTGGTGGTCTATGCGGCGCGCCACCAAGCCATGCCGGGCTCGGTACTCCTCCAGAAATCCGTGCAGCCAAGGGTCGGGTTTAGCCACACGACCACCGGGTTTGTCATACTGGTACCATCCTCTGCCTGTTTTCTGACCAAACCTTCCCTGCTCACAGAGCAGGTCTCCCAAAGGACTGTACCTGCTGCCTCCTCGTATTCTAGCAGACTTTCCTGTAGAGCCAGGCACAACTAAACCATCTGCCTTCCTGACTTTCCAGCCAACATCCAGCCCGGAGAGGTCGGACACCTTGAACACACCCATAGCAAACCCAAACTCTTCCAGCACTTGATCCACCTGCTCAGGTGTGGCTCCCTCTTCCAATAGGAAGAAGGCTTGCTCCAAGTAAGGCTTCAGCATACGGTTCCCTACAAAGCCCCGGCAGTTTCCAACTGCGACGCTCACTTTTCCCATCTTCTTTCCCATCTCCATGGCAGTGGCCAAGGCTTCAGGAGATGAACGCGGCCCATACACCACCTCCAACAGCTTCATGACATGAGCTGGAGCAAAGAAGTGCATCCCAACGACTAGCTCTGGGCTCTGGGTTTGAGAAGCCAGCTCATCTATGTCCAGTCCAGAGGTGTTTGTGCACAGGAACGTTCCAGGTTTGCATATGCCCGACAGCTGCTGAAAGATGGTTTTCTTCAGAGCCATGTCCTCAAACACAGCTTCAATGACTAGGTCAACATCTGCCACAGCCTGGATGCTGCAGCTGTATTTGATTTTATCATGTGCCAGGGGCGCCCCTCGTCTCTTGGCACTCCTCTCCAACATGCCAGACACCGCCTGCTTTGCCTCCAACAGCTGCTTCTCCTGGGTCTCCACGGCAACCACCGACAACCCAGCCTGGGCCAGGGAGACAGTTATACCTCGTCCCATGGTGCCAAGCCCTTAGAGGACAAAAATCCTACATTTAAACACAATTAACATTTTATGCACAAATAAATTTGATAAAAAATTAAATAGTTTTAGCTAAAACAAATGATTGTGAATAAGTTTAAATTTTTTTGTCACTCATTAAAGAAAATGAAACTCAAAGTAAATTACATAGATTCATTAAACATAGTGAAATATTTCAAGCCGTTCTTTCTTGTAATTTGGATGATTATGACTTACAGTAAATGAAAACCCAGAATTCAGTGTTTAAGAAAATTTGAATTTTGTGAAAAAGTTATAGCATATTCATAGAAAGTTGAGTGGAAGGAAAAATGCATGGTAGGACAAATTGCACCAGCAACATGGGTAACTGCACCCTTGAGAGGATTATCTAATCAAAAATCCAAGTGTCTTACCTAGGCTAGAGAGAAAAAGAACTGGACTGTTGCTCAGTGGTGCAAAGTTCTAATTTCAGATGAGAGAAAGTTTTGTATTTAATTTGGAAATCAATCCCCCAGAGTCTGGAAGAAGAGTACCGAGGCACAGAATCCACTTTGCTTGAAGTCTAGAGTGAAGTTTGCACAGTCAGTGATGATTTGAGTGTCGTGTCATCTGCTGGTGTTGGTCCACTGTGTTTTTTGAGGTCCACAGTCAACACAGCCATCTACCAGGACATTTTAGAGCACTTCAATGCTTCCTTCTGCTGACAAGCTTTATATAGATGCTTAGCGTTACTGTGCTTGATTGGCCCGCAAACTTGCCTGACCTGAACCCCATAGAGAACCTGTGGAGTATTGTCAAGAGAAAGATGAGAGACACCAGACCCAACAATGCAGATTACACCTCAGCTTAAGCACAGGCAAAATGCCTTAAAGCCATGCTGCATTGATGCAGTAAATCATGAAAAAGGAGCCCCAACCAAGTATTGAGGGCATTGAAATGAACAAACCTTTCAGAAGCCTGAAATATTAGTTTAAAATATATTTTTTTATATTGATTGATATGAATGTTCATGTTTTCTAAAGGCAGTGACCTTTTATTATCTATTACCCGTAATCATCAACATTTCAAAAAATCAAAGCTTGAAAAATGTCACTCTATGTGTTATCAATCTAATGACTCTAATGTTTTCCCATACTTATCCAGATCTGTTAAATTCTTAAACCCAACTCCATATTTTTCCGGACTGCACAGGTACCCTGTTCTCACCCACTAAGTTATCATGACAGCATAGTATAGGGAGAAAACACATTCTCTGATATTATCTTTCACATGTTAAACGGTTTTCAAGAGCTTGCAATTTTAATGCACAAGCTGCTGAGCCTCGCATATCCAAACTGTGGTGTATCCCATCCTCTCTGCAGGGAAGAGCGAGTCCATTTACCAAACTCGGATAAACTGTTAATGAGGGCTTAGTTTCCATAGGCAACGGGACTTTGGAGATGCCACACAGATAACTTGATGAGTCAGTGTGCATGTGCTAATTGAAAGCCGAGTACAAATTAAAAGCCTAAAGCGCTCACCGATGACAGCTGCTTTATGCACGGGCCTGGGCTTGCTGGTGTCCCAGCGGGCTCCGCTGGGCGTGCTCCACCTGCTGACAGCTCTCTGGGCGAAGAAGTAGTACTGTAGAGCGTGGGCCTGGCCTGAGGTGAAGAGTGTGGAAAACAGCTCCCTCTCCCGCTCCATACCCTTAGCGTAGGGCAGGGTGACAGAAGCGTGAACTGCCTGGACACAAGTAACTGGTGCTATGGCTCCGCGGGCGCTCCGCCGCACCTCTTGCATCGCTTTTTCAAAGATCTCAGCCAAATCAGGGGAGCGTGGACACGGATAGGTGCTGATACGACGCGCATCCAAAGATTTACCTGGACAAGAAACAATGAAAAAGTCTCGTTAAAGAAATTACAGCTAGTATAAAGTAGAAAGTAATGAAAGCACACACTTCAATTTAGTTTCTGGCCATGTTCACATGCATAGTTTGAATTTTAAGCTAAAAAGTGCTCCCTTTTTGTAAGTAGTGCTCCACTCAGTTGAAATTTTCAACCAGCACTCGGGAAGTGTGGATATAATTCATTTTTCAGGCACACTCATCCACTCAGTCAGCTTCCGAGAGCAGGCTGATCCGACAGGCTATTTCCAGATAATCACAGGGACTGACTGCCTGAATGCTGCAGCTCTGAGCGTAACAAAAAGCAAAAGGTTCAATTCCAGCAAAGTTCAGTGATTCTTGGCCTTTCAAGCAAAGGTATACCCTACAGTGGCTTCCAAAATATTCATACACCTTTGCAAGGCATTGTATAAAAAAAGAGACTTTTTACAAGAGAAGATTTAATCCAACAATTGTTTAGCACAAGCCTTTCAGCATGCTGTGATTTTAAAGGTTGGAAACGAGGGAGAAAAAGATGGCCAATCTGCTAAAACCTAGTTAAAAGCATCTTAATTCCCAATCCTGACTCCTCTGATGTGATTACAAGAGACAACAGTCAGAAACCTTCACAGCTCCACTGAATTACTCTCACATGAGGGTCTGGGTCAGAAACTGGGTCACCATGGTGAGCCTTAAAGCCACAGGAACTATATTTAATTTATCTTATACACTTTGTCTGATATGATACACATTCCTCTAAGAAAGGGTATAACCAATGGAGAGATGATGATGAAGGTCATACATTAGGAAAATATATTCTCAGTAAACAATTATCAATAAGGTGTTATGTGGCAGCGCAATGCGGTTTCAGTATGATTTAGGAGGCATTATTGCAGCAGTTAATATGTAAATGGTTGAGCTGTGGATTTGCAGCTGATGGGAATCCTGGCTGCCCCCCGACAGATGTAGTGGGCAGATGTTGCAACCGCTGGGTTAAAAAAAAAAAAAAAAAGTTAATCTCATCACCAGTGAGAGACTCAGATCTGTTCCTGGCAACGCCTGCATTAAGTTAAATCCACAAACTGATTTTTTTTTTCCCCAGATAAATGTGTACCAGCCTGGCATGTACATGGAGACCTGGGATCTTAATGTGCATCCTGTGCTCATAAATGTTTCACTTTTTCTCTAAATGTACCAAACACTAAGGTTGCTCTCCTAATACTCCATGTCTGTTATTTAATTCAGGCATCTGACTGATACAAAGACTCAGCTTTACAAACACAAATTCCTTTCTCAGGCTTCATGTCCACTTTATCAGACTCTAATCTCCAAAGCTCTCAGTCATCTTCAGCACACTGTTGAAGTATAAATACAGAAATTCATCAAGATTTTATAGCAGACATTTCTACAGAGGTCAAGCGTTAATTATGGAGGGAAGGGGGGAAAGAAAGGGAGTAAGGGAGTAAGAAGGGAGGAGGGAGTAAAATAAAAGGATGGATGGATGGATGGATGGATTTCCACATATTACCTTTTATAGAGTCCGAGTGGACCATGTTCTCCGCATCTATTGTCGATGCTGCTGCCCGTAGCTGCGGCCGTAAGGTCTGCAGTGCCTGTTGCGGCAGCAATCCCAGAACCCGGTGGTGGACACCGGCAGTAAGGGATGCTGTCAAGCGGAAGAAGGAGTCCTATCGGCTGTGGTTGGCTTGTGGGACTCCTGAGGCGGCTGACGGGTACCGTGAGGCCAAGCGTGCTGCGGCCCGGGCTGTTGCAGAGGCAAAAACCCGGGCCTGGGAGGAGTTCGGTGAGGCCATGGAGAAGGACTACCGGTCGGCCTCGAAGCGATTCTGGCAAACCGTCCGGCGCCTCAGGAGGGGGAAGCAGTGCTTCGCCAACACTGTTTACAGTGGGGGTGAGGAGCTGCTGACCTCGACTGGGGACATTATCGGGCGGTGGAAGGAGTACTTCGAGGATCTCCTCAATCCTGCCATCACGCATTCCCTGGTGGAAACAGAGGCTGGGGACTCGGGGTTGGACTCTTTCATCACCCAGGCTGAAGTCACCGAGGTGGTTAAAAAGCTCCGCGGTGGCAAGGCTTCGGGGGTGGATGAGATCCGCCCTGAGTACCTCAAATCTCTGGATGTTGTGGGGCGGTCATGGTTGACACGCCTCTTCAACATTGCATGGCGGTCGGGGACAGTGCCTCTGGACTGGCAGACCGGGGCGGTGGTCCCCCTTCATAAGAAGGGGGACCGGAGGGTGTGTTCCAACTACAGGGGGATCACACTCCTCAGCCTCCCTGGTAAGGCCTACGCCAGGGTATTGGAGAGGAGAGTCCGGCCGATAGTCGAACCTCGGCTTCAGGAGGAGCAGTGTGGTTTTCGTCCCGGCCGTGGAACACTGGACCAGCTCTATACCCTCTACAGGGTACTCGAGGGCTCATGGGAGTTTGCCCAACCGGTTCACATGTGTTTTGTGGACCTGGAGAAGGCATTCGACTGTGGCCCTCGTGATGCCTTGTGGGGGGTGCTCCAGGAGTATGTAATCGGGGGCCCTTTATAAGGGGCCATCCGGTCCCTGTACGAGCGGAGCAGGAGTTTGGTCCGCATTGCCGGCACTAAGTCGGACCTGTTCCCGGTGCATGTTGGACTCCGGCAGGGCTGCCCTTTGTCACCAGTCCTGTTCATAACTTTTATGGACAGGATTTCTAGACGCAGCCAAGGACCGGAGGGGGTCTGGTTTGGGGACCAGTGGATTTCGTCTCTTCTTTTTGTAGATGACGTGGTCCTGCTGGCCCCCTCTAGCCAAGACCTACAGCATGGGCTGGGGTGGTTCGCAGCCGAGTGTGAAGCGGCTGGGATGAAGATCAGCTCCTCCAAGTCAGAGGCCATGGTACTCAACCGGAAAAGGGTGGCTTGTCCTCTTCAGGTTGGAGGGGAGCTCCTGCCTCAAGTGGAGGAGTTCAAGTATCTCGGGGTCTTGTTCACGAGTGAGGGAAGAATGGAGCGGGAGATTGACAGACGGATCGGTGCGGCTGCCGCAGTAATGGGGGCACTGTGCGTTGTGGTGAAGAGAGAGCTGAGCCGAAAAGCGAAGCTCTCGATTTACCGGTCGGTCTACGTTCCTACCCTCACCTATGGCCATGAACTTTGGGTCATGACCGAAAGAACGAGATCCCGGATACAAGCGGCTGAAATGAGCTTCCTCCGTAGGGTGGCCGGGGACTCCCTTAGAGATAGGGTGAGGAGCTCGGCCATTCAGGAGGGGCTCGGAGTAGAGCCGCTGCTCCTCCACATCGAGAGGAGCCAGTTGAGGTGGCTCGGGCATCTATACCGGATGGCTCCTGGACGCCTTCCTCGGGAGGTGTTCCAGGCACGTCCCACCGGGAGGAGGCCCAGGGGACGGCCCAGGACACGCTGGAGGGACTATGTCTCTCGGCTGGCCTGGGAATGCCTTGGGCTCCCCCCGGAGGAGCTGGAGGAGGTGTCTGGGGAGAGGGACATCTGGGTGTCTCTGCTGAGTCTGCTGCCCCTGCGACCCGGTTCCGGATAAGCGGAAGACGACGAGTACGAGTACGAGTACGAGTACCTTTTATAATATTATGATGTATTAAATGGGTTCTTTCAGACCTAAAAGTTGACATTTTCCACAGAAAAAAAATATTTATTTAGCTGTAGGCTCAAAATTAAGATACAAACAGACTTGATGCTAATTTGAACGCCTCAGAAAAAAGATGTCAAGGTTCAGAAACCAGCAAACAGACAGCTGGAGATGACATATCTGACACAAAGTGATGTGAAGCCTACAGTGCAGTCATAAATACTTTAATTCATGTTTGTTTCACACAGAAAAATAAAAGCTCTCCCATAAAGCGGGACCCCACTGAGGCAAAATACACCTCTTCCCCCTGTGTGTACTCCAACACACAGAACCACACAGCCGAGTGGGCGGTGTGTGTTCACGTCACTGCATGCGAAAGAATACACGCTCAAACAGAAGCAGAAGACATGCTTCTTATTTCTGCATGTTAAATATGAAGCCACAGGTCATTTTAGCTTAACAGAAAGATATGAAGCATCCAGAAACGGTTAACCAAGACCCCCCCCCCCCTAAAAAAGCTTATAACAACATTACTTTCTTCAGCAGACAAGGATTCTTAAAGCCTTTTTACTTCATTCTAGAGCTGAGAGCACTGGCTTTCCTTTTCACTTTTATCACCATTCATCCACAGTGAATGAGCTATTCTTCACTCAGACTGGGAGATAGCTCCTCCAACACTCTAGGGACGCGGCACACTTCAGGAATCCACTAGGTCTGTAAATGAGTCAGATTCACGTGCAGGCGGGAATCCTCTTCCCCCTAATTGACTGGAGAGGGTCCCGATATTAATATTCTAGGAAGGTTTGTCCCTTTTCGCCCTCCTGAATAATACAGCAAAAGCAGTGAAGACATCAGACCCCATCTGACAGATCCATGAAACATTTATGGACTGTGTTGAAGGAGGATCTGGCTGCTGTGTCTTCTGCTCGCTTTGCCTTCCAGAGGCTTCACGTCGACACTTCTTGATGTCAGCCTCGCCTAAAATAACCGCTCCAATAGAAGTTTTCCCTCCTTCCACTGAGTTATTGTTTAATTTAGTAAAGAAAGTTTCTATCACTCCATTAAAAACCTTAGGATGCACTTTTTTTCCATCTTACCTGCCACACTTTGAGCAAACTTCACAGCCGCATCCACAGCGCTGTGATCCGTCACCTCATCCACTATTCCAAGCTGCAGAGCCTCAGCTGCAGTCGCATGGCGGCCTGTGGGACATACAGAAGTCCTCGATACATTATGTATAACATGACATATTGGAGTTACTGGTTGCCAAATAACATGTAATGGGGCCTTGTTACTGGGTTGTTTATTACAGTGGATATCAAAGTCTACACACCACTGTGAGAAGGGGTTTTTATGTCATTAAAAATAAGACTATGATAAATGATTTCACAATTTTTTCACTTTTAAAAGTGACATATTTCATAGGCAATATTGTGCACCCTCTAAACTGACTGTAGCAGCGTCTTTTGATTCAATTTCAGCGGTTTGTCTTCTTCAGTAGGAGTCCGTTAGCATATTTGCTCATCTCTGCTTTGCAAAAGTCTCTCCAAATATACCCCATTGTGAAGATATCTAATGACCAAAACTCTAATCAGATCCCCCCACAGATTTTCTGACAGATTTAGTCTGGCAAGCAGGGGTCTCCAACTCCAGTTCAGAGCTACTGTCCTGCAGCTTTTAGATGCCTCCCTGCTTTAATTCAATTCAATTCAATTCAGTTTATTTATATAGCGCCAATTCACAACACATGTCGTCTCAAGGCACTTCACAAAAGTCAGGTACATACATTACAATTAATCCGAATCATTGGACAGTGCAGTCAGATTCTGTTATTTATTCAAATTGGATAAAAGTTTGTCCATCTAAGGAAACCCAGCAGATTGCATCCAGTCAGTGACTTGCAGCATTCACTCCTCCCGGATGAGCATGTAGAGACAGTGGACAGTCACTGGCGTTGACTTTGCAGCAATCCCTCCTACTGAGCATGTATTTAGCAACAGTGGAGAGGAAAAACTCCCTTTTAACAGGAAGAAACTTCCAGCAGAACAAGGTTCAGTGTGAGCGGCCATCTGCCACGACCGACTGGGGGTTAGAGAGAACAGAGCAGAGACACAAAGAGAACAAAGAAGGACTGATCCAGGAGTACTTTCTATGGGAAGGAAAAGGTAAATGTTAATGGATGTAGCTCCTTTAGTCGTTTCACATAGAAAGAAAGAACAGATAAACTCTGAGCCAGTTTTCAAGTTTAGAGTCTGAAAGAGAGCACATAGAGTTAGTTACAGTAAAAGCTCAGTCAGTAGCTATGTCTAGGAGCGAGAAAGGGTTAAACACTGAAAGACAGGGCCATGTTTTATCGGTA
This sequence comes from Crenichthys baileyi, assembly GCA_036173005.1. Classification (NCBI taxonomy): domain Eukaryota; kingdom Metazoa; phylum Chordata; class Actinopteri; order Cyprinodontiformes; family Goodeidae; genus Crenichthys; species Crenichthys baileyi. Next base: position 16,713 of record JAHHUM010000901.1, read on the forward strand.
GAGGGTGAGCATTAAGTTGTTGCCAGCAGAAGCTCGGACGATACCCCTCTCCAGAAAGGTGTTACAGGTAGACACAGAGCCAGGCCAGGTGTAGCTTCTAGGAAGAGAAAAGAGAGAGAACAAAGTTAAAAGCTGAAATAACAGCAAATAATGCAAAATTGAAGAGTAGTGTGAGAATGTAGCGAAGAGGGTGAAAGTGGTCATTATGTCCTCCAGCAGCCTAAGCCTATAGCAGCATAGCTATAGAGATAGCTCAGGATAACCTAAGCCACTCTAACTATAAGTTTTATCAAAAAGGAAAGTTTTAAGCCTAGCCTTAAAAGTAGACAGTTTGTCCATCTAGAGCCCACTGATGGCCATTGTTATACTAAAAACCACAACGATTGGGATACTTCTCTCTGTCAGATTGACCATAACCATTGGAAAAGAGAGGGGGTCATACAGGTAGCAGAAATGGAGGGTGTGTTTGCACCTCAACCATAACTGAGCCGGTTTAGGCTAAACCTGACTCCCCCTTACTCCATCCAACAAGGGGAGAAGAAGACGGAGGTAAAATAAGGAAGATAGCTCAGGATAACCTAAGCCACTCTAACTATAAACTTTATCTAAAAGGAAAGTTTTAAGCCTAGCCTTAAAAGTAGACAGGGTGTCCGCCTCACGGACTAAAATGGGAGCTGGTTCCACAGGAGAGGAGCCTGATAACTAAAGGATCTGCCTCCCATTCTACTTCTAGAGACTCTAGGAACCACCAGTAAACCTGCAGTCTGAGAACGAAGTGCTCTGTTAGGAACGTATGGAACAATCAGATCTCTGATGTATGATGGAGCTAAATCATTAAGGGCTTTATATGTGAGGAGGAGAATTTTTAAAATTCTATTCTGGATTTAACAGGGAGCCAATGAAGGGAAGCTAAAGTAGGGGAAATATGATCTCTCTTTTTAAATTTTTCATCAGAACTCTTGCTGCAGCATTTTTGAATCAGCTGAAGGCTTTTAACTGCATTTTGTGGACATCCTGATAGTAAAGAATTACAATAGCCCAGCCTTGAAGTAACAAATGCATGGACTAGTTTTTCAGCATCAATCCTGGACAGGATATTTCTAATTTTGGCAATGTTCCGGAGATGAAAAAAGGAAATCCTAGAAACCAGTTTAATGTGGGATTTAAATGACATGTCCTGGTCAAAAAAATAACACCAAGGTTTTTAGTTTATAATCGGAGGTCAATTTTAATGCCATCCAGGTTAAGTGATTGACTAAGCAGTTTCTTTTTTAAAGACTCCGATCCAAAGATGACAACTTCTGTCTTGTCTGAATTTTAGAAGCAGAAAATTTAAAGTCATCCAAGTTTTTTATGTCTTCAAGACATGCTTGTAGTCTATCTAACTGGTTGGGTTCATCAGGATTTATGGATAAGTAAAGCTGAGTGTCATCAGCGTAACAGTGAAAATTTATTCTATGCTGCCTGATAATTTTACCTATTGGAAGCATATATATAGTAAAGAGAATTAGCCCAAGTACTGAACCCTGTGGTACTCCACAATTAACCCTGGAGTTTTAAAGATGATTTATCATTGACATGAACAAACTGGAATCTGTCAGACAAATAAGATTCAAACCAGCCTAGTGCTGTTCCCCCTGATCCCTACAGCATATTCCAGCCTTTCTAAGAGAATATGTGATCGACTGTATAAAATGCAGCACTGAGATCTAACAGAACCAGTACAGACACAAGTCCATTATCTGGGCAATAAGAATATCTTTAGTGACTTTCAGCAGAGCTGTTTCAGTGCTATGATGAGCTCTGAAACCTGACTGAAACTCTTCAAACAGGTCATTGCTGTGAAAAATGCTCATACATTTGATTAGCAACTATTTTCTCAAGAATTTTTAGATAAGAATGGAAGATTGGATATAGGTCTGTAAATTTTTCAAGTCATCTCAATCAAGCGAAGGTTTCTTAAGCAAAGGTTTAATTACAGCTACCTAAAAGCTTGTGGTACATACCCATTTACTAAAGATAAATTAATCATATCTAGAATGGGGCTGGTAATCAGAGGGAACACTTCCTTAAATAATTTGGTTGGTATTGGGTCTAACATACAAGTTGAAGGGTTAGATGAAGCTAATATTTCTGATAACTCAGGAAGCTCCACAGGATCAAAACAGTCCAAACACAGATCAGGTTCTACAGTTACTTCCAATGTTGTCTCACTTGTTGAGGATGAAGTAATCATCACAGCACAGGGTTGTGAGAAAATATTGTTATGTCTTTACACTCAATGCCATATGTCAGCACAAGGTCCAGAGAATGAAGACAAACGTGGGTAGGTTTGTTAATGTTTTGAGTAAAGCCAATTGAGTCTAAGATACCATTAAAGGCTATATTTGAGCTATCACTTTCAGTGTCAACATGAATGTTAAAATCCCCCACTATAATAACACACCTAAATCAAATTAATGGCTTATTACCAGACCTCTGCCAAACCTGATGGCATGCTGAAGAGGTAATTCAATTATTTGATTCAGCTGTATTGGAGCAAGGATGTATCTAAAAGTTGTAGGACAGTAGCTCTTAAGGACTGGAGTTGGAGACCCCTCAACTAGACCATTTCAAAGCCTTAAATTTCCTCTCATTAAGCCATTTTTTTGTTTATTTTTAAATGCCTGCTTCGACTCAGGCTGAAAAATAAAATCCCTCTTCATCTGCTGCTTTCCGACAGACACCTAAAGGTTTTGGATCAAAACTCTATCCACCTTGACAAAAAGTGTAGTTCCATTTAAAGAGAGGTAACCCCACAGCATGATGCTGCCACCACCACGTTTCACTATTTGTATGGTGTTCTTTTGGTGGCAATCAGAATTGTTTTTGTGCCAAACAAACCATTTTAAACTATGCCCCAAAAGTTCAAGTTTGGTTTCATCAGACCACAAGACATTCTTCCGCAAGGCTGTGGGAGATGCAGACTAGCTAGACCTAAGCTACACCTTCAAAACCTACTGAAAGTGTAAACCAAAATCATCCTCTTAAAAAATAACCTTCAAAAATAAGCCACATATTTTAAAGGATTATATGCTTACAATATTTACATTAAGGCCAAAAACTGCAGGGTGTCTGATTTATTGAGCTAATTTCATATAAGCTGAAAGGAGCAGACACCTTGGAGCAGGAGTATGTGCTTTTTCACATCATTTTCCACAGGTATCAACATCCCATAGAAGAAAATGTATTCATCCTCTTTTTGCAAATGTTTTAAGGTTTTTCTTCATTTTAAAACCTAAAAATAGAAATAAAATGGCGGTCTTTTAAAAATAACACATTTCCTATTGTAGCTATTTGTCAAAAATGAGGACTCTTTGGATTGTAAAGATTGCAGATCCCTTCATTATAAATGGAAGCAGTAAAACTTACCATATGCTGACACCTGCTGGTCATCAGAGTAAGAGGTGTTTGAGCAGCTCAACGTAATTTCAGAGCATTTAAAATGCTGTATGAAAATCTAAATTACGATGACAGGTAGACACAATTAGACTACGCACTAGTTTATCTCTTTACTGTACAACATAACTCTTACTGCAGGAGAAGATAACTGCTGAAGTCTGTTGGGCAGCCTCCAGAAATGTTCAGTTGCTGTTTGGGAGAAAAACTCTGCTTCCAACAAAAATATAATCTCTGACCAGTGAATTTAATAGAGCACTTCATGTTGGGTCTAGGTTGGATTTTTCAGCTTTATTAAGAATTTTGCTATTTCAAGCATTCTGTTTTTATTTGCATCATCTGATCTTTTTTTAAGGGCCGCTGGCCTGACGAAAAAACAAAAACTAGCCTGGGCCTGAGGCATCCAGTCTGACTAACTGAACGCTGAGTCCTTTACAGTCCCTTTCCGAAAGTAATTACACCCCTTTAACTTTCCACATTTTGTGACAAACGTCAGTGGATTTTCTGGATGATTTTATGTAACCAATACAAAGTAGTGCATAATTGTAAAGTGGAAGGAAAGTGATACATGGTTGTAAAAAAAATGCTCATGCATTTTTATTAAGCCCCCTTTAATCAAATTGCATACTTTTCTATACTCTAACAGACTACATAAGAACCTTTGTTAATAAACTAAATGATTTAACAGGGTCGCTGTTCTTAAGTACCTAGGGTCAAGAGTGCAGAGCAATGGTGACAGTGGAAAAGAGGTGAAGAAACGTGTCCAAGAAGGTTGGAACGGGAGGAAAAAAGTGTCAGGTGGGTTGTGTGATGAAAGACTGTTCAGAAATGATCAGAAATGAGTACAACAGAGGGGCAACTCATTAGATGTGTTGGAGAACAAGCCAGAGAGGCCAAACTGAGATGGTATGGACATGTAAAGAGGAGGGATAGTGAGTACATAGGTAGAAGGATGCTGAGGCTGGAACTGCCAGGCAGAAGGCCTAGAGGTAGACCAAAGGGAAGATTTGTGGATCGAGTGAAAGAGGACATGAAGTTAATTGATGTGAGAGACGAAGATGGAGAAGATGGGGTTAGATGGAGACAGATGACATGCTGTGGCAACTCCTGAGAGGGACAAGCAAAAAGAAAAAGAACATTCTTAGATCTGGTTTTCTGAGGTTAAGCTCTGTGTGATCTTTGCAGATGCTGCCCCCTACAGGCTGGAGTAGACAGTGGTGTGCTTTCTCTACTTAAAGAGAAAATGTTTTTTTACTAATGAAAGCACAGAACTTTAGACATACGTTATAGCCCTTTACAGGAAAGTGACATTTAAAACACATCTTTCTCCAAGTTCTTTACTGACACGACCACTCCTGGGGGAAAACAGCATTTTTTCCAAACTTTCCAATCCAGGCTTTTCGTCTTATCTCCTTAGTGTAGACATTTGACTGTTTGATAAGATTAGTTTAGTTACTTTCAATGATGAGACCAACACTGATGACTAATTAATGCAGAAGTCCTGATAAATCCAAAGCTTTCAGAAGCTTTGTTCTTTACATTTTATATATCATCAAATTGCATTTCTGCACAATACCACACCAGATCGTTTTGTAGCAACAGGAGCATCTGTTTGATTTTTCTACCTGTGGTGATGAGCTCCAAGGCAGCTGGGACACCAATGAGTCTCGGCAGACGCTGAGTTCCTCCTGCACCCGGCAGCAGACCCAAAGTCACCTCTGGAAGTCCAAGTCTGGCCTGAATCAAATTATTCATTAGATAAAGTATCCTGTGGTTGTTGAACCCAGTCTCACAATGCAGGTATATGTACACCAAATAAAACCTAACAAGCATCCTACTGTATCTGAGACTAGTATGGTTACTGTATTAGCCAGTGACTGAAATCAGAAGATGTTAACTTGTTTGACCGACTGGTGACCAGAAGGTGAAAGACTAAAGAAGAAGATTTTTTATATTGATAAAGCTCATTCTACTTCAGTTTACTTCATAAGCCTGGAAAGTCAGGTAAGATCTATAAAAAGCCAGCTGAGTAAAAAGTAGCAGTATCATGAAATATAAACCTGTCACTTGGACGCTGATGCAGCTCTACACTGTCAGCATGAAGACACTGACTAACAGAGACACAGGGACCTGAAGCGTGAACTAACCTTAGAGTGCGCGATACGATAGTGACAACCGAGCGCTAACTCGAGGCCTCCGCCTAAAGCGACCCCTTCTATGGCTGCCACCACCGGTTTTTCTGCTGCCTCGATCAAATGGATCATTGGCACCAGAGGAGGCCCTCTCATGTTGGCCCTGAACTCCCTGATGTCTGCTCCTGTTATTCAAAAATATAACGACAAACCAGGTCATAGAATCATAAGAAAAATCAGCTGGAGTAGAACATTCCAGAACAGAATGTGTAACTTTTTCCTTTTAACTTTCTGACACAGGGTGAATCCTTAAATATTTAGCATTGCTTTATCACTGACAAGCTGCAGAGGGGTGTCTGTACCTCCACAGAATTTTCCATTCTGGCCACAGATTACCACAGACTTCACCTCTGGCTCACTGAGAGCTCTGTGCATCGTGTCAACAATGCCTTGCCTCACCGCTGCACTGCAGAAAGACACAGAAACCATGGATTTGCAACTTTGTTTGCTGTAAGGTATTCCAAACTGAGCTTCAGTAACACTGGAGTCTTTCCACTGCTATTCTCCTGTCTACCATCATTACTAATACAGTGCCAGGCCAAAAGTCTTCATCCCTCTTGTTCTTTTACACATTTTGTCATGCTACAACTACACATTTCAGTTCATTTTATTAGGATTTTAGGAGACTGATCAACAAGAGGTTTGCATAATCATGCAATGGAAGGAAAAGGATCAATGTTTTACACATTTCTTGGCAAATGAAAATCAAACAAAATGTTTGGCAGGCAGATGTTTTTAGCCCTGTTTTCTCTGACACCCTTACATAAAATTCAGTGCAACCAACTGCCTTCAGAAACCACCTAATGAAAATGGTCCCTCCTGCATTAATACTTTGTATAATCCCTTTCAGTGAAATTAATTATCAAAAGGTTTTTGGAGTATGTTGCTACTGCTGAGGAAAAGAATACCCACAGCATGATGCTCCCACCACCATTTGAATTTTGTAAGCTTTGATCTCATCCGACTAGAGTGGCTTCTTTGACATATTCGCCACGTCCCCTCCATGAACTTGTGGGAAACAGCAAGCTGTTATTCTTACCCAAGCTGTGGATCACTGCAGCTCCTCCTGAGTTACCATGCGTCCTTTGGCTGTTTCTCTAATTAATGCTCTCCTTGCCTGGCCTGTCAGCAACGGTGGACGGCCAGGTGTTCACAGGTTGCAATATTTTTCATTTTCAGATGGTAGATTAAGCAGTGCTCTCTGAGATGCTTAAACCTTGGGAAATTGTTTTGTTGGTTGCGCTAGATTGTATTCAGGGTTACCAGAGTAAAGGGCTGTAAATCCATGCTAAGCTTTGAAACATTTTTAGTTGTAAAAACTGTTGAACACATACATCTTGCTTACTTTTTCAACAAAAGACAAACATCCAATGTATAATAAGCTAACTTCAAAATAATAGGGAAATGGTGGCCAGAACAGAGTTAAAACCTAACGACTCTGATTTTAAGATGTTCTTAATGTATAAAAGTTGGAATGATAACAGGGTGTTCCTGACAGCGAGAGCTTTGCACTCATGCAGCTATCAGTAAATGATTAATAACAGTGTTTCGTTGTAAGCACTAAGGGTGGTGGTGTGTTGTCTAAAGGAACAATCTGATGGGCAGAGCACAACAATAGAGTTAGAAGTGGAGTTCAACCTCTTTAATTAGATAAGGCAGCAAAAGCAACGAAAATTTACTGCATTTATTGTGCATATGAATTACAAGTAACGTGTAGAAATATATAAGTGGTTCGTGCAACAGAATAAGCATAGTCAGTGTCTTAAGATCATGACATTGTTCAATAATTAAAATGTAATAGATTTTAACAAGTACCTCACTTTTATTGGCAAAAAATTTATTCGTAAAATCCCAGAAAGATTCAAGTTGTTGTTTAAGCTATTTCAAGAGAAAAACTTTATTCTTTATCTTACCAGAACCTACAAACTATCAAGGGGCAAAAAAAGGCACAATGTTGTAAATAATTACTTAACATTTAAACTCCTTTTGCAAATATATTTTTGCAAATGGATATTTGACAAATCTTATATTTAATAAACTTCCTATGCATTTGTTTCCAAATGAATTTGACTAATGGCATACAGAAGTAATTGTTTATTTATTGTTTGATTTGTTGCATGATTGTTCTGTAAAAAACATCAACACATAACACGTTTTGTGATTTCTCAGAGCATTGCCCACTGTTACATTAAGATGGATTTGCTGGATTACCAGTTGCTGGGAAGATAGGCAACTGTCTTAAATGTTCACCACCTGTAAATAATCTTCCACTGTGTAGAATGATGGACCTGCGCCAAGTTGGTTGGAAATGACCTTATAACCCTTCATTGCTGTTGTCTTCCCATCCTGGCAGTGTGTTAAACAAAACTTCTTTTTTTTAAAGAGGTGGTCAAATGGATGACAATCAATGAAGTACCTTACCTAGCAGCACCTTACATTGAGCAGTGATAAAAATATAAGTTTAGACTCTTGTTTTCCTATTTTCTGTCAAAACATTTAATCTCTTGCTCACAAAATGTAATCTGACACAACTCAGTCTTATATATTTACATCTTTAGCGAATTAGGAAACAGGAGATCTGTGCAACAAATCTGGTATTTATTTGAAAGAATACAGAATGTGAACTTGACTTGAAGAAGTGTTCTCAGCTCTTTGTTTCTCACCTCAGTGCATTTACGGGAGGATTCTGCAGAGTAATCACGCCAACAGAGCCTGAAACTCGACTGTAAAAGGCCATGATGTCCAACAGGTCCTTCGTGTTGTTGTTGAACTTCTTTTCCTGTTCGCCAAATGAACTTTGAAACAGTTAGCAGGACTACATCGCCTTTATCAGCAACGCTGAAGTTAGTATCTGATTCACGGAGCCAAAGTAAAGGGCGGTTTCACTAATTTTCAGGAGGCTGGCCCTCCTAGAATCAGCAATAGCTCAAAATCTAAAATATTTACACAGATCAAAACCTGTACTTAATCAGTCTAATCTGAACGTATATTCCAAAAAATAGTAAATATGGTCTGGGAAACTTTTCATGCATTTATAAAAATGCAAAAAGGACAACTTAAAAGTTTTTTGTTGGATCAGGTCCAGCATTAACAATACAATACTTAAACAAATCAAACTTGGACTGGATAATTCTACATTAATTAAATACCCTTTGTTAAAAATAAAACACTGGTTTTAAACAATATTGGTTCCTAGAAAGAAAGAAAGAAAGAAAGAAAGAAAGAAAGAAAGAAAGAAAGAAAGAAAGAAGGAAAGAAAGAGAAGTTTTGACAAGTGAATGAATAAATTAGGACACTCTCACATTTATTACAACTTAAAAATCACACACAGGCATATCACATCAGGCGCAGATGATGAGAACATTGGTTTCCACGTTTGACCCTTAAACGTTTAGTTTGGTGAGCTCCTAACACTTAAAGTGAAAGTGATCACTGAGCTAAGATCTAGGAAGATGTCAAAGGCTTTCAGAAAAAAAGACTGTAGCAGTTTAGGAATCTGGTAAAAGATTTAAGTAGACCTAAAAATAACTTTAAAATACCACTGTACAAAAAATATTCTACAAGTGGAGGACATTTAAAACAACTGCCAGCATCCCCAGGCCTGGTTGTCCAAGCAAGTTAACCCAAAAGCAGATCGCAGGAAGGTCTCCAAAAATCTTTAAAATGCTGCTGATATGAAACTGCATTCCTGTCAGAAATACCCTGCATTAGTTTACCTGTCATTGGATGTACTGAAAGAGAACACATTTGCTCTCTAAAAAAAGACATAAAGCCCAGAACAAAGTTTGCTACAGAGAACATAGAAAAAGAGCAGGACGTCTAGAATAATGTTCTTTGGACAAATGAGTCTATTCTTAGGACATCAGAAAACAGAAAATACAAGGTTCCAGGAAAAGAACCTCATGCTAACTGTGAAGCATGGAGGTGAACGTGTAATGGTTTGGAAGTGCTTTAGTGCACTAGGGCCTGGTTATCTCACCATCATTGAACCTGCCATGAATTCTACCATGTATCAGGGGGTGTGTAAGGAAAATGTGAAGCAATCTGTGAAAAGAAATGAGCTGAAGCATAGCTGGGCCCTGCAACATAAAGATGACCCAAAACAGTCCAGGAAATTCATCAAGGATTGGCTGAGAGATAAACATCCTAAACCAAATTAAAGATTAGACCTTGATCTCATTGAGATGTGGTGGGGTGACTTGGAACAAGCTATGGATGCAAGAAACAACTCAAACATCTCAGCTGTCAATGAGGAGTGGGGCAAACTTTCAGAGGACCGATGACAGACTGCTAAATGGCTACAAGAAACATCTCACTGAGATGGGAGTAGGATGCCCTAACTTTCCCTAACAAAAATACAGATTTATTGATTGGTGTTTTTTGTTGCGTAAAAGAAGAATAATTCAGTTTTTTAAGTGCATTCAAGCACCTAGCTTTTGAGAGATATAAAATGAGATTATATTATGTGAATTTTTCTTCATTAGGAACTGGATATTTAAAGGGCTTTTATAATTGTGTTTGTGTCTTTTTTTTTTTCTTTTTTTTTTTACAAATAAATTAATATTTCCGCAGATCACAAACTGTATTTTAGTAATATTTATTCAATGAAGGATAATTTAGGTCAGGTTTAAACAGTGTTAGCAGTTGAAATGATGAGCTAGCTAACACCGATTCTGATACCAACTTCAGCGTCGTCCTTCACCACTATTTTTGTCCCTCGACGGTTCCCGCTGTGAACTGCTGCCCCCATCTGGCGCGGAGCCTATTTAACTTCCCCCTGTTCAGCTGATAAATATTCAGATATTTTGGCGTATCATAATGAACAGTTATGAACTGCTAAATAGTGTGATATATTTTTTTACCAGCTATAAGCCATTCACCCGGGTCTGATGACGCCGGGGCGTGACGTCACTGCGGCGGTTGGCCGTCGTTCTGCTCAGCGATAACAAGGGAGGACAAGAGGGGAGAAGCAGGGTCTGTCTTTACACCGGGGAGAATGCGCTCTCTCGTCGGACTAGCCATTGTTGTGGCCGCAGCCAGCCTGTACCTCTACACTTTGTCCCTGTACCTCCCTGCTGGGCCACGGAGACGTCCTCAGCCGGGTCCAGCTGCTCAACATGTGGAGGGGAGAGAGTCCGAGCAGAGCAGTGACACCTCCGGGGAACTCAGCAGGTAATAACCCCCGGTGTTAGCAGTTAGCCAGGTTAAAATATCTCAGTGGCTGATGGAAAACTCTTTATCTGTGAATTGTTGAAATAAATTCTGGAGGGTGAATTATATTTTTTTTGCTTTACGGCTTATGAAATACTCAACACAAACTGAGATCAGTACTTTCGTCAAGCCAGCAGTCTTTAGGAAGTTCTGTAGACACTGGATGTTTGACTGGGATTTTTATTAGAAGTGCACCAGTTGTAAATCTCGACACCATCCATCCGTTGTTTTGCGCATATCTGAGCTCAGGCTGCGGGGGTAACAACCCCAACTGTGAGATCTCTCTCCTCCGCATGCCTGTTGTTGGTGCTTTCATAGATCAGACCATACGCCCCTCTAGGCACAACAAACAGCAATGCATTGTATATACTGACACCTTCCGATCAGAAACAGCATTCATTTCGTCAGAAAGTTTAGAGTTCCTTGTTTGTTTGCTTGTAACCCACCAAACTGGCCAGCCATCAATCACCATGTGCATCAATGAGTCTATCACCTCTTCTCCACTGTTCCCTTCCTTGGACCACTGCAGATTGGAAGAAACACCAGAAGAGCTGCAGTTTTTGGAGATGCTCTGACTCAATCATCTTGCTGCCTAATATATCCCACCTACTAACAAGTGCAAGAATGAAGCCCTGACCAGTGTCCTTCTTGCACATGTTGGTGGCTGTAATGTTATGCCTGATCTGTGTATCATAGGCCCTCAGATAAGTTCTGGTACTGCCAAATGTGTGTAGTCTTAGTGTGATGTGTGTAAAATCAGGCTTCGCTCTGATCAGATACAGAACATACCTCATTGAACTTCTCTGAAATCTAGAAGGTCTCAAGACCTGTTTAGTAAATTTGTTTTTCTAGTTTTGTAATGAATGATATAACACTCTCAGAAACCTTTATTGGATGTTGCACGCCTGTGTAGTACCATAAACCTTTTAGCCAAGTTTACCAGTTTATTACATGTTAAAGATAAGTGTACTTTTGTTTTGGTCATTACTAATATGCAATAACAAAAATGTATATTTAAGTTCAGAAAGGAAGAATATAGACGACAGCCTTGTTAAAATAAAAACAGTTCATTCATCTACACTGAACAAAAATATAAATGCAACACTGCTGCTGCTCCCATTTTTCATGAGCTGAACCCAAAGATTAAAGACTTTTTCTATTTACACAAAAGGTTTATTTCTCTGAAATGCTGTTCACAAATCTGTCTAAATCTGGGTTGGCGAGCACTTCTCTTCCATCCACCTGACTGGTGTGGCATATCAAGATTCTGATTAGACAGCACGATTATTGCACAGGTGCGCCGCAGGCTGGCCACAATAAAAGGCCGCCCTTAAAAGTGTGGTTTTATCACACAGCACAATGCCATGGATGTCGCCGGTTTTGAGGGAGCGTGCAGTTGGCATGCTGACTGCACCAATGTTCACCAGAGCTGTTGCCCGTGAATTAAATGTCCATTTCTTCAACATAGACCGCCCCCAAAGGCGTTTCAGAGAATTAGGCTGGACATCCAACCTGCCTGACAACTGCAGACCACATGTAACCCCACCAGCCCAGGACCTCCACATCCAGCATCCTTCACCTCCATCGTTAAAAACCAGCCACTGGAACAGCTGCTGCAACAATCGGTTTGCATAACCAACGAATTTCTGCACAAACTGTCAGAAACCGTCTCAAGGAGGCTCATCTGTAAGCTCATCATCCTCATCAGGGTCTCAACCTGACTGCAGTTTGTCTTTGTAACTGACACATTGGCACATTGGAGAGGTGTTTTCTTTACAGATGAATCCTGGTTTTCACTGCTCAGGGCAGATGGCAGACAGCGTTCATGGTGTCGTGTGGGTGAGCGGTGTGCTGATGTCAACGTGGGTCAAGTGGCCCACGGTGGCGGTGGGGTTATGGTATGGGCAGGCTTATGTTATGGACAACACATACTGAGATAGCGTGACGAGATCCTGTGGCCTATTGTTGTGCCTTTCATCCACGATCATCACCTCATGTTGCAGCATGATAATGCACGGCCCTGTGTAGCAAGGATCTGTCCACAATCAACACCCTGATCGACTCGATGCGCAGGAGATGTGTTGCACTGCGTGAGGCGAATGGTGGTCACACCAGATACTGATTGGTCCCCCAATTCAGTAAAACTGCACTTTTTAGAGAGGCGATTTATTGTGGCCAGCCTTAGGAACACTGTGCAAAAACCATGCTGTCTAATCAGCATCTTAAAGGCACGCACCTCTGAGGTGGATGGATTATCTCGGCAAAGGAGAAGTGCTCGCCATTGCAGATTTAGACAGATTTGTGACCAGTATTTGAGAGAAATAAACCTTTTGTGTACATAGAAAAAAGACTTAGTTCTTTGGGTTCCCACTCATAAAAACATGGGAGCAACAACGAAAGTGTTGTGTTTATAAATATTTTTTTCAGTGTAGCTTGAGAGTGAATGTTCCCACAGGTTGAAGTTCCCATCAGACCTGGAGGAGCTGCGGGAACTGGCCGAGCTCCTGCAGTTTTACAAAGCGGAGCACACCAGATATGTTCTGCTCCTGTTCTGCAGCGCATATCTCTACAAGCAGTCCTTCGCCATCCCTGGATCGTCTTTCCTGGTGAGTGGAGAGCTGAGGAACTTAGGTCATTTAGTTGTGTTTCAGAAAAAAAAAATGCAATGACTCAATTTCTGCCTAAAAATGTAAGCTAAGAAAAATGAGAACAAAAACACGGGCCTCGTCCATCACCTGACACACTTCAAACTGCTTTCCTAATTTCCCTCGTCTCCCACTCGGAGTGAAGTTATGTAGTAACAGCAGGCCTTTTTATCTCTGCTTGCTATTGTGCAGAACATTCTTGCTGGAGCTATCTTTGGACCATATGAAGGACTGCTCCTTGCCTGTGTGCTCACCACGGTGGGCTCCACCATGTGCTACCTCCTGTCACAAGCCTTTGGAAAACATTACATCATGAATATCTTCCCAGAGAAAGTTTCCATGCTACAGAAAAAGGTAACCTACTCAAAATCACAATGATAGAAGCTCTGCACATACAATTTCTGAAACTTTTAAAACTCTTTTACTTTATATTATTTTGCATTTAGTGTATTAAGTTTGATTATTTTGACCTGAATCTCATTGTATTGTTTTTCATTAGATTTAAAAAGGAGTAAAACCGTGACTCTAGTCTCTTCTATTGAGTCTTGCAGGAAACACAACCACAAACTTTAATGGATTTTTATTTAGATTTTCTGTGAGTTTTAAACATTTTTGCTAATTAAAATCATTAAAAGCATTTTGCTTTGGCCTTAACTCTGGTACCCCAAAATAAAATCTGACGCATCATGCCGTGGGGATTTCTTTTGCAGGAACAGGGGAGCTGGTCAGTTTACAGGGTGCTGGGTGAGGCTAAATGCAGGGCAACACTGAAAGAAGACCTGTTGGAGGTTGAAAAACACTGGGGCGGAGGCTGACCTTCCAACGACCTTAAACATATAGCCAGAGCTAAAATAGAAGGGAATAGATTAAAGCATATTCATGTGTTAGAATAAAAAAATACTGTTCTCAATGTTTCTATCAAGCTAACTCAGCTTGATGTACGTTACAAAGAAGATTGATCAACGACTTCAGTCTTTAGATGTGCAAAGCGGGTAGAGACATTATCCCAAAGGACCGGAGGCTGTTGCAGCAAAAGATGGCTCTTTAAGGTATTGATTCAAGGCTAGGTGGACTCTACTTACTAATTAGATGATTTCTGATGGCAAACGTTTGCACTGGAGTTTATTAGAGTAAATTGGGCTGAATACAAACGCACGTCACACTTTTTGAAATAAAAACCAAATTCAAAATACCAGTAAAACCCATTAAAGTTTGTGGTTGTCATGTAATAAAGTGTGGCAAAATTTAAGGATGTGAATATCACGCATCTAACGTTTCATCGCGGTTTGTTCCAGGTGGAGGACAACCGGGACTGTTTGTTCTTCTTTCTGCTCTTTCTGAGATTCTTTCCTATGACTCCCAACTGGTTCCTGAACATGTCTGCCCCGATAGTCAACATCCCCATCACATTCTTCTTCTGCTCAGTATTTATCGGTAGGTGCTGCTTGCGGGACTCTTGATTGTTGCCTTGTTTTTGAAATGATCTCACTGTATGTTGTGCTGCCGCTTCAGTGCCATTTGCACGATCCACAGCCATCGCCCCACCGCGGAAAAGCGCGGAAGGCCCTCCCATGTTTCTACAGATAGTTCAGATGATGGTTTTATGGGTTCATACATGTCCCTCTTCTGTTTGTAACTGAAAAACTGATTAGTCAAAAAAAAAAAAAGATCAGTCAGTCAAGACATTAAAACATACCAGGCATTGAATGGCCAACCTTTTGACTCTAAAGCCATTTGCACGATCCACAGCCATCGCCCCACTGCCGCTTCAGGACAAACCTGACTCTAAACTAAGATGATCTGTTTAGAGTTTAGAATTAAATTGGCTCTGAAAAGGGCACTGTAGAGACCCTCCAGGTCCTTTTGATGTAAACATGATCAGTGAGAAAATAAGACAAAGCCAGGGATCCCGTGTAGTCTTGGCAGTATTGAATTACCTTTTACTCCTTTTTTTTGTCGGCACTCAACTCGGTTTTTCATTCTTAATTGCTCCAAAAGAGTGACTAAGAAAATATTGGACGCTACAGTGCCCTGCACACTTGTTGGCAGTCTTGTAGAAGATATGGAAAAAAAAAACTTTAAAAAGCATTATTTTATTATTATTGTAGTATAATATAAACCTTTAATCTGAATGCATATATTCAGTGGGGGGGGGTGGAGTCCCATTTAGAAGTAGCTGGTGGGTTGCTGGTTCCAACCTCTGCTCTGTCCGTCTAAGCCATTGTGTCCTTGGGCAAGACACTTCACTCACCTTGCGTGCTGATGGTTGTCAGAGGGGCCGGTGGTGCCGATCGTATGGCAGCCTTACTTCTGTCAGTGTGCCCCAGGCCAGCTGTGGGGATCTCCCAGCTCAACACCGTCAGTGAATGAATGGGTGGATGACTGATTGTAGTGGAAAGCGCTTTGGAGTCCTCACACTTGATAAAACGTTATGCCAGTGCAGGCTATTTAACATTTATGATGACCCAGTCTGCTGTTAATCTTACAACCCCCTTTTGTAACAATAAGACAGCACTTAGTCTTCTGTAGCATTTCATTTGAGGATATGAAAAGGGATGACTGACCATTACCATAAATCACCTGCAGTCCTGGATCCTCTTTTTCTCACTTCTCTTCAGCTCAGCCTACAGGTTTTCTTTAATATTCAGGTCTGGGGACTGAGATGGTCATTGGAAAAGGTCGATTTTGCATCTTGTCAACTAATTCTTTGTTGATTTTGTTACACATTTAGCATTACTATTCTCAGAAAGGAGTCAATAACGAGCCGTTTTCAGCTTACTGATAGAGTCCACCAGAGTATTATTTAAAATGTCCTGGTATTTGCACTCTTAACAAGCTTTCCTAGGCCTTTAGAAGAGAAAAAGGCCCACAGCAGCACAGGCCCTCCACCGTACTTAACAATGATGATAGTTTTGCCACCAGAGATTTAAAATCAATCTCTTTTTTTAATGTGGGATTTCTGCATTTAATTTAGCCAGAACTTCCCTGTTCTTATTTTATTTACTTTGCTATACTGCAGACCTACATGTAGTCTTGTTCTGTATAAATGAACTTTATTCTATTGCTTACTGCTGTCCTTTAATTCTAGTATTAGTATTAGAGAAATGAATTAAGCACTTCTACAAGGACTGAACATGCTAAGAATGGTTTGTTTTTGTCACAACTCATTTTTAGGCCTGCTGCCCTACAACTTCATCTGCGTGCAGACCGGCGTCATGCTGTCCGAGGTGTCATCGCTGGATGACCTGTTTTCCTGGGAGCGCCTCCTGCAGCTGCTGGCCATCGCCTGCGTGGCTCTGCTGCCCAGCGCCCTCATCCGACGCTGCAGCCAGAGACGTCTCAAACTGAGCGTCCAGCCCCAGAACGGATTTGACACAGATAAGAAGGTGCAGTGACCCGCTGGAGTGTTTATAGGTTTTTTTCCGCTCAGTTTTTTGATGCCTTCTGCTCGTCAGAGCAAACGTGTCCTAAGTGGCAGCTGTTGAGAAAAACTTTGACACCCGACTGTGTCATTGTTTCGGGTTCTGGAGTGCTTTGCCCCTCCGGAGTCGTTCGGAGATGAACAGAATCTATTGCTTTTCTAAAACGTACAAATGCATTTGATGGATTTCTTTTTGCCGTTTTCTAGTTTTGGTGTTTTTTGGCTACAGTTTTTGGGCATCGGATGAATGTACAGTTATGACAAAGAGAGGGGAGGCTTTTAGGGAAATGTTTTTGCACTCATGATAAACAATAAGCGTTCCTCTTCAGTTTAAACTTTGCGTTCAAAGTGCCTGTTGTGCAGTTTTTTGGCCTTTAAATTCTACCTCCATGGATTCACTGAAACATTAATGTTAAAACCGCGGAAGGGCCTCCCATGTTTCTACAGATAGTTCAGATGATGGTTTTATGGGTTCATACATGTCCCTCTTCTGTTTGTAACTGAAAAACTGATTAGTCAAAAAAAAAAAAAGATCAGTCAGTCAAGACATTAAAACATACCAGGCATTGAATGGCCAACCTTTTGACTCTAAAGCCATTTGCACGATCCACAGCCATCGCCCCACTGCCGCTTCAGGACATCGAGAGTACCCCTCCTTGTAGTCCGAAGGGTCAGGGCTGTTTTAGTGGTGCTGAAAAACCTTCACAGCCTAAGGTTTCAGTACAGGGTACTCAGGTAGAATGTATTTTATGTTTTCACCTATCTAACTATCTCAATGTAATTTTGCCTATGGAAATGCAAAACACAGACATAAACTAATAATTTGGTCTCATTTTAATGTTCAGGAAAATCAGGCCTGTTTATCATCACAGTATTTCACTGCATACTTTACTGTATCTAAAATGCAACGTTATTTCAGACTTTCAGAAGCTTTACTAAGGTACAGACTTTCTCTTCATTGCCTCTTTTTATGAATCATGTGCCTGTTAACTGTTTACTCTGGGTATAGTGTAAAACCTTTCTTAATGTGGGAGAATAGAAAAAATAATAACCGTCTTGTAATTTTTGTGTGTGTGTGTGTTTTTGCAAAATGGCAGCTGCAACAATTAGCGATGCCTGTAACAACATTTCGTAGAAAATTAATGTCTTCATGTGGGTCTTGGGGGTAAACAAGGGATGGATATGTGGAAAATACATCATGTCTAGTGTCAAGTGGATTGGACAACCTGTATTTCTCTTATAAAGGTCCTGGAGATCTTGTTTGTGGATGGCAGCATGAGCCCTTTAAAGTGTCAGGAGCATTTGAAATAAAAATCACACCATGAGGCCAAATCAGCACAAGTATGGTTGGTAGGAGACCAGATTTACCTTGCTCTATGGGCTTCTCAGTTCCTACACCTTAAATGGTACAGGAGAAATAAAGTGCTGTCTTCATTAGGTATAAGTGTGCTAATAAGTGTGATTTACTCCTGTACTGGTTGGATTTTTCTAAAATTATTTAGTGTGAGATTATGTTTCTCCAATAAAACATACATTTATTTCAAGACTTTTTACAAGGGTGCCAACAAACCCACTCGGTGCTGTATGTGAGGACTTAGTTTGAAGCGAGAAAACTGCATTTGGACCATCGTTATTTATTTTTATTTAAACCTGAGTCAGACCTGATTTGCAGAATTGTGTTCTGAGGGTTCGTCCTGTTGGGGGAGCTGTTGTAATATGAGAACTTTCTTGTGCCGTGATCGGTTTTCCAGGTGCAAGTGTTTAAAGTAATAAAAACAAAACAAGCTTTTCTTTCTTATATTCTTTATTGCTCAGATCCAGGTTTTTCAGCAATACAGTACACTCACAACTCAAAACAACAACTTGGCTGTTACCAGAAAGGCATGGATCCACGTGTGTTGTAGTAGAAAATGGATCAGATGTCCCTCTAGCACAGCCACTGATTATTATTACCTTGAGGTTTTTGGAGCCCTGTTGGCCTGTGGGTAACATTGAGGGTTTTAACCTATCAAGAAACAAAAGGGATCTCCCAGATGGTGAAAATGCAGATAGGGACTGGATCCATGTAAGAAAAAAACAAACAAAACTCCAAGTTTAGTGCGATGTGAGGTGTAGTACATACTGGATATCCTGCATCAATCTCATGCAATGTTTTCCACTCAGCAACATGACAGGGCAACAAAAAAACACTGCTGTGGTTCTGCATACATTTGACCTGCTCCAGAGAGTTTCAGACGGTGCTGAACGACCTCTGACCTGTTTTCTCCTAAAGGCAGAACAAGTTTTTCTATCAGCGCTTTTAAGTCAGGCCCAGGTACTGTCTCTCGACACTCCAGCTGTGCATCTATCTTACTTTATCTGTTTAAAAATCCTAGCTAGGATGATTTTTCTTCCCACCACAATTTCATAACTAGTAATATTGGTAGTGATCTAACAGGAATGAAGTGTTAGAAATTCCCAGCTACAGCTCCAGACTACATTATTTTAATCAGTGTGAAATACAAGAAACCAGATCAGAACAGACAACAAAAGAAAACCTTAGCTATTTAAACTACTGTGTGATATCACTAACAACACTGTACACCCTTAGTGATGTGTGTAATTATTGGTTTTCGTTCTTTATGGTACTTGAAAATGAATGCCTAACACCCCACAATTCCTAGAAATACCAATCCTTCAAAATAATAAAAAATAAAAAGGTTACTACGGTCCTTGCAGGTTTCACCTCGTACTGAACAAACGTCCAGGTCTGATGTTCAAAGTGATCCAGCTCGAGGGAAACCTGCGCCTATGAAGAGCCAAAAAACACAAGAGAGACAGAGGCCTGCGGAGTCCTCTGCAATGCAGGAAAAAGAGCCGCAACGTCAAAACTGCTCTATAAAACATATCCAAAGAAGACTCAAAACAAACTACAGTGCCTTGCAAAAGTATTCAAACCCTTTTCCCACATTTTGTCACATTAAAACCAAGAAGCTCAATGTGTTTTATGAGGATTTTGTGTGACAAACTAGCGCAAAGTGGTGCTTCGGTGGTGAAGTGGAAGGAAATTAATGCAGGCTTTCAATGTTTTACTAATAAAAGTCTGCAAAGTGTGGTGTGCATTTGTATTCAGCCCCATTTACTCTGATAGCCCTAAATGAAATCCAGTGAAGACAGTTGCCTTCAGAAGTCACCTAATTAGTTATCAGTTACTTTATTCAGCCCTATCAGTACCTCACGAACCTTGCATGTCAACTTTGGTTCTCCTGAGCTTTACCTCTAGCTAATGTGAGGTTAATTATGGATCCAGATTTTAAATGAAAAAAAAATTATACCAGCTCCGTTTTGCAGGAAAGCTTCCTTCAGTTAGTTAATACCTAAACGTAAGCCAGTTCTGTAGAGGAGAGACCTGGAGAGAATAAAACATGTATTCATCATAACTGGTCTGGACCACCACAGTGCACTTTATTCCGGTGTCAGTCTGGTCTCCCCTTTCGCGCGTCCAGCTCACTGCCAGTCTTTTAAATGGAAGACATGAGCACATCTCCCCTACGCTGTTTTCTCTCCACCGGCTGCCTGTGCACCGCAGAACGGAGTTTAAATTCCTTCTTTTGGCTCATAAATGCCTAATTTGGTCTTGCTGCCCCATATCTATGTGACCAGCCTAGGATGAGGCTTAGAGGAGATCAGGCTTATTCAGTCGCGGTTCCAAACCCTGGGAACAAGTGGCCTTCAGATATTAGACAGGCATCTTCCCTTGCTCTTTTTAAGTCTCTTTTAAAAACACATCCATTCTCAATAGCTTTTAGCACAGCTTAAGATGATATATTTCTTTTAACAACTCTGCTGTATGTTCATGTCTTGGTTCTATGTCTTTTTATTGTTTTATTATACAGCATTAAGGCAGAACTAGTTACTTTTTGTGTTTTAAAAAAAAAAAACATTGTATTTGGTTATAGAACTGCTAACCTACCAAAACTTAGCCGTCCATTGTGAGAAAGTTTGTGCCTAAGCCCTGATAGTCCACATCATCAGACCCTAGTAAATATAAATCTTCAGGCCTTCTAATGGTAAAAGGGAAGCCATCCTTCTTTCACACCACTGTCCCACCACTGATGTGGGCTATCGGATATTAAACCTAAAGACTTTGTTTCAGTTTTGTGATGGTTGTAACTGATAAATATGTTTTTAAGGCCGTCCATCTTTCTGTACCGAACCTTGTTTCTCATCAACTCTGGCTTTTTCTTTCTGTTCATAAACGTTGTAATTACATCTAAGAGTCGTCGTTTGGGTTAGATGGTGGTTAGACATTAACTAGCTGTAGTTGGCCTATATTAGGCCTCCTGAGTGGGCTCTCCAAAGCCTGGTCAAGGAAAGCTTTAATCATAGAAGTAGCCAAGAGGGAAATTGTAACTTTGGAGGAGCTGCAGAGATCCACAGCTCAGGTGGGAGATTTTGATTACAGGACAACTTTAGTCTTAGACTCCACAAATCTTGCCTCTATGAAAAAGTAACAACAAGAAAGCAATGTTAATTTCAATATAAAGTTTGCCACTAGGCAAACATGGAAGAATGTGCTCTAATTTACCCCAAAAGACTGAATGCAAATGAAGGCCAAACTTTTCAAGGTTTTTTTCTTTAACAAAATGGAGAACACCATGTTTCCTTTTCCTTCCACTCACAATTAGGCACTGCCATGTGTGGTTTTAATCAGATACAACCCCAAGAAAATACATACGTTCTTGTTGTTTTAATGTGACAGAATGCTTTAAAAGTTCAAGGCAAGCTGGTACCTTTGCAAGGAGCAGTAGAAGTCTCAGCGCTACAATGAAAAGCAGTTTTCTCCGACACATGCCCTAGTAAAGGTGAAGCAGACTGTCTGAGGAGTCGAAGCGCCGTACTGCATTTCAGTTAGGTCAGGGTACTTTGAATCAAGTCTGGCGAGTTCTCATCATCGGTATGAGGTACTGTACAGGCTGTGGGGAGGCTTGCGGCAGCCTCAGGCATTGTGTGAGTTTGTTAGACCTTTAATATAGTACTGCAGGTTTGTGTTCACTGGGACAAAAATGATCCACCTCATCTGAAGACTACAAGTCTGCCTGCCTACAAGCACAAATTAAGAAAAATCAGCTCTAAAGGAAAAAAAAAAACTTTTCACTATATTATTTGTTTGTTTACCTCCTTTTTTGCCCCACGTCTGTTTTAAGAATCAAAAGTCAGCCATGGTGATTCTGAAATGTACAGCTTAACATTGAAAAAAAATCAAATTTAGAGGTCAGTTTTCAGGAAAGCTGTGTCACTCTAAACTCTCCCGCCATGCTTTGTGTCACAGAACGACAGAAAACGATGTACACGTGACTCTATTGTACATGTTTACAGATATACAGTTTTTCTTGTTGTACACAGTGACATTTCAAACGACTAGACTTGTTTTGACATTCTGCACAGACTAGGGTTTTACACCGCGTTTAAGGGTCCTGTCAGTGTACTTTTGCAGCTTTGTTGTTTCCTTTAAAATCCGCCCCAGTTTGAAGTGTGTTTTTATCAAACAGCTGGTAGGATTATGTCGGGTTGGTATAAAACACTATTTTATATCTCACAAGTCAATAAACGTCCTTATTTTTCATTTACAGTTTAAAAAATAAAAAAAACCTGAAGGTAAAATTGGGAAAAACAGGAGGTATAGTTGGTTAGGTTCTAGCTGATTTGTATCTTTCTGTCTTTCTTACCCATGATCTCTTGGGTGTCTACCCTTTAAAATCCCATGCTTCGTTCCTTTGTAACAAAATGGACTTCAGAGGTTGCATGGTGTCCAGGCAAACTCAGTCCAACGGAGTATGGTTTTGCAAAGTTTCACTAGTCGGTTGGACCTGAAGGTGTACAGATTATTTTTCATTAAAAAAAATTTTCAAATGCTCAAAATTATTAGTTAACAAGGCATACAAAACGTGGAAAAACGGGGGAAATGAAGATTGGACTGAGGTACCCTGAAGCCTGAGGTAGATCACAATACTGACATGCGCACTGTTCACATCCCAACCAAAGTTAACGCCGTGGTTCACTTAACTTGTCTCCTATTTTTTCAGGTT
Source organism: Crenichthys baileyi (assembly GCA_036173005.1). Classification (NCBI taxonomy): domain Eukaryota; kingdom Metazoa; phylum Chordata; class Actinopteri; order Cyprinodontiformes; family Goodeidae; genus Crenichthys; species Crenichthys baileyi. The sequence goes on from JAHHUM010000901.1 coordinate 39,688, forward strand.
TTTATAATTTCTTATTATATTATTTTTCATAGTTTTAGTTTTCAAGAAAATAAACACTTCCCTTCAAAACAATATGGCAGTGTCCCACTGAAGGAGGGAAAGAAAAACAGAAGAGGACTTCTCGTTTTTGTTTCTTATCGATATCGATAGATCTCATCACAAAATAGGAAAAAATAGATTCATAAATATTACTCTGTTTTTATATATATATACATACACACACATACGTACGTGCGTGCACACACACACACACAGACACACACGGAGGAAGCTGTGCGTATTGGCAATAACTTTGTGTCTGGAAGATGAAGCTGATGGGTGATGTTCGAGAGGTGACAAAATAAGGCAACAAGCTTCCACAGTCTCTCCAAAGTAAAGCACGAAAAGACACCATGACCTGCGAGTCCAGAGTGCTCATAGAAGCAGCCGGCCACCGGGGGGGCTGGGGGGGTGAAATAGGGGGGGACAATCTGTGTGTGGCTGGGCCAACCTGCTGGACACGACAGTGGTGATGTGGTCTAAAGATAGGCTGCATATTGTACATTCACAGCTGTCATGCTGTTTTTTTGTGTGTGTTTTATAAGAAAGCTCCCTGACAAAGAGAGGGTTAAAGCCAAACGCGGATGCGGTCACGTTTGCGGTTGTGTGTGTACCACAGCTCATACGGTGCCAAGCCCCATCACCTTTCCTCCCACCCTCCAATAGGCATGGGCCGGTTACCTGTAGCAAGGCATAGCAAGATTTTAAAAAGTAAAAAATAACAAAATCGCTTTAATTGTCCGTCTATCTGTTCCTACTAGAGATATATAGAGTAAAATTTTGTGGCCGACCTACAGTTTTTGTAAACCTTTGACCTGCTCATACTGATTTAAGCCGATTCCGATTTCCTTTTAAGAACTATAATGTAATAAGATATAAGAACAAGATTCAAAATATGTTTTTCTAGCCGTCCTGTGAATGTCCATTAATTATTTATATTCAGGAGGTCTGATGCGACTAAAAATATTTATCAAAACTAATTCAAATCATAATTTCAATCAATCACATCTTTATCAAATAATTATCTGACACATTAAGCAAAGTTTTTCAATTCAAATACATTGTGGTTGATGACTGAATCAATGAATGAGCATATAAAGGCCAACGTATCTTTTTTTCCTTTAATTTATCAAACTTGACGTGTTAAAGCCACCACTTATCAGGAGGAAAACTTAGGAAAATGCAAAAATGATAGCAAAGTTGACATTTTAATTGGTCTTTAGCAACCCATATTAGAGATTGGTGCAGGTAGTGCAGCTAGCTTAACTAGCATCACCATAGGAGCGGTCTTCATGTTTATTCCTTAGAGAATGTAGACCCTTATTTAAACCCAGAGATTTTTTAAAGACTACCAACATTTCTGAATCCAGAATTTTCCATAACGGAGGTTAAAAGCTCAAAGTATTCTATTCAGCCATCCTGTTGTCAGCTATAAGTCTTGCTCTCTCTCACTCTCTCGCAGCCAAATGAACTGCTAACAAAAATAGTACAAAATTGTTTATTTTCAAATTGCTTCTTTGTGCTATAATAATTTAATACTAAACACATTAATGATAGTGACAATAACTCACGTTAAGGGTTCTTTACCCAGTTACAACCTCCACACCAAAGAGTCTTGTTTGAAGTCTTTTTTTATAAGATGCCAGAGAAACTAATAGTGTGACCTGAGTTTTCGCTGGCTGTATGCAGCATAAAGTAGCTCAGCAGTCCCCCGTCCCCCACCTGTTTCTAGGTGAAAGAAGGCTCCCACACTTTCTCCTAACTTACCAGAAAAGCTTTCCTGAAAACTACTACTAAATTTTGTGAGCACTTATAATAAACCTTTCCTTAATTCTATCTTTCAAAATAATATTAAATATAAGGTATAGATAACATTTTGTAAATCTGTAATAATAAATATATGTTACAGTATTTAAGTAGCCGTAGAATTACTTGTTGCTTTGCGGATTTAAATAGAAATAATTTTATCATGTTATACATTTGTGCTTAAAATTTTGGTGTAAATAGCATAATACTGCCGCATTTTTTACTTACCGGCCCATGTCTATTCTCTGATCCGTTAAATATTTTTGCTCTCCCACCCTAACCCCGTCCCCTCATCTGGGCCCTCTGCTTACACACCTTGTGTTGAGCCTTGTGACGTCCCCTTAAGGCCAAGCGTGTGACAGTGCACATTCAAAACAAATGATTACCTGTTCACTAGCTAAGTTGCATCGCTTCTTTAAGACGTTGATTTATTTATTTCTATCTCTGATCGTCAATGCCTTTTTTTTGTTTTTTGTTATAAGGGCCGTTTTTGACATCGCTGCACAGTACAGGAGCGTGATACGAACCCTCCTGTTTCTCCTGTCTAAAGTGGCAGTCAGTTCAATGTTTTCAAAAAGGCTACATAACAAAAACGTGTAACCTATTAAGAACCCAATGCCAGATGAGAGCAATGAAAGCAGTCATTAGCAGAAAAGAAAGGAACGATTAAAAAAAAAAGAGCAAAGCATGAGAAATGAACAGTGAGGGATGCCGGGAAGGGGACGTTATCTTTTGCGTTGGCACACACACAGGCTTGTTACAAAGACTCAGAACCATTCATCAGATTTACTTTCAGGGATTTTAAATTCAGTAAACCAAAGGGGTAAAATCGATTGCTTTCTGTGGCCATCTCAGCTCAATCTCAATAAGTGACAAACATATTTAAAACTGCACCAAGTTGTTGTGTCATTCTGATAGAAGAAAGATAACAGTGCAAACTCTCAGTGTGTATCAATGTACGTCTCTACGCTGCATTAATACTGCTAAGGATATTCTCACAAAGAGGAGTCGCTCTCTACCACTCGCTCTTGTTCTAACTCAATCTGTCAATCCAAAATGCCTTGTGTGCACTCATGTTAATACGTTTATTTGTTTGATCAGTTTAGGCCTATGTTAGTCCAACTAAAGAGATAACGTTAAGCAGGGCGAAACATAATTTCCTGTATTTTTTTTTTTTACCCATAAGACATTATTTTCCAAATTGTGTGCCATTTCCACCGTTCTTCTCGCTCTTTTTTTTTTTTTTTTTTGGTCTTTTTATCAGTACATTTTCTCCCACTCTGTCTGCTCTCGCAGGGCTGGCAGTGCACACAATGCCCTCAGCCTTTGGCTCTCACTTGTTTCCCTCGTAGCGAAGTTCTTTGGTTTTGATCCCGGTGCCGCTGCTGCTGGTCTGCCCCGCACGTCCCCTTGGCCTCGGCCTCAGTCTGGGTAAGTCTTTGTCCATTTGGGAGGGCTACATTCATTGGCTGGTGCCCACTGGAGCCGCCTGGCCGGGTCACTTGGAGTGGTGCGGTGACACGGCGGCGCCCTGCTGGTGCTTCTGTTCCTGCTGTTTGACCTGCTGAATGATCTCCCGGATCTTCCTCTGTGCAGTCTGAAGGAGGAAACAGGAACTGGTTAGAATGACGAACATGCAAAATGTACAACAAAATGTATGAAAACGAGGGTATCCCAATTCAAAGACTATTTCCATCCATCCATCCATCAGTGTGCCCAGATAAAAATAAAATAAAAAACCATAAGCAAATCCATGAAAACCAGCAATGTATTTATACATTTTAAATTCTAAACATCTCTGACATCTAAATTTAAGGTTTTACAACTAAAAGAATGACATCAAGATTGATGTTCAAGAAAATAAAGATTAGTCTTGGTGCTGGTAGACACCGTAAACCAAGCTAATGGCCTTAGTTTGACAAATTCATTCCAAATTTAACACTTTTGATCAGCTGACAAATGAATGTTTGAATTTAAATGCAGTTGTCAATAAACTGTCTGTTCAAAATGTTTTGTCTCTTGCTCCCATTTCTTCATTTAGCACTGTGAAGCTCTACTTAGAACCTCCTTGAGATCCAACAGTGTAAAATTCAAATGGCAGTGCATACAATGCCCTCAGCCTTTGGCTCTCACTTGTTTCCCTCGTAGCGAAGTTCTTTGGTTTTGATCCCGGTGCCGCTGCTGCTGGTCTGCAAACTATTTTACACCTTTCTTGAAGTGGCTTCTAGCACTGCTGCCTGAAACAATATGATCTAATTTTTCGTTCCCAAAAATAAAAACACCTAAACACGTACGCAGAGATGGCTGAAAATAACAATGCTTCCATTTTTTGTCATCATATTAAACATATAACTACTCCTCCTAAGATGGACATAAACACTCAAATTGGATCTACTTATAGCCTGTTGTAGCTGACTTCTAAATCCCTGACTACAGCTGTGCAGGTTTGATTTGTGTGTACCTGACTGGCGAAGAAATGCCCGCTGATTTTCACAAAGACCTCGTCGTTCTCGTCAGGAATTTGGTCCCGCGGTACGATGACCTCTGCACTCGTCAGGTTCTGCAGCTCGTTAACCTGAAACACAAACGCACACCTCGCAGATTAAGACCCTGAATCAAAATCACTTCCAGCCTCACTTACAAAACACAGACATTATCCTAGTCATACACATTTATGGCTCTGATTAGGACTAGGGCTGCAACTAATGATTATTTTGCTGGTCGATTAATTTGTCGACCATTTTTTCAAATAAACAATTAATAATCGGATAGCCAAAGGTGCTTAATAGGAGATTTTTTTTTTATAGAATTTGAACCAGGTGAAGCTAAAACTATGCTACTTGAGGAGTTCTGGATAGAGCATATTTACAGACAAATAAGGTTTTTCATCTTGAATGTGAAATGTATATATTTTTTGTTCAATTTTGGCCTTATTACTGCTCTGAGTGGGTTGTTCTTTCAGCAAATGGCATGTTTTAGAGTCTGTATGCTCTGGTTAATGATTATTCGATTACTAAATTAGTTGATGATTATTTCAATAATCGATTAATCACGATTAATCCAATTAATTGTTTGAGCTCTAGTCAGGAGTCGACATTCACTCATGTTAGTTTTAGGCTTTAGGCTTGGAGAAATGGTATATTTAATATAGCATAAATCCGGCTTTTAAGCATAGTTTATAAATATTAAATAGGGTTAAGGTCGGGGGCCTGTTATAAAGGCTGGAACAGAAAACATTACCCGCAATCCCAAGTTTATAATTATTACATTTCAAATAATAATTTAGTATTGTTTTATTTCTTAGGTTATATATCTTTTTATTATTTATTTTTATCTTTTATTTATTCACCTCCTGCTGCAGTAAAGGAAATGGAGAGTTAAAGCCTGGCAGAAAGCAAAGTATTTAAGCTCTGACTGCAAACTAGTTTTAGTTTCTTGACCAACGAGCATGATGCTGCCACCACAATGCAGGACAACTGATATAGTGTTGCCAGATTTGAAAGCCTCACCTTCATTCCTCCAAAGATGTTTCTCGTCGGTGTGGACAAGCAGCTCAACCTTTTGTTTCGTCTGGCTATAAAACCTTTGTGCAGAAGACATTTGACCTTCCTGCTAAATGTTTACTATGCTTAAAAGCCAGATATGTAGCAGTGTGATCGAGATGCAATTAGCTAGGGGACATTTAACTGAATGCTGATCCTGTGTAGGTTAGAGACAATAAAGTCTAACTTCTGCACACATTTCTTGTTTTTGTTCTAATGCATCTTTAATAACCCAAAATTAATGAGATTCCTGCCCATGATGACGGAATGTAAACTTCTGATTGAAAAACATAAAAAAGTGTCATTTAAAGTTTAAAATTTAAGTTTTAAATATTCACATATAACTTTCAGCATAACCAAGAGTTTGCTCACCGTCTTGCCACCTTTGCCAATGACTCTGCCGGCTGCGCTTGAGGGAACCTTGATGTGCGTCTCCAGTTTGACCTCCTCCTTTCCTGAGAAGAAGTTCTCTTCTTTCAGCTTCCCAAATATCCGACCTTGGGCCTGGAATACAAAGGAAGGTGTGAGGCAAGGAGAGACTGGGGAGGACGGGGACACACAGCGCTCCACTGCGGTTTACTATAACACAGACCACAAATGTCATCCTTGCAAAAATTTCCTTTTTGATTTAATTACATAGAGATTTTTTTTTTACCTTGAATTGAGCCTCTGGAGTTCCAGTAATAATAACCATCCTTTCAGCAACATCTGGGCTCTCAGCTGGGGCGATCTTACCAGGACACAAACAAATGAGTGAGAAATATTCAAATGTCTGAATTCCTTTGGTCCAACATCACTGGAAGTGCCTAAGAACCCAATCATCTGACAAATATTTAAAAAATGCATTACGCATAAATGCACCAAAACCAATATAAAAAGTCAAATAAATGAATTGCCCCTGGTTATATTATCTGAAGTGCCAAACTCTTGAGTCATCTGCTGTTTAATCACAAAAGCTGCCCGGGCAGCAGTTAGCGAAGTGCTGCTGACTCAGATGGCAATCATTAAATGATTCAACTTAACTAGAATAGAATAGAATAGAATAGAATAGAATAGCCTTTATTGCCCCTCAATGGGGAAGCAGGTGTACCAGCAGCAAATTGTCAGGCAGTCCAAAGCATGCACATTTACACAAAGGTAAAAATATAAAAACTGAACATAAGAATAAGAGACTTGTACAGGAAGCGCAAATTTACAGCATAGGAAAACAAAAATACTGTGCAACATCCACTTAATGATTGGCCAGCAGCTTTTTTAAAAAGCACAGACTCCAGCGTGCTCGATGATTAAAGCCACTCTGAATGTTTTTGTCTTCTTTTTCATTAAGGGCCAAAGAACGGGTGATGAGAACAGACCCACCTTGATTGAAGCTCCTGCAAAGTGGGCAAGTTGTTTGATGTGTTGGCCCTTCTTGCCTATCAGGGCCCCAACTGCCTGAGTGGGAATAAAGAGGTAGACGACCTCCTGTTCTGCAGCTTGTTGCTGAACCAAAGAAAAAAGATATTATTTATGACTATAAATATTACTCAAGAAAGCACAGAAAACTTTTATGTAACTCATCAGATAATTCAGGTGTCCGAAATGTCTGAAATGATTATTTCCTATTAACTGTGATTAACTTGTGTTTATCTTTTCCTAGCATGGTAACAACTCAAGTATTGAGGTTTTTAAAGTGAATTTTAAGAGAGCACCGTATAACTGGGCTGAAAAGTCCCCCACCAAGAATAATTTGTGGTGTTCTGGTGACTAGGCGATGAGAAACAGCAGAGGTACCGTCTCTCCCCTACATAAGACACGCTCTACGAAGCTGTAGTCGCCTATTGTTTACATCACTTACATATACAGAACTTCTTTCAAAGGAAGCAGGCTGTCTTAATCTTTTTAAGTGACCTTGACTACCAGTTCCTTTAAGCTTTCAGAAGTTTTTTTTAGCTGCCTTTTCACTCTTTTTCTGTCCTGTCTTTGTACCTGAGCATAAAAAATGAGAAAAGTGGAGGACAGAATAAGACGTTTGTAACTGCTGGAGAAGCATAACAGTATGTGGAAGTCGTATCTTTAGACAAACCCCTGGTACCAGACATGAAACAGGCAAGGGAAAAGTAATTGCCCCCTGCGGATGATTTTTGGCCCACTCTACTTAGCCACACTGGAGGGTTTTTTTTACAATTAATGGCCTGTTTAACGTCACCTCGATCAGATTTAGGTCTGGACTATTCAAATTTAAAACCTACATTTTTTATTTATTTATTTTCTGAACCTTTTATAAGGTGGACTTTCCCAAAAATGTGCTTGAGCTTAATGTCACAAACTGATGATAGGAAGTTCAAGATCCTTAAGATTTTTTGACAAAGAGATGAAACTCTTTTACAGCTACTGTATTTCTGTCACATATGTTTTGTAATATGACCAATAATAGTGAGTAAACTTCACTGCCGTGCAGAGGCCAAGGAACGTACTGAGTGCTGGTGGGGCATGGCACTTGATGGAGGAACCCCATAGAGGCCACTGAGATGTGAAGAGTGACTCTGAAAGTGACAAACAGGCCCATCAGATGGGATGTTAACACCCACGCAAACACAAACTGGGCTAATTATTGGGGGGATTTCAGGGCACACACTCACAGTGAATCACACACTGATCGTTTCGACCATGAAGCACGCTCATGCATTCTCACACACTGTCTCACACCACTTACACTGGGAAATGAGTGGAGACTTTGTTTCACAGACAAACTGACTCATCTCCAAATAAGATGGGGGAATTCTGCTCATTTCAAACTATGTCACGCAGGAAGACCTGAGTCAACCCTATACTGCTGTCTCTAAAAGCACTTAAAGGGGAACATGATTTACCATATCCTTCAAACACAGACAGAACTAATCCAAAAGGACATTTAAGGTTTTTTTCCCCTCCCTACACATTTATGGCAGTTGAAGAGAAGAGAAGAGAAGAGAGAAGAGAGAAGAGAGAAGAGAGAAGAGAAGAGAAGAGAAGAGAAGAGAAGAGAAGAGAAGAGAAGAGAAGAGAAGAGAAGAGAAGAGAAGAAGAGAAGAGAAGAGAAGAGAAGAGAAGAGAAGACTTACTAAGAAGGGGTTGTATCCTGCTGGTGCTACAGGGGACACTGCACCACGTGGTCCAGCAGTAGCAGCAGGGGGCAGCACCGGCAGGCCAGAGGAGAAGATGCCCAGAGCGTTCAGGTTTAAGCCTGGGATCAAGTTGGATTGTTGCTGTAAACAAAGAATGATTAGGATTTAATTAATTAAACTCCTTTTTCCATTTTTAAGACAAAGCTTAGAGAAGGTCTTGGCTGTTAACAAGGACTTCACATCACTGACGTACCTCATTGATCTTGCATTGAGTGGACACCATCAACATAATTACCAGCTTCATAAATGTCCCTGTATATAGCCAATCTAAGCACTGTCTGTTTGTCTACCACTGTGGGGTGAAAGTCAGATTTTTTTAATACAATGGAAAAAAAACAATAATTTTTATTTGTAAGAAATCTTAGGTGATAATAAATATAACTAGAGAAACAACTTTTCTTATTTTGTTTATTTTATACCACTGCAGAGTGAGACAAAGCTTTTAATGATGCAGGAAATAAAAAGACCATAATGGAAAAATGTCTAATTCCCGAAACATTTGCAGCAACCCTTAGAAATGCAACTTTATCTAACTAATCTAAGTTGGCTGGTGCCTACCTCCAGCAGTCAATGCAGAAGAGACAGGGTACACCCTGCCGGTTCATCACAGACAACCATAGATGCACACTCTCACCCCTAGGCCAACTGACATACACAGGGAGAATATGCAAAATCCACACAGAAATGGCCTCAGCTGGGATTTGAATCCAGGACTTTCTGCAGTAAGTGCAAGGTAACAAGGCTAACAACACTGCAGCCAGCTGCCAAACTTCTCATTCATGAACAGTTGCTGTTGTTTTTAAAGTTAGTGCAGAAAAGCATGTCAGAGAGTTGACACCACATTTATAACCTACATTTATAAAAAAAAAATTCTTTCAGACATTAAATCAAACTAAACCTTTCCTGTTTTGGGTCAGTTATGCTTACCAAAATTATTTATATTTGCTAAATACACAAAAAAACATGAGAGAGATAATTTTATATTACTTTCTTCAAATTCAAATGTTGACACACACTAACTTTACTATGCTTTTAAACAATTTGGGAAAACCTAGAGAATAAGGTAATGGCTTTGAAAATGAATCTGCCCTCAAAGCCAAGTCTGCTGTTCATGTTTCTGGGGTCATGACGAAACCTCCAGTTTCCTTTGTCTTCCTTTATTTCTGAATGTTCCTCTAAATGTTCTTTGTACTGTCTTAAGATTACCGCTAGATGGCCCTCTCCGCTCACAGCTCAACCCAACAGGAGCCACAGAAACAAAAGCGAGCCACAACAATGTAGCCGCATGCTGAGTGATACATCCTGATAATAATTTAATAGTAAAGCAATAACGGCAATAGAGAATCAGCTGCACTAACACACATAAAATTAGCCTGAAAAACAAGATTTTTATGTGCATCTCTATGGGTTCCAGCCATTGATCTTGATGAGCATCATCTATATTCATCCACTCCCTTCATGCTTATCAGCGGTGCAACAGAGAGCACGCAGTGTGTGACGTTCCTGCTGGTCCTCTTCATCTGAGGCTTGACCTCAGGCTGGTGTGAAAGAGGAGACGGGTGAAAGAGCGGCCTGCAGATATCAGATGGATGCTGGGAAACGCGGTGTGTTACGACAGGAACACAGACACACACAGCAGGGAAGGGAGTGTGAGTCAGAGGCACGGAGACAAGCTGCGCTCAAACACTCAACTTACTTAATGAGCTATTCAGTGATCGTTTACTGTTATCTGTTTACCGAGCAGGCCTTACTAATGCTGGCGGCAACACACTACAGGGGAAGCTAATATCGTCCTATGGTCAAACCCCCCACTCCCCTCCACCGCTCACCTGTCAGTCTGTGTGAGTCATCTGATGGTCATAATCACCACACGAACAGCACAGAAACAACACAGAGGGCTGCAGATGGGAACTGTTGGACTTACATTTATAGCAGCAATATCGTTCTCGTAGGCCTCCCTCAGCTTCTTCGTGATCTCCACCTCGGCTTTACAACAAGCCTCCAAGTTTCCCTTCACTGTGATGGTCCTCTCAGGGTTGTAAATGGTTAAGTCTTGTAACCTGAAACAGAGAGCGCACACACAATCACAAGGAAGAATGTAGAAATACTCAGAAGAGTTTCAGAGTATCAATGTCTCTCTCTAAAACTCGGATATTTAAACAGATTTCTTTTTAAAAAACTGGATTTGATCCATCCAATCAAGACATTAGTTGTGGTACATGTTAAGGTGTGGGGTGTTTTTGTAGGTGGCTGCATCATATTAGCACCTAGTCAGAAAAACAGTGACTTGCAAAAGTATCTGTGGGATTATTGGGATTTTATGTGACAGACAAAACACAAAGTAGTGCATGATTGTGAAATGAAATTAAAAGGATACTTGGTTTTAAACATTTTTTTACAAATACAAATCTGAAAAGTGTGGCGTGCATTTGTATTCAGACCTCTTTACTCTGATACCCCTAAATAAAATCCAGTGCACCTAATTGCCTGCAGAAGTCACAGAATTTGTAAGTAGAGTCCACCTGTGTATCATTTTGCCTCAGTATGAATGCAGCTGTTCTGTAAAGGCTTTAGATGTTTGTTAGAGAACATTAGAGAACAAACAGTTTGATGGAGACCATGTAACACAGCAGAAGTGTAAAGCAGGGTTAGCTTATCAGTGTCCTAAGTTTTGGAAATCTCACAGAGGACCGTTTAATACAACAGTCCATGGAGGAGCTGCAGGGACTCACAGCTCAAGTGGGAATTTTTTATCAACAGGACAACTGTTAGCCAATCCACAAATCTGAGTTTTATGGAAAAGAGGCAAGAAGAAAGCCAGAAGAAGTCCTATTCAAAGTAGGCAATATTTGGGGGACCCTCAAACATGGGAAGATGATGTTCTTATCAGATGAGCTGAAAGTTAAACTTTTTGGCTTTCATGCTAAATTCTGTCTGACACTGAAATGTAGTGGTGTCGGCATCATGCTTCAGGGATGCGTCAAGACTGCAAATCTGATATCCACATGCGCTATCCATCCAATCTGACTGAACTCAAGATTTTTTGCAAAGATAAATGGATTAAAAATGTCATTCTGATCACCTATCAGTGCCAGAGTCTTCAAAGTTTTGAAAAGCAGGTTTCAATTTCCCTTCACTTCACAATTAGTTACTACTTTATGTTGATAGATGACATAAAAAAAATGCACTGAAGTTCATGGTGGCATACCGATAAAACATGAAAAAGTGCGATACTTTTGCAAGGTCTCCTCTCAAACCTGTTTGGATCTGGATGCGTGTCGTGAAGACATTTTCCAGCTCCCTTCTCAGGCCGAGGACTTTGCAGGATGAGTAAAACAACCTTTCTGTGAAACATATTGTGAAATGAGTCTTAAAACAACGAATGAGGCAAGGTCAGTCTGGGACTGACAGCACGATGATTCGCAGAAAAAAGAAGATAAGGATTCGTCCATCCGCCGAGCAACTGCTGCATTTAGAAAGAGGTAACCTGTGTCTGCTTTTTGTAGCCTATGAAGACAAAATGCTCATAAAAAAGCTTTCAGAGAAGAAAACGTTGACACATTTAATAAAATCAATGCTCACTTCACTCTCGCCTTTAAAGCGAGTGCAGACCAGTACACTGTAAATAAAATGCCACTTTTTACACAGATTGTTACAAAATCAAAGCAATACCCAAAGTTATCGCTCTATAAAAAAATTTGCCTGAATATTAAACAGCAGTTTACACTTTTCAGTAAATTTAAAAGATTTTGAAAAGCAGAATATTTCACAGAATCACCAGTTCGCCCGAAATGATTTCCATCTGTTTCTCAAAGCGGAGCTCAGAATGAACAAACGAATCGAATGGAGTGTAATCACCACCTCACTGATAACATGTCCTGGAGAAAAAGAGCCGTAATCAGATCTACTCATTTTCACTTTTAACAACTCAGTTAAGTGAAACTACACAGTAAAAGATGAAGAGAAGAACATGCAGGAAGGAGGGTGTGGCTGCATGAAACAGAAAATACTTTTTCTCTGCAGTAATACTCCGAATGGCTGAATATCTAAGCACCAGGAGCATATATTTCACTATTCCACAATGTGGTTTTGGTTAAGCTCATTAGGATGCGTCCCGCTTCCTAAAGAGGGAGCTTGGAAGCTCGATCACAGCTAACTGTTTTTTCTTTAAATTCTTATTAATTTTGGATGGAGGCTAACAATTCTCTGGACTTCACAACCAGGTTTAGTGAATAAAATATTCACTGTGATGTTGCTCTAATAGCGAGTAAGCTTCATCAACAGACAGACAGATTTTTTTTACAGCTTCACACACCTGGGTCTGTTTGCATGTCCCCAGGAGCAGAAATATACATGCAATTTGCTCAGGTCTGAAGATCCTGCTATATGAATCCAAAAATTATTTGGCACTTTCCACCTGAATGGCCTCATATCATGCAAAGTGTTTTAAATGTGTTTGCAGATGCCACAGTGATATAAGACTTTAAAACGGTTCATTTAGCCTCAGTTCCTGTCCGTATTAAAAGTCTCACCACAGCAGATTGTGGCACACAGGCTGAGGCGGACAGAACCGGATCGAAGTGAAATTAGGCTATCATTTATTTAATTGTGGGTAAAAGGAAACGAGAATGAATAACGAGAAGGTTTGTCTGATCAAGGGGACTGATCGGAGTGTCACCATGCAGCCTGGAAAAGCCTGGAATAGTTTGGAAAGTATTTTCAAGGTCTGGTTAAGTATGGAAAAATATATTCTAGGATGTATTCCTTTATTGAATACCACAACATTGAATGTATCCCATCCATCCTTCCAAAAGTGTATCACTTTCATGTGAAAAATGTCTGAACCCTGTTGAGATTTTTTTGAGTCCTAAACCATGTAAATAAATTATTTATGAGCCTTTAACCACGTGTAAATAACTGAGCCTGTGACGGCTGACTTACGAGGAGATGGTTATCTTGGTCCCTGTCTCCTCCTCAATCTTCTTCAGGTTGCGGCCCTCCTTCCCAATCAGTCGACCCACCAGGCTGTTGTGGGCAAGGATTTTCAGAGGGATGTCCTCCGTCCTGCAGATACACAAACACATGAAAGGTTAGATGACATGATAGAGGACTGGCTCCACTGAGTGTCGCTTTCACCTCACCGATTGTGTGAGGAATGTCGTGGAGTGACAGGGATGAGCTGGAATGTGGACAGCTGAGTTGTAGCAAATGTTGCTCTAAGTACAAGACTTCTTCTGATGCATAAGCTAAATGGTTTATGTCCTCGTGTTGCCAGAGACATTTATGAAAAGCAGATCAGATGTAACCTCTTTAGATTCCTGCAGCTGTTATTCTTGTGATTTAGTTGATGTGAAGTGTTTACAGAACAGTAACATCTGTTATAAGGTTGAATCTTTTTGGAGCTGTCATCCAGCGTCCTTTGCTTTTGAATGACATTTTTTGAGGCTATATGAGCATGCTTTAGATGCAGGCAAGAGTTTCTGCAGATAACCAACCACCTGTACTAAAATTTATTAATCTTTTACTCTTGTGCTAGGATGGAATAACACATCCATCCTGTTTTCTAAATAATAAAGATGGGGTTTTTGTTTAAATATACAGTCTTTGAAATGCAAACGGGATTATCTCAAGTTAACAGTTTACTCTTGGGCCACAAAAAATAATATTATTTTAATTAACGCATATTCATTTTTTACCTGCTCAACAATAAAATAAATAATCAATATTTTTATGAAATAAGCAACTCATATAGATTTCTCAAGAAAACAGATCTGTAATTCCTTGAAGATTTGAGAAAAGTCTTGCATGTTGGTGAGACCCTTTTCATACATACAACCTGCAGCCAATTTCCAAAATGTTTTGGATTCATTGTGTTCAATTTTCTTTACCCGAGAATTTCTTTGTTCTATTCTCATCTACAAGATCAGAAGGTGCTTCAATCTCCCATCAGAAATGCTTTCTGTATTTAACCAAGTTTAATGAATGGGTCCAATTTTCTGTGAAATTACAATGAAAGCAATAAATGGGTTTAATAAAAGATGGATACTTTGTGTTGTGCCTAACGTTTTCCATTCTAAAAATATATTATTTTGCTTCCATCCTTTTTTAAACACTGTGCATGAGGGAAAATCTCAACCTAAAGAATATAATAAAATATCCATCTGCACCAACAGCTTGTGCTGTCAGGCAATATTTGTACCAAGGTACCATACTTTCTGTCTGATCTATAGCTAAGGGGAGAAAACCAGGAGTCCAACCTTAGAAAAGAAACCAACACAGAACTTTTAGTCCATGAAACGTTCTCACATCATATTGGACATGATGCGGAGAAGAAGCTGGATGTAATTTTTCTGGAGTTGGTTTATGATTTGATTTGGTTCTAATAAGATATCCTTTGAGCTCAAAAGTTAAAAACAAACAATATGCTGTGGTAGGTAGTGCAGCTGAGGAAATGCATCTTTTTATAATGGATAAAACAACAAAGCAATTTTATTTTATATAAGAAACTGCAGTTTTTGCATCCTTACCTATCAAACATTCCTTACTTTTTATCATAAAAGAAGAGCTTAGTTAGTTTATGTACTACTTCATAACAGCTTTCTGAGAGCCCAGAGAAACAAAACCCAAATTGGGGGTAATTTGGGGCAAAAAAAGACTACTTATAAGCCAAATTGAAGACTAGAATAAACAACGTTAGAATAAAAAAATAATACTCTGACTCAGATCATTCATGTTTGTCTAGAAGCTTTCTGAGGCTGGTGGGTTTACAAAAAAAATATTTAGGAGCAAAACAAATTTTGTGTGTCGTGTAATTTAAAAGCAATGGGAGGTTGTGTTTAATACAGATAATTAGGACTTTGAAATGTACAAGTTTGCTTTAGTACAAATCTACGTTTAAATAGTTCCTTCTGCATGTCTGCAGAAAATATTCCTGTAATTATATAATAAAAGCTTCCTTCACTCTGCCAGTGACGAAGTACTATTAAAACCTGTAATGTCTGATGGGAGCATATGGTATGTATGATCGTTTCCTGGAAGAGGTGGAGTGCAATGTCTGCATTATCTGCATTTCTGCTTTGTGTGTCAATTACAGGCTGTGAATGTGAATCGGGGGTTGTGAAGAGGTGTGGTGGAGGCTGGCCAGATGCTGGAGGTTTCTTCAGGGCTGGGCCACAGACGTGGCGTGTGTCTTTAGGGCTGGGGGTGTAAATTCAGATCAATGCTGCAGGGAGAAATTAGGGGTGAAGTGAGAGGGTATGGCAGATGTGTTGGTTTTGTGGTTTGAGTTTCAGTGAGTTCAGGCTGAGTGAAATCACAGGGCGGAGGGTGGCAGGGGCGACCGGTTTAAATTCTGCAGGTGTGGCACCCAGGCGAGGCAGAGTGGTGTCGCTTTGTTGAGACATCTCAGAGGTGTGGGCATTATTGTACCTTTTGAAAGCAGGATTATTGCTTGACTGATTGATGTAGATTACACCAACAGAAACCCTGAAACTCCTTTGCTTTCCGTTTTCGTATAACGATAAATAAATAAAAAAAATCTTATAGCAACAACAGTGAGATTTAACCAAAACTAGTTAATTTTCTATTAAAACACTCAGAAATACGTGCAGCTTGTTAAATCCTATGTTTGTATGTCAAAAACAAAATTCTTTTTTTTGTTTTATATTATTTCTTTGGAAAATAATATAAAATTCTGACATCACTCTCATGTCTTTAAATAAGGGCACAGCCGAGGGATTTGTAGCTCAGAATAAATAATAATTAATTAAATGAAATCTCTGTGTCGTATAATTGGTCGCTGCCACGTGTCTTGTTATTGTTTGGTCATTGCCATGGAAACCAGGTCGTAGCACGAACAACTATTTAAATGAGAAAAACTGGGAAAATAAACGTGGCTGAGTTGGTTTATTTACTAAATGATATAGAACTATAATGAAGATATTTCCATGCAGAGGTTATTGGTTTGAACGGTTTAATAAAAAACATTTGTAAAAAGGTCAAAAAAGCTAAAATATAATGCAATATAAATTTGATTGGTTTGAAAAAACTTTTGAACATGAAAAACATAATGTCCAAGTCACAGAGAGGGTAATTTTTACCCCTCTTTAAACGTCAAATTCTTTCCATTTGGCTGTTTCTATGGAAACAGGGTTGTACCACGAACATCTGGTGGAGACAATGGCTAACAACTTAAACTGAATGAATCCTTGTGGATTTGGTATATTGATTAAATGATAGATTAATTTTAATATCTTAATTTATAATATAGATTTCATTTGCTTGACAGGATTATAATATTTACCAACTGATGAATGATCTGACAGACAAACACAATATTACACAGCATTTTGTGCCTATGCAAATTTTGGAAGCACAAACTATAGACTGTAGTTTGACCTTTTTTCAGATGCTGGAGACATGAACAGGCGTGAATAAATAGATGCGCATAAAGAACATGAGTCCACAGAGCTTGGATTTGTTAGATTTAGGCTGCTGTACATAAAGGAATCTTAAGACAATGAGGCCAGTGATCAATAAAAGTCCACAAAAGGACTACGACAGCCTTGAAAATATGCTGGAGAAATGTCACAGTGGATCTGTGACCATCTGTATTGGATATCACTACAGCGAACACATGAGACCTCCACAGCCGATGCCTAGTCCAAACACATATTAATTGGTTATAACAGAATGCAACTCCCACCTCTCTGGTGGTTCTAGCTTTGAGCGTATTTCAAAACACATCACAGTATTACTTCAGTGGTTTAAATCCTGGTTTAAATTGGCTCTTGTCGTTTTGTTTCTGCGCGCCAAAACCAATTTTTTATGCTGCTCATCTATGTTTGACACCTTTACACATCAAACCACTAGTAATGTTTTCTATTTAAAAGAGAGGCATGTGAATATGCTCACTGCAGCAGAAACACAAGGCTTGATCAAAAACCAGCACAAGAAAACTCCGACACATGAAAATGAATTGTAATGTACTGTGGTGCCTTGTGTTAAACAAATATAAAAGATGTTAAGCTTTTCTACATTCACATGCTTCTATCTTCTCCCAAATTGAAGAATCTCAGGTGTAACTTGAGAAGAATGCTGCTCCCTCACACAGTTAACATGCTCACAAATAAAAGCAGGCAAACACTGGAATAAAGGTTGCTGTTTACACCAAGCAGAGGCTCAAAGAGCCATAAAAAGGGGCAGCGTCTCGTTAAAAGTGTCAAACCCAATTAGATCTGTCGGCCTGGACTCTTAGACGCTAAGCTGTGATCACATGTCGGCCTGTGTAAGCAGCTGTGTTTACTGTGTTAGTAGTCCAGGCCGAAAGGAACGCGCAGTGAGATTAAAATGTGTGCAGGCCGGGTTAAAGGATGAGATTACAGCCCTGCAGAGATGATGGTTAATCTGTATATGCATTCAGGCTGCAGATAGGCACATTTACGCTCAATAGTACACGCGTTTATTTGTGGAGGATCCCTGCAGGCTTACGTCTTGGTCTCGTTGGCCTCCTTGTGCATGATGTCCAGGATCATCTGGCAGGCGGAGGAGCACCCCTCGGGTGTTGAATGGATGGTGATGGGTTTTTCTGCTGCGCCTGCATTTTCCTTCCGGTGGATGTCCACCCTAAAATACAGATGTGGAGATTAGATGCATCTCAAATCCACAGTATGTCAATTTGACATGAATATAATTAATATGCTTCCTATTTCAGGCTAACAGACAATAAATCCAACTTGACAACAGAAACTTTTTAAATGATTTAAAAAAGCTTACTTGGACTGCGTCTGTTTGGTGACATTCTTGATGGTCAGGCCCTCTTTGCCAATGATGGCTCCCACAAACTGAGTAGGCACGAGCATCCGCAGGGGGAAGTCCGGCTGTCTGATACGGGGCGAACCAAAGCTTCCAGACGGTCCAGGCTGAGGGGTGCCCTGATCCCGGGAGGATCGTCCCCCGCGCCGCGTTCGGGGAGCCTGAACGGGCGAGGCAGCATCCATGTCCATGATGTACGACACTTTTAGGGAGTAGTCGTCAAACTGGTATCCTGTCAGCTTCTCAATGGCTCTGAGGGGAGGAAGAGATGGAGGCGGGGAGGAAGAACCAGGAAATATTAAACTAAATTAATGTAACTACATGTTACTGTAAATCAAAATATTGAAAAGATTATTTATTTCAATGTTTCTATTCAAAAAGAGACGCTCAAAATTTTTATAGCTGTGATTATTCAAGCATTTATTTCAGATAACTTGAATGGTTATGGCTTGCAACTTATGAAAACTCAATATTTACTTCCTCAGAAAATTACATAAGAACATAAGCAGCGCTCTGTTGGTCCTATGTACCCCTCAAAGGACCTCTACATTCACATTTACCCAAACACACATACATTTACACACCAGTCAAATTTGTAGCCAAATTGGGGTTCAGTGCCTTGCCCAAGGACGCTTCAACATGTTGAAGGGGGGGAGCTGTAATCAACGCATTAACTTTTCACTTACAAGATGACTACTCTTCCTCTGAGCCACAGCGATCCCACGCACTGTTCCAATCAAAATTGGTTATGTAAACCTCCCTGTTGCTTGTGCACATTTTCCTTCCACTAAACTTTCCATTAATATCCTGGAATACAGCCCCCTGTTAACACTCAGCTTCTTTAGCAATGACTTTTTGGGGCTTATACTCCATGTGGAGGGTGTCGATGATGGACTGATCGACAACTGTGACATCAATCTTTCTTGTGATTTTGTCTACCACAGCATGGCCATTACATAATATTTCTGTTTTAAAATCTCTTTTTATTGTTTTGTAAAATAACTGTAAATTCTGAGAAACCAAATTTCAAGTTTACACTCACTGAAAAGATTTCAAAACTTAATCTTCAAAATGACCAAATAATTGAACTTTATCACTTTGTTATTACTATTCTATACAGGTTTCCCTTTTGTAGCGGAACTGCTGAAATAAATTAACTTTTTAGTGATATTCTAATTCACAGAGACACACCTGCATATTTTTATGAGATTGTTTCTTGAGCAGCTTGATTTAAAATGTGGACTGATTGGCTCATCAAGACATTCTTGCTTTCAAATGTGTGGCTTACCCACAGATTATAAATGTATACAGAAAATACATCTTTCTCAATATCTCATGACAGGATGTTTGCCTCATATAAATAAAGAAAAAACCATTAAAACAATTGCAATTTATTTTCCCCAAATCGGTACACACTTTCAAATTGGAACAATATTTCCCAGAAACCCGGCAGCACATAAAGTTAGAAAAAACATTAAAACACTCAAATCCAGCCTAGTATGTCTCATAACACTTACAGTGATGGAGCAAAAAAAAAAATGTTGAAATCTGTCCTTGGGAGTCTCTTGCTACTTACCAACAGAAATCTGTACAGTCTTGAGTCTGATTTCAGAGAACTCTGTTTCTGCAAAACGTGAGCTACAATGACATGGATGACTAAGAGAAAATTGTGTGTTTTAAAAGCCACGACTGCATCACTATGGATATTTTTAAACCATATTTCTTCCCATCACTTGAAAAAAAAACATTATGTTTCTCTGAGCAGATTCTGGATGACAATGCCTACATTTAAAATAAACTGTTTATAGTAATTTCTTTAGACTCCTTGATTTCCCAGAAACTGCTGGGAAATCTTGTTCTCTGTATATTACAGAGCCAAAGAATAAATATTAGGATTTCCATCACTGTGCATGCTAACTATGACTACTCTACTCATTACTATTAAGTAGAATGTCAATCATTTAAGGTTCAATGATTGACATTCATTGCTACCCCGCTGTCTACAACAGGGTTCCTACCCACTTTGCATGTTAGATATTTTACTTTTGTGGACTCAAATATAAAAAGCAGTCAGTCTGTTAGTGTAAACGTCTAGTCTTTTCATGATTTGTGACGTCTGTGAAAGTCGTGTTCTGTCTCCCCAGCTTTAGTTGACACCTTAGACACAACGTGTTTCTCCAAAGTATCTTTTCAGGTGTCTATACAGATACCTGAAGACAGTTAAATTTTTTATTTCTAAAATTAATTAAGAAATAAAAAAGTGTTCTTAATGACCAGATTCTGCATGCAGCTGAAAGGTGCATTATCCTGTTTACATGTGTTTGCATCTGCATCAATGTTCTTACAGTGAAAGCGAATTGGCCCTGATCTCTCAGTTATGGACACACAGTTAGTTAAACAAAGAACACACAGTTGGATCAATAGACAAATGTGCTGGTTTTGCAGTGTGTCGTCTGTACATGATGCTTGGACATGGTGCTCAGCTCATAAGTAACATTATTTGTGCTGCTTACACTTTAGCTTCCTCCTTAGTTGCGTATGTAACATTCACCACTGCTGTTTCTGTGTCAGTGTTCACTGTGGAACAAGACAAGGAGAGAGAGAGAGAGAGGAAAACATGAGATACAGTAAACAAAGGAGTACACATGTACATATCAGGCCTTTGTTGCTTCTGTAGGTGAGTGGGACATGCGTCCAGGTTCCCCTTGGCGACCCAGAAAGCTGCTTGTCCGTGTGAATCCATTACAGACATCACCACGCTGGCTTCTCTCCAGACCCTGCTGCTTCCTCTACAGAACGGAGCTGCTTAACACAAAGGCCTCGCTGTCACTTTCACAAAAACGGATTTGAGTCCGACATAACAGCCTGATCAGGCCAAATAATCGCCGATTAAAGCAAATAAAGCTCACAAGAGAGGCACACCTTGACTAGATAGGTGGCAGAGAGTTGTCCTTTAAAGACGGAGCAGCACAGACTTTGTCAATCCCACTGAGAACAAGCAAGGTCTGATTAGAGAATCCTTTCCATACATACATACACGCAAACAACACTATCTGTTTAATCAAGTGATCAGTTTGGCTGATGAGCTGAATATTTAACTCATTTTTAAAGCATTTAAAGCTAAAGTATAGACTGCAGAGCAAAAATACATCCCTGTTATGTTGATCTTGCAACAATCTAATGGAAACCTCTGTCCACAAGTTTTCCAACAACACTTATTTGTTTTTGCTTCAAAGTAGACAGACTGTATTGTATTTCTAAAAAGTGGTTTCGCAACATTTCTTCACACTTTCTGAAGGGTGTTTTTTAAGGTTGATTTTTGGACTTTGGTTGCATTTTCACTTTTGGTGCAGTTCCTGTAGCTGATCGTGCAAACATACTGTGCAGTTTGCACTTAAAAATTATGAAAATTAAGGAAAATAGAAAAAGTGTTCAGAACGAAAAAATCTCTGCATTAGATGAACAGTACAGCACCTTCCATTTGTATTGACAACCTCACTAAAGATGTGTAAAATTAAATTCACCTTGCAGTTGCAGCAGCTTAATGCTGAACATGTTATAAAAATCTAGATCATTAATTTAGAGGATTAAAAAACGCCCACCTATAGAAATAATTGTTTTTTTGTAAAAATCACCAGTATCACAATTAGTGTCACCACTTTAATTTAAACGTATTAAGTTGATCATTGTATCCAGGAACTTTGAATTACTAATCCTGGACTTATCTTTTTGCTACAGAATAAATATGATCCATAAAATAGATGATAGGTATGAGAACACAGACCCTTCAAATCTATTTCTTTGCTTCCACAGATTTGCTACTTAAACTCATCATAAATGTTTCCAGTAAACTATAAACAAATACTTTGCAGTGAGCAAGTATGAGATTTACCACTGAATCATGGTAAGTAGGGGAGTTCAGAGTTTGAATCAACTGTCATCATCCTCTTCCTTGGTCATATAGGTAAAACTCTTTTAGCAAAATCAATTGTATCTCTTTTCTTAAAATGTATTGCAGTAGCATAAATACATTATAAATACAGCAAAAATACAAATACTGGCAACCAACGCAATAATTACATCAACTTAATGAAGCAGTCTCTCAGTAGTCTTTCATGAGGAAAAGATGCATTTTTTTTAAATACTTAATTCCAGTTTATGACATAAAACTTCTTAGGGTATGAACAAACAACATAAATCTCTCAAATTCAAATCCAGTTTAGTACATTTCCATTTTTTTTTCTACATATGATGCGATAAAGAGGACTATTTCTCTTATTTCTGAAAATGGGAAAGACAAGAGTACATGCCAATCAAATAAAGGAGATTTGTCTTGAAGTCAGGAAGTGGCTTTTGATCCAGAAATGCCTTTTTTCTATTTAGGAAACCAGGTAACCGCTGTTTTTTCCCCAGATTCGATGAACATAATCACAGCTGGCCTCTTCACTGGCTGCTGATTGCCAAAAACACTATGTGTTGATACAAAACTGCTTCATTACTTGAATTTAGGAGGCTTTTTATGGCTGAAGGATTCATAGGCTGGATCTAATGGTGTCTATAAAATAATGGTAATATACTGGACGGAAAGCTGACAAAGTCCAACGAAAAACGTTGAAAAGCCTCCAAAAAGTCAAAATAATTTTTGATCTGGATGACATTAAAATATAAAAAGAGAGATGATTAAAATCTTTTACCTAATACAGTACTTTGAGATAATTTTTGGGATTCCTTTATGTTGTGCACTTATAATTCTGTGTCTTGTCTTACATTTAAAGTTTGAAGCATTTTTTAGAGATGAACCAGGAAAACAGCTGGTGACATAACCTGGCCAATTTTCACCTTCATCAGACCTGACTGCTGCCAAGCCAGTCAGAAACTCAAATAACCAATTTTATTCTGAATAGCAAACACAACACACAGGTGCTACCAGCTCACACTGACAAATCCCTTCAATGTTAAATTGATCTCTTCAAACCTTCATAATTGTAAGGCCAGTTGGCAAAACTCACAAAAAACGATCAAAGTAGAGAGCCAACGTCATAAAAGGGCCAAAAACATTGTGAGTTTGTCTAAGTTGAGTCTGGAAGGGTTAAATCCAGTGCTGGTGCCTAGCTGGCAGAGAAAGGATACATGGACAGAGTCTGGCACTGTGCTCACTCTCACAGCCAGCACCGCTACTACGCACATATATGGGACTGTTCCAGAAAATAGTGACCAGAGTGCAGGAACTGAAGCAAGAAGAAGTGACACAAGGTGGGAACGGTGGAACAATAAGAAGAGGAAGTGGCTCTGTTGGTAACTCAGAATAACTGGTGATGTTGTTTTAAGAGTCAAACAGAGGAGGAAATTCCATGGTGGTGTCTAGCAGAGAATGAGGCAAACTTTTACAATCTTTAAGTAATAAGTAATAATTTCTCTGCTGGGCTCTCTTTCAGCACCTGTCATCACAACAGTGGGCCGTATCTAATCTTGGCTGTTTTAACACACAGAGAATCCGTCAGTAAGCAAGTGCCAAGATTTTTTTCCATGCTTGCATTTTTAGGTGTCTGTTTGCCCTCCTTCATGTCTGCTCATGCATCTCTGTACAGACAGCAAAATGATCTACACACACAAACCATCTGAGAGTTCAGAAGGTTCACCCCAGGCGCCTGCTCAGCAATCCCCCATTACCACAATGCTGCATCCCAAAAGATGAAAAACTAAAACACACAGGAGCCTTATTCCTGGATTTCCGCCATGTCTGCCCACTTCAATCCGTACGCCGGGTCTAACAGGCCCAGGGCTGGCAGACCTTTCTTATTTAGAGCCTCAAACTATCCCGTCTCCGGGTCAAACAACAACGCACAGAGACAGACGAGATGATAAAGACTGATTCATAAGCAGAAATAGGTTATGTTTAGATAATGGATGTGTATGGTGATTATAATTAGGAAGCGGAGTCACACAGGGGGTTGTGACTCACTGGGAGGTCTGTGTGTGTCGCTAAAAAGACACACGTGTCACACAGTAGAAGGATGAACTGAATATGACACATGTGATGATCAAGGGGTGGGGTTCTGTACCTTGTTCCACGGTTTCTACAGTACCATACTGAGCAAGAAGCCCATCCAAAACCTGAGGGGAGAGACCAGAGTTCAGGTTAGAGACATAAAAACACAGATCGAACAGACTTGTTACATCTTGCAATATGACTTTATCTGGGGTAATTTTTAAAAGACAATGTCCAAAAAAAATGGTAGGGTAAAACTAGGCCTGGTGATTTCCTAAACATTTTATTGGTGCCAGAAACCTAGCACATACCGTCCAGAACCATAATAAAGGTTCTGTTGAGGAGTTAGGCCCCAAAAGCATCAGATTTAGGCTCTAAAGCACATTCTGTAAAACAAACTGTTTAATAATTAAACTGTAAAAAAGTGTGACTTATCTCTGAACCTCATTTTGACAATCCAACAGAACCACTTTTCATGCCCAGTTTAAGTTCATTCGTAATATGGAACCTAGTTTTAAAATAAGAAAATAAAAAAACTATCAGATGAGACTTCAATTTGTAGAGGATGTATGAGCTTTATTTTGAAAGGCTTACATAATCACTTTTGTCATCATTCATTTAATTTCATTAATAACACAGAAGATGATTTTGGAATAATGTATCCTAATAAATACAGAAACTTTTATTTTTGAGCCAGGATATTTAGTTGAAAATGTCTTCGAATGAATTAACTTGTTTTATTATAATTCAATGTAAAAACACGCTTAAAACCACAGCCCTAAACTGTGGCAGGGTGTGGATGTCTATCACAGATGCTGTCATGACATTGTTTTAACAGAAATACAACCTATGCTTAAATTATCCAGATCATTTAATAAATAATGCATTGTTCTAAAACTTTGTGTCTCAGTATTTCTGTGCACCTTGAGTTGAGTTGTCGAATTAACTTTTTAGCAAATAATAAATGCAGATCATTTCTTTAAGCAAGTACAAGCAGAAACAAAAAGTGTACAATTCATTTTAAATCTGTAGAATTTAATCAAATTAGGGGGAAAGGTAAAGTTACCATCCACTGGATGGACATATACTTTACTGATGTGGAAAAACTCTGGTGAGTCGGTTTTAAGGCCCTTACAAACAGTCTTTCTGATTTTTCTGATTAGCTGCTAAGATACTGAAGTTGTAGCTGTCTGGAAAGCCTTGGTATGTTTGTTTTCATGTAATTTAAATAGACATGCATTTTTTTCTACAGTACCACTAATGTATTTGTTTGTTGTTACTGATTTCTTATAATTAACACGCAGTCGTTTAATCAGTACTAACAGCGTTTTAATTTACTCTGCTGCTCAAAGTTACACATGCACCCAGTTTCTAATCAAAAATTAAAAAACACATCATTGACACTTGGTACAGCTACTTAGTTTTTGACAGATGTAGCAAACATCTTTTGGGAAAATTGGCCAATAATTATTCATTAAAAGCTAGAAGCCTTCAACAACTTGAATACTTTCTAAACAAACTATACCTTTTATCATCAGGTTTTGCAATGCCGTTTATTCTAACGTGGCAGGTCTTTTTCCTGTACAATAGGATTCTTTGTTTTAAAAAGACTGAATTAAGGTTTGGGTCAAACATCTTTTGTCAAAATTAAGGATGCACCTATCATTCTGCAGGTAAAGGAACTTGCAATTTTTAGATACTTGACTGGTGATTGGCACATTCTCAAAACTATATTTCTTGGTAATAGCATGTCTTCCTGGTGGTAGTTTTCTTCTACTTGTTTGCTACATCTGTAAAATACTTACAAATGAAACCAGAGGAAGCAAAAGAAGAGTAAAAATATACAATCTGATTCATCTGCTAAAAAAAACTGATGGTGAAAGCTTCCTTTATACATCCAGGTTCCAGGTTAACAAGTGAAACACAAGCTAACTTTATGAAACCAACAGACAAAAAAAACGTTCTTCCAAACATTTTATGAAACACCATGTTCTGGAACATATATGAATCAGTCCCGTTACATATATTGCATAAATATTGGGTTTAGGGGTGTAAACCTTACAGTGTGCTACTGCGTGAAGATGGAGTCCTTAACATTTTGTTGTGCCTATTTGTTTCTCCAGCCATCATGATCAACTAACTGTCTTGGACTCAAGGCTCAGAGCTTCATACACAGTTTATCAGTCCCCCCAACTGGTCAAATAATGCTGAAATAGTCAGAAAATGGGTCCAACTCTCTTGTCCTGTCAGCCACTTTAAGCATTTAGCATGCCGAGGTGCAAAAGGTTTCATCATAATGCATTAGATGTGGCTGTGTAATAATCGGGTCTTAGCTACAACATTAGAACAGCCCTTAAATAATTTCCATAGAAATGGCTCATGTGTGGAAATGTGGTATGTCCAAGTTGCAATGCGCAGGGCACTGCATTTTTTGACATTTCAAAAGATTCCCTGGCAGTCTGGCTTTGCTGGAAGTCAAAGTACATATGGTAGAGCTTAGATGCTTAGAAAGGGAATGCTGGACGATTATTTACTTAAAGCTGTGTCTCAATAAATGTCATAGAAATGCAAAGAAGACAATAAGAAAATAATGTGATGGAAGCTAATCATGTAAAATGCATACAATTACATTAAACTGACTAAATCAGCAGTCCAACAGAATTTTTTTTTTTTGTTCATATATGCTGAACCCTTCTGAAATGTATTTTAAATTAAGGGCTTGCAGAAAAAGTGTCTGTTCTGTAATCTGTTTCATGTTTATGTTTTGAGATGTTCTGAGATTAAGGAGCTATAATCTAGTTTATAATTGAGATATGCTTGCTTTTGTTGTTTGTTTTCCTTTTTCAGATAGATACCATGGTCCAAAAATCTGGAGCACTTTGGTTTTAGATTTCCAGCAACAGATAAAACTAAATATACCGCTGTCGTCTTGGAGAAAATTTAAGCTTTTAATTGTCACTTTTTCTATGAACACAGATAAAAATAAATTTGAACCATAAATTAGAAATATATTGGCCAAAGTAAGAATAAGCAGGCAAGAGCGTCCAAAAGGTGAAAACTGTAGTTCCCTGATGAACATGCAACCAGGACAAGGATCTGTAGCTTAACTCCAAAATTTCAGATGATGTTGACTGTAGTGATTTCCTAGTAAAGGTATACATGGTTTCAAAAGGTTACAGGGGAATAAACCCTCAAAATGTTCAATCATAGAGTTCCTATGGTTTAAATTCAGTCTAATACCAGACGGGATGCCAGAAAAGGCCCAAAATGAGTTTTGTCTGGCTATATGGAGCAAAATCCAGTGATTCCCATCCCCAAAAGGTCATGCGCACTGCTGTCCAGAAGGCTTAAAGAAGGCTCATATTCTTTTTCCTGGCTTAATAAACGGACACATTTTGCAGATATTCAAATTAATCAGTTAATATTAACTTGTTATACTCTGTGTTCTGTAAAGAGCAGAAGTGTACAACAGTTAAATATTCTGATTAATAATTTACGCATCTGTTTATTCTGTATTTCTGCTTTAGTTTATGTATCAAAATAACAGTAAAAAAAATGTCATTGATTATTTGAGTGAGCGATTTCTATTAAAAATTAATCTAAATGTCTAAATGCTCCATAGACACCTAAGCTTAAATTAGTATACACCTAAATGTCAATTATTTTTCTACATTTTTAGATATTTTTAAAAAGCCAACATCTAGACCTCTTTTAGCCAAGAAGTTGAATAACAGCAACATAAAACTTGAATAATAACACATAGCTTTAATTAATTAAAACGTTTTCTTTTCTTTTTTTTTACAAATATAAAAGGAACAACCATTCATCATCTGCCTCTGAGACATGTCAGCTCTGCGTCATCAACTCATTTGCAGATATGCTGCGGCCGGATGAAAGTGTGTACATCTGGTTGGAAACTGTATTTTTATGAATACCAACTGAAATCTTTGTCTCTGGTGATGTTGAGATATTGGAACGTTGTTGACAGTAAATGTGTGTTGTTTCCATTATCCAGAACAGTAAAAATATATAAATAGGTCATCATATTCACCTCTATTTTCTCAATTTTTAGCTCTCTACAAACAAACTTTTTACTGTAATGTAACAGCTTAAAAATAGATGTATGTTTCCTGGCATTTTGCACAAGTTACAGACTTTTAAGCACGTCTTGTGAATTTCTAAGCTTACATCACTTTTAAACCAAGCAGTTTAGCATGGTATAAACATAGATGAAATATAAAGGTCTAAATTAGGTTTACACATAGATTTAACGTTGATTTATGTCTAAATATCTGTTAAAATCAGGTATTGCTTAATGGGATTATAAGAATCATGTTCTATTATTTGAGCAGCAGTGGGACTATATGATGTTTTTCTATTTAAAATACAATAAATTAGATGATATTATACTTTTTTGCTCCAAAATGTTCAAAAATATCTATAAAATGCCAATAAAATTATTTATAGACAGCATATAGTAAAAATGTGGATAAAATAAGGAAATCACGTAAATCACTAAGCAAAAAAACCTAGGGACAATGAAAACATAAAAGTTTGGCTTGCTGTGAAACATTAGGAAAAACGTATCTTGCACATTGTCATGATGTGTCAAACACAAAACATTTTTCCTCAACTAATGTTGATATTTTTAAATTCCCCAATGAAATGTTGTGAGTTCCTCTGTGGCATGCAGACAACTGGCAGATTTTAACTCAAAGAGAAACGGGAGTGTTGGTAAGCATGAAGACTAACAAAAAAAAAACTCACTTAGACCCCCATGGGGTCACAGATGCTGACACAAAGACACAGTGCCATCCCCACGGTAACAAACACTGACGGAAACACGTGCTCACAAACACTTAGGACCAAACTACAAAGGACGGTGACTCATTGTCAGGAAATTGGTTTATGTGCCGCCTGTTGCTGTTCAGCTGGGCATTGCCGTCTCATACACACACACAGATACACACACACAAAGATAGAAAACAACTGACCTCCCACTGCAGATGAGGGGGAATGTTCCGGATCTGGATCTTCCGACTCCTGCAGAGATGAGAGACACAGACGGAGTGGATTTAACGGACCTGGACCACAAACTCACACACACTTAGAGTCGTCTCTTTACAGTAAAGTCAGCTACAACTTCCCTCAATGTATAGTTTAAGTATATACAAGTGTACAGATTCATTGTATTAGTGGCTGAGGAGAAAAGGTAGAAATTCAGAATCAGGCCTCATCTCAGATGTACACATAATTCACAATTAGCTAGAAGAAGACCCAACGTTCAGCATCACCAATCAAGACCTGACCCAGATGTGCTTAGGGAAACAGTGTGTCTACCCAGCAGTTTTTGTCTAATAATGTTATCTCAGGAACACTGCAAGGAACCCACAACATAACATCTCTCAAGACATTTCCATTTATTAAGCGAGTGTTTCAGCTCAAAAAGCAGAGCCACACAAACCACCCGTGACCACAAGCTGTTAACAACGGCATTAATGTGAGAGAGAGCGGTGCGGCTCTGCCGTGACTGCGGAGCGAATTTACTCTGGAAAGACGTTCTTAAAAAGGATATCAGAGCTCTTATCGCAGGAGGAAATTTATCAAGAATCAATAATGAGAGGAGCAACACACACATTCTCAGACAACGACACAACTTCTCTCTAAATGCAAAAGTGCAAACATCTTTGGACTTTTGCAGCGTGGGAACAGCTGGACAGAAAGGCATGTCTCTAACTGTGCTGCTCAAGGACACAAACAGAAGGAGCACTCTTCTTATACATCCATTCGAACATTCAGTAATACAACAGAACACAATAAAGAGTAAAACTTTTAAAATACTACAAAAGTAATCTTAAACATACTTACATAACATCATACTTACTTTTACAGTCGAATACAGTTGCGGTCAGATTCTCAATGATGGGCATGAATGTCCTCTTATTTGGGGGCTTTTAATAATTAGTTTGAACTGGATTTTTTCCAGGGTGGAATGATTATACGACATAAAACTGATATGATTTACAATAACACGAATCAGATGCATAACTTTGAATTTCTTTTTAATTTTTTTTACTAATCCACATAAAATCTTAATTATACATAAAGGTTCAAAGATATACTTAAAACGCAACCTTGATCTACACACGTTGGAAAAGTCCCCTGAAGTCATTTTTAAATAACTGGAGGTGTAATGATCATTACATCTGAAAATTGTATGTAAGTACACATCATTCTCCATCTCCACCTTTAGATTAAAGGAAATTAGTTTCCTTTAATCTTTTCCTGCCTGCAAATGGAAAGGTAAAACAAGTCAAAAGGTCTTCTGGATGGTCAGACAGGACAAAGATCACAACGACAAAAAGTAAGGTTTAAGGAGTCAAGGTGAGGCTATCAAATCTAAGAACACTGTACCAACTATCAACCATAGTGGTGGTAGCATAATGCTGTGGGACTGTTTAGGCCAGTGGTTCTGGTGCCTTGCACAAGAAGGGTGAAATATCAACAGCTAGAAAGCTAAAACTAGGACCTAGTTTGGTTTTCCAACAAAATGAGGATCCCAAACACACATCTAAACTAGTTTTGAAACAATTAAACAAGGCTAACATTAAGCTTAATGACTAGCTTCCACAAAGCCCAGACCTAAACACTTTTTAAAAAATGTGTAGAATCTGTTTTAAAAGGTGGGTCCGTTCCAGAAAACCAGCCATTTTCAATTACCCACCAAATGTGCTTAGAAGAGGCGTCAAATATTCAAGTAAAGTTGTGTTAGAGGCTTGTTGATGGCTACAACAGAAAGTGTTTGATTTGCAACCTGCAAAGAGACTTTTAACTTAAGACCCGCGAGATGTGCCATGAAATCAACTGGTGACCAGAACTGGACAATTTGCAGCTTGGTTGGCCCTGGTTGGTGAGGGGCTGGTTAGAATTTAAAAAGAGTGATCTTGTTCTGATCAGTGAGCACATCATATGTAATCAGTACAAGGTCACACTGACAACAACACAGTTTGGTGTGGATGCAGTTACTGAGAGAGTAAAACTCAAAGTTAGCAATTTTCAGAATCAGTGATGTGTTTATAGCAAACTCAGAGATGCAAGAAACTATTTAAAGGCAAATTATTTTCTACTGTCTGCAGTTCACTCAGGCTGCAAGAGAGCAAGAGAGAGCATCACATTCAGCAGATACCAGGAGGGCTCTGATTTACCTTTTCTGATTTACCCTGTCATTTATGGGCAGTGTGAGATATTGAAAAGTTGGCTTCTGTTTGGAAAACTCCTAGTTAAAATAGAGATCTACCTTTTCTTGCAGATACACTATAATGTTAGGTATGCTAACCGTGACAATTGCTCTAATCACGCTAATCACTAAAATAAGGACTAAAATTAAGTTTGTAGTGCCAACTTTTCTACAATTTTGTTTAAATGAATAAAACCTGATTTTACAGAGATTTCTCTCCCACATACAGCAGCATGACAACACCTCTTTTTCTATTATAAATACTTAATGACCGCTCATGGCAAGAAAAGTACTGCAGTTACTGCAGTTCTTATAAAAAAGAACTACTCGGTATCAGACAGTTCAAAGTTTACAAAACCTTGGGATCGGAAATTGGCCAGAACATTCTGATCAGTGCCTCTCTAGGTGGAGGTATGTAGTTGAGCCTTTATTTATACTTTGAGGCAGTTTGGATAAGAGAAAATCCACCATACATTTAAACTAGCCAAACAAACAAGCCAACATTTCCCTGAGGATTGCACCACACTGCGGCCTGCAACCTTTCTGTCACTGACGTGGCTTTAAAGCAAGAAGCTTGATGAAAGAGCTCTTTTGGCAGCCAATATCCAAACACAGGCAAAACACATCACCTATTCCAGCGTAGTAAACAACCACATGGCAAGCAAAAAGCAGCCAATTGCTAAAAACCATTTATGGCCAACTTGAAACCTCTGAACAGCCCCAAACGCTGGCATGCCTGAGCTGACTCAAATGGAAACTAAAAGCTCCTTTCATTCAGTTGTCTGTGTAAATATCCTGCAAATCCAAGGGCCAGTCCTCTATTGTTTCTGCCAAATAATTATGCCAACTGTAATCTTGATGCAGAGCAAGAAATCGCGATGCCATACACTGCAGCCTCCTTTGTTTTTCGGCTCTGCTTCCGTGGGATTTAAAACAAAGTTTCTCTCAATAAGACCACGTTACTCTGGCTTCTTTAGTTGTGTTTGCTTCAAATATTGACCTTGTGTTTTAAAGATTCACTCGCTCGCCTGTCATTCTCACTTACAGGCGAAAGCTCTCTGAAGAGGCATGTTACGGAAAATGTGACAGCCCCTCCTACCAATCCTTTAATGTCTCATTTTCAGCATATTTGTGGCCACCAGCTGACCAGAGGTCCACCACTTTCTGTCTTTCCATGTGTCTCTGGCGTAGGGAACGGCTCACGATACATGCCATTCTGCCACATCTGCTGTTCGCTCCTTACAGCCTTCAGGGTCGTCTGCAGACATCAGCTGTTTGTCCTGAACTCATATAAGCTGCCTAATAACCAGGGAGAAATCAGCCGCCTGCTGACATCTAGTTTGTTTGGATTCAAAATTGAACTCAGCGCCCTCTCTCAGCTTCTTCTTTTGAAAATCTGAAAATGAACCATGTCAGAAGATACAGGCTCAAGTCAATGTTATTTAACCTTTAAGCCTGCCTGCGGCTGATTTTAAACAGTCTGGCAAGAGAAAAAAAAGAAATCCTCTTGATTTGTGCCTTTAAATATCTGAGGGGGGCCATGTTCAGTTGAAAAACTAATATTTACTGCACCCACACCTGTACACAGAGAGGAACCAGGTCTGCGCAAAGGCTGGCAGATTCAGGAATTTTGGGCTGTGGAAGGAATTTTAAAGGGATAGTTCGGGATTTCTGGAGTGAGGTTTTGTTAAAAGATTATTAAAAAAGGGATGTAACAGGAGACTTCTCGTCAAAGTAAAAAAATCTCATTCAGTTATTATAAGGCTGAGATGTCCACTGACAAAAAGGCCAATCTGCTGTTTTGAGCCTTGGATATAAAGGCAGAGTTCTTCAGCTTGATGCTCTGTTTGAGACTCTTATTTTGAAATATAAAAGGATGTATTCTGAGAGTTGTGGCCCTGTTGTGTTGATAATAAAGACAACCATTGAACTGGCTAACAGCACTAACTCAGTTACAAAAGCATTCAACCAATCCAGCCCCACCAATTTTAAATAACTTATCTAGGAAATGGTTAAAGAGGGCCCTGCGATCGACTGGCGACCTGTCCTGGGTGTACCCTGCCTAACGCCCATAGACTGCTGGAGATAGGCACCAGCTTCCCTGTGACCCACTATGGTAGAAGCAGTAGAAAATGACTGACTGACTGGTTAAAAAGGTTTCATTAGTTTTAATGGGAATTAATCGAAATAAACAAGAATAAACCTGGAATTTTGAAAATATAGTTGGGGAAAAATGCTTATTTAAACATAAACTTGACAAAAACAAGTATATTTCATGCTATTCCTTAATTACATGCATATAGGACACTGCTCACACCAGGGGTAAGGAGGCTACACCTCCTATGCACTGTGCTATCCTCTATCACATGCACAGATGATTGTTGGAACGCTGGACTACTGGGGCCACAAATTTCCAGTTTATTCCCATAAATTCTCATTCATTCGCATTAATCCCAAAGGTTTCAAATTTGGAGAGTTTTTAAAATCCCACATCTTAATTTCCCATGAAGGGTGTCTGGTACAGAAAATGTACCGTACATTTTCAGCCCGTTTGCAAATCTAATCTGCAAGTGTTTTTGATACTCAGCAGATAACATTCACAGGCAAGATCAAACCTGAAGTGGATAAATTGGCATTGAACAGGGATTCCTTAAAACCATAGTTTGATATTCATTAACGCCTAAGTCTAAGAAAGTGTGTTTTAAATGCTTTTTAGAGTCTCCCTCAAGCATAAATACAGAAAAATATGAGACTAGTTAAACATGAACCTCAATATCTTAAACTGATTAAATTCTTTAAAACACAGTTTGTGATTTGTAAAATGTTTTTGACTTTTAGTTTTCCCCAAAAATACGGATCAGAAATAGGATCCAGTAATCCAGATTTGTACTAAATAAAGATGCTAAGAGAGCCTTCTACTGCAGCTAAGATATTACATATTTATAACATTTTAACAGAAACTCACTTAAAGAATCCTGAACTATCCCTTTAGCCCCTTTGTAGACTGACAGAGGAGTAAGAACAAAGATATTTGACCTTGTTAGATGTTTGTGATGTCCCTATTGATGTTTCTCAAAAATTACCCATCCAGTCATTTTCTCCAGACCTTACTCTCCAGCTCCTTCTACAAGATTCCAAGGAGCTCCCAAGCCAGATAGTCAAGTCCCTCAAGTGAGTTCTGGATCTGGGACATCCCCAAAAACCTCCAGAGACATCATGATCAGTTCCCAGAACCACCTCAGCTGACTCCTCTAAGTAAGGTGCAGCATCTCTACTCAAAGCTCCTCTTGGATCTAAAAGCTCCTCCCGTATCTCTAAAGCTGAGCCTAGCCATCCTACAGAGATAGTTCATTTTAGCCGCTTGTATGCAGGATCTTTTTATTTCTGTCAAGATCCATACCTCATGTCTGCAGGTATTGCTAGCTTGAATGTCGACAAACAAGTAAAGCGATTTGAAGATTATTTTTCACTTTTTGAAGACTTTAGCAGGGCTAGACTCCACAGACCTGACTCATAACTGCATATTGTCTCAAAACTGTATGAAAACCCCGAAAGAAATCATGTTTTCTTAGTTTAGTTACGTGCATCTGCGCCATGTCAGCCTCTGTATGGGTAGACACAGTTTCATCTTTCCCTCTCCTTTTGTCAGTTCTTCTATTCACATTGTCCATCGTGCTCCTTTAGGTCCTCTCCTGTTTCACCAGCCTTGTTATTCCCATGGATTGTTGCTTAGATTTCCTACTAAATGGAGTTTCTCAGTAAGTTTTTATTTGTTTCACACACCTGCTCCCTTTCTTTTTTCTCTTCCTGCAACGCTACACTAAAATGATGCATTTCCACCTACCATGAGTCACACCGGCATCTTGACAGTATTAATTCACAACTCAAAGCCTTTGAAATGTTATTTCCTCCAGAGAGAGCAAAGTAAATTTAGACAAAACAATCTGAGACGACTGCTATACAATGAGGCATAGAAAATCCAATAAGCTCAACTTATAATGCAAATAGAAATATAGCCTAAAAGAACTGCTTAGAACAGCTTAAAGTAATCATATTAGTATGCTAGCTATAAGATGGGCTAGTTTACCTAAAATAATTGTTTAAAACTCCATTTTGCATTTGGATGACAAATAGGCCTGTTTAAAATGGAAATGTTAGTCAAAAAATAAAGAAGTTTCTTAAAAAGAAAACTTTTTTCAATTTTTCTAAAGAGCCTCTTTTCCTTAAAAACCAAATGTGAGAGTAAGAAGATAATCAGAATTTAAGCCATGAATCATAACAAACGAATAAAAAATAGAGAGATTGCTCCAAATTGCTACTCTGGGAGACCATTTGATTTCTTTAAGAATTGCAGGACCATTTACACCAGAGGAACTATTTTAACAGACTCCAACGTACCAAAGTTGGGTCCAATCCAGCCTCCTGCGCAGCTTTTAGACTTAAAAAGTCAACAATAACGGCTCATGTTTACTGACCTGTCCCACTTTCTGTGCTTCTCTTGTTTGATTTTGGTTAAAGTTTACACATCATGGTTTGATCTTTGATCTTTCTCAGTGCTCTTTGCAGAACAGTTTCTACATAAGTTCAGATTTCAACAAAGAGAGTTTGAGTAAAGTTGTCAATAATAAGTGCAAAGTCCTATATTTGGTGGAGGTTCTCCTGTCTGTAATTACTCAAATCTCAGAAAAGTTTTAGCCCTTCAAGTGAATGCAATATTAAGGATATTTACTTTGAACTCATTCTGCATCTATTTCAACTGTTTTAAGTCATACTTCCTGGTCTGCTTGTTTGTCTGCCTAACCGTCCCTCTGTAGATAATCGCTTGCTGCCCAGATTTTTTTCAAGCACTCTGATTGCTCAAGCCAACGATGCCTACAATAAAACCGTCACTGTTAAGGTGACACCAATTGCATAAAAGGCAATGTAGGCCACAAGTCAAACCATGAGCAGAGAAAGCCTGATGAAAAACGACTTTATTTTAAAAGAACATTCTTGGTTCAGGAGATTGCTGCAGAACAGCTGACCTCCAGTATAAATATGAGTAGTTGCACAGCCAGGTGCAGACAGGCTACGCATCGCAGTGTTGCACACCGGACATGTCGCAATGCATGAAGAATATCCATCTTTCAAAACAATCTACAGTAAATAATGATCTGATGTGTTGCTGAAAATCAAAACAGAGCATTAAACTAAATTTTTTTATTTTTTTAGCTTTGAATTGCTTTAAATGGACCAAATGTGACTGTCCCCTTAATTTACCTCCCCCATGACAATTTCTCAAATGATTTTCCAAACTGAAATCGCAGTGACTGCTGTCTACAGCAGGTTGGAACATGCATAAGTTGGAATAACTGTTGATCTTCTGCAGTTTCACTATTTTATACATTTTTATTTAAAATGTTTGCGTTGATATTGCGATGCATGTTATTTTTTCACAAGGTTTCCCTACTGGGAGAACCTCATACCTGCAACACTTATAAAACTCTTTTGCCATTAAAAACTCCCTGTAACATACAGCATCAGAGGTTGGGATTCATTAAAGTTTCTCCAATGCACTCAACATTAAATCTAACGAGGCCTTTAGCAGCTCTGTTTGCCCCTGCTCATCTGTCTGGACGTCAGAGACGCCTTACAAGGCAAACTGTCCTGCACACAGCGTGGGGCCTCTCTCTGGCCGACGGAAAGGGCTTCACAAATGGCCTTTCAGTCAAGCTTGTACAGACTAAAACTCCACAAACATTTCATCCACCATGCTAGAAAGCTCACAACTAATTCACCTGAATGATAAAGTCTGATTTCCTCCATTTACCTGTCATTTCCTTCTCTCCTGCCTCCATTTGGCTGTCAACACTTGGACGTGCTGTTTCTTCTTGCAATCAACTCAAATTACAACTCCCTAAGCACTGTTTCACACATATACGGTTACGATTTACTGCTAAATGCTTAAGGAGATTATATTTTAGTAAAATAATAATTTTATTTATAAATATCCTGAAATCTGGACATTTAGGGGTTGGTGGCCAAATCTAAGGACACAATTTTATCACAACCTCTCATCAGTACAGGAAAACATTTTATAACAGATTAGAAGGTGACCTGTCTGCCATAAGTGATTTTAAACAGATAAATTATGAGCTGAAAACCACTGCGGTCACAAACAACCCGGGGGTATGTGATTATGCACCTTTTTCATGATCATATTACCAATGCCGTCTAGGCACAGTGTAAGCAACACTAATTTCTCCTGCTCCTTTCATACCTGTAGTGCAGTGCTAAGTGCAGAATAATGCGATCATCTTAACAACCAGCTGCATTTACACTGCATGTATGTGACCTAATGTCTCTCATATGTCTTCAGTCTAGCTCATACTAGCAAAGTAAGCCTCTGAGTGTAACAAAGCACATGATACAACTCAGGTAGGTCCGGGAAATAGAGTCGGTGGTCCTTGTACGCCGACGACAGATTCGTCTAATCCCAATTAACCCAATTTCTGGTTTGGCCCTTAAGCTCTTAAGCGCCTAAACTCTCTGAAGTCTCAAAGAGGCAGCAACAGGTCAACAATATTTAGAAGGAGACCCCTTCATTGCAGAGGATATCCAGCATATTCTCCTCTCAGGGTTGGGCAGCTCTCCCAATGTGTTCCCCCTCTCTGCTGCCGGATTAAGACAGAGGACAGTCCATTTCCAGGCAGCGTTCTTAAGTGCTTCTCCGAGGCCCATGCAGTTGTTGTGGAGCAGAGATAAAAGGATTTGTATGAGGGAAGTGCTTGAATGTCATCCTTCAGCTGCTGAGATGTGTTGCTCCACAACGAGAAATAACAACCTTACGCAGCACAGAACATGTAACACCGTGTGGTAATATTTTTTGTTCCTTTCGACTTCGTACACGGCTGTCAACAGTTTCTTTCCTGAAACAACAAAGATAGCAATAGAAATGAAAACATTTAACCCCTGAACTGTTTTTGTTGCAGGATTTTTTTTATTTTTGGTGCTTTATTTGACCTTAACTGTCCATAAGAACTTTTGAAAATCAGGCGTCATATTGTATTATTTAAAGAAGGAGGCAGGTTTATTAATAAATAAATAAATTGCTAACTTGCAGTGTAATTGTGTCTAGCTGGTGCAATAAGGGCTGCTCTGCATGAAAAAATGCAGAATCAGTCTGCAGACAAGCAAACAAATAAAAATATTTATAAATGCGGATGTTCTTCTTTCAGGGGCATTCATATTACTCCTCCAATTAATACTAAATCACACAGCTTTTCTAGTAAAAATCCTTGGAGCATAGGTTCAGTGAGTTATTATAGTTGTAACTGTACTGAAAGGGATGCTATAGTACAGTACAAAAAAAAATGCAAGGCTGAATTTTAAGTAAGTTGGTGAAG
This sequence comes from Crenichthys baileyi, assembly GCA_036173005.1. Lineage (NCBI taxonomy): Eukaryota > Metazoa > Chordata > Actinopteri > Cyprinodontiformes > Goodeidae > Crenichthys > Crenichthys baileyi. The sequence goes on from JAHHUM010000901.1 coordinate 78,645, forward strand.
AGCTGGAGGAAATTAATTATGAAAACACTCCAATGAATTTCTGCCGGGTTTTCTTTACTTTATTTAAATTGTGAGATGAAGAAATGACCCTGATCCAGCATATGATTTGTGAATGAATAGTAAAAAACAACAAAGTTGAAAATCACTTTCTTTGAAAGAGTTTTTCAACTTTGTTGAAAAACTCTTTAAAAGAAAGTGATTTCCCAATGGCTATTCTGGTTCAGTAAATGTGTTTTACGTAAACTATATTTATTTATTATTTAAAGGTAGAAATTTAGACGTGACCTAAGAAACCACTTAATAAATTCAATTTATCAACACTTTTCTTCCTAAGATATTTGGGGATCTTAAACAAAAGATGATGCTGTGCTACCATAGAGTTAAAGATAGTCAGAAAACAGATCTTTTTCATACATTTACATACAGAAATGCAAAACATTTCACACTCAGACCAAAACTTTGTCAAATGCCTCCATCAGGAAATCACATTAAGCTGAAATAATCTTTTATCCTGCAGATGATGATCTTTCAATTGTTAAGCCATCTCCACATGTAATGTTTATGACTATAAAACTATCATGATTAACTTTGATACATGTCAATACCAGTCCAAGTATAACTCTTTTTCTGGTAGCGTAAAACTCAGCTGTTCCTGCTTATACTGAAGTTCATGTTGGTAACCTTCTATCAGACGTCTGCCTCCAGCCAGTGTTATCTTCGACCTTGCAGCAAATACGTACTAAACTCCTCAGCGCCTGATGACATCACAATGGAGTGACTTCTGTGTGCTCAGCACTGAGACAGACCAAGAGAATGATGGGCTGACTAAGAGAACCAGCGCCAACCAACAGCCCCATCCGAATCAAAGGACAAGCCTGACCCACTTATTTAAAAAAATTAGTTGCAACCTTTTCATTTAGCTTCAGTTTTTGTTTGTAAATTCATGTACACTGGCTAATCTTTCAGCGAACTGTGCTTTGTTTTGCCCTCCTGCACCTGCGGTAGAATCTAGATTATTTCTTTTACATGGATACAATTTGGTTCTGAACAGCCAAACATCCGACACCTGTGCCAGAAGCAGGTGCCTTCCTGGAGAGACAACCTTGAGGCTGGCTTGGAGATGTTGCGCCAAGGTTCCCTCGTACACTGAGCTGGGGAAGGGGACCTTCAGGACAGCAGGGCCAGGGCTTATTATTAGCTTTCATTTTAACTGCATTTTTTATCCTCGTATGCAAGTTGCTTTGGATAAAAGCCTTTGTGAAATGCAAAAACAATAACATAAACAAGACATAAATTGTTCAGGGAGGCTACCAAGGGACTGACAGCAACACCGAAGGAGCTGCAGGAATATCCAACAAAGATTAGTTGTGTTCAGCATGTGATATACTCCTGTTTTCTCCATATTCCCAGGCTATGGAGTAGGGTTGTGAGGCATTATCTCCTCATTGTGACAGAATGCACTATGGTCCAATGAAACTTAACTTGAAGTTTTAGCCCAACGTTCCAAAAGGCAAGTTTAACAGAAACACAACTCATAAAAAGCACATAAAGATGCATATAAAGATGGAGGAAATTATGAACAGCCCTAAATGATAGCTCAGCTTTGACCAAAAAACCTTCAGTTGTCTGCTAGAAAGGTGAAGCTGAAGATCGATTGACTGATTGATAGAAAAAGTCAGGAGGTATGAAATGGAAAAGCGATTTCCAATATCAGGTATGCCCAGGTTTTAAAAAGTCACAGCTCCAAAACAAAAGCGTAACCAGATTTTTTTCAGTCTGTGTAGAGCTAAGACTAGAGTACACCTGCCCCTCACCTGCCTGTTTCTGCACATTGCCAGTAAGCTAGGTGTAATAAAGCTACTACACTTTCCTTTTCGCTTACGAGGACAGTTTTGTCTTTTTGGAAATGTAGACTACGAGTCCCTGACGCAGCTGCCTGGGGTTAGATTCCCGACCCTGGGACCATTGTTGCATTTCTTCCCCCCTTCTCTCTCTGCCCAATTTTTGTCTGGTTACTGTCAATAAAAGCCACTAATGCCATACAATTAAAAAAATAATAAATACATGAATATATATATATTCATATATGTATATTAGTGATATTATTCCCTTTGAATTGTGTAAATATTATTTGCTCTTCCAGATATTCATTTGAGATGTTAAAAAAGAAACATTCACCACGAGCCTGTTGGAAAACACAGTGAACCTGTTCTTCTTCCCTAACCACACACATCTCACACTCCACGGCGCAGAGCAAGCAAAGCTGCAGCTCCGCAGTGTCGCTAAACGTTTTATCTCAGCATGGAGCGCTCAGGTGCCTGTTTCTGTTTCACTGCTAGACCTCAGTGAGCAAGGACTCATCAGGTTCACCTGCCCGTCTCCTACTTCACACGATAGTGTTCGGTGTGACGGCTCAGCAGGGAGACGCATGTGTGTCTAATGGAAGCTGCAGCCGTCCTGTTGACATTTGTCTCCTCTTTGCTGTCCTCACTTGCTCATCTGGCTAATAAAAAATGTAAATACTGTTATTTTTATTATGCTACATGTTCTAGAATGGTAATTTAATACGTATAGTAATGTGCGTTGGAGTTTAAAATAATTATTTAAGGCCACAGTCAGGTTTACTTTACATTTTGTTAATTTATGCTCCAACTCAATGCATGTGTTACAGAACCTTAGATATGTTATTTTATGTTTCATTAAAAAAACATAAAGTTGTTTTTACCACATAACTACATATTTTGAGAAGAACACAAACAAAACCATTTTTGACAGTACAGAGCGGCTATTTACACAAAAATGTAAAAAAAAACATGGCCTAACTTCTTTTATGTACAAAAGAAAACCAATGATTATTACTACCGCTGCTAAAATAATGTGACAAATGGATTAGCGATACTAATATTATGTGTAACATGTATTGTTATTCAGACTTTGATTAGAAAGTTGAACTTGTCTTTCTCGTAAACATTGAAAAAAATTGTAGGACTCTTGTTTCAGCCAGCTTACTGGCAGTTTGCAGCATCAGGTGCAGGATTGGAAGCCCTGTGTTACTCTATGACTTTTACAGTGAGAGAAATTTAGGTCACTCCTCTAGTTTCTATCTTATTAAAAAGGTCTAAATCGCAGGAGTGGTGTGGCTCTATGCCTAATTTTAACTTTTAACTATTTAGCTTTGCAGTGAGCGTTGCATGACGCTCTGATAAAACAAAACATATTTTCTCTCTTAATTCAACTCAAAACATTTCTCTGCAGCCCGCTGCTGTAATATACATCCGTTCAATCCATTTAATTCAACACTAGGACGTAATTATCTGCAAAATGTCCCATTTAAATTATTTCCCTCTGCTCAGTTCAGCAGGAAAACAGGGAGTAGAGAGAAAAATAAAATCACACTGCATAGGAAAAATCATAAATGATAACAAACCTTCATGACTACACTAGATGTTGTGTCTACTCACAGAAAAAGATGAACCCATACCACCAATGGGACTAATGATTATCTTGGGAGAAAAATCCAAACTAATTTCTTGATGAACCTTACCTCAAAAATACCTGACAAATCAATCATTAAAATCTTGGCTACTGTATTAAATAAATGTCAGAATTAAAATTAGTAACAAAAAAATCAATCTTTGGGGAACAAATATACTAAATTTAAAATAAACAACATAATATATTTAAATAGAAATAATAATGTACAAATATAATGTTAAATAAATATATAATAATTTTTACATTTATATAGTGTATATTTAATTTATAATTAAAGTATAAATAATACATAAAAATAGAAAACGAATTGGATGTCCTGGCTAATAGTAAAAAATAACAACTTAATTTGACCAAAAAACGTTGCTCCTATTTTAGTGCATCCTATACATGCACTCAATTTTTCCTTGCTTTCAGTGTTTACTTATAAGTCACTGTGTTAAAGTCAATGAACAGATTTGATGTGTTGCTGAATGTTCAGACAACAGCAAGCAGCAAATCTGTAACATTGGATCATCCGTCATGTTGAAACTTGCTTTGTATGAAGTGGGAAAACTGTGCAGGCCTTTTCATGACTGAGGTATGAAGAGATACTCTGTAGGACATCTGCTGGTACGGGAATCACCCCCTATAGCAGTGTTTTCCAGCCTGTTTTAGATGTTTCCCTGCTTCAACTCATCTGACAATCATTGATGAGTAATTTACACACTTGGCGACGAACTGTTAAGTTATTTTACGCCTTTGAATCGTGTGTGTTGGACCTGGAGACGTGTAAAAACATGCGGCACACAGTGACAAGTACCACGGTTGGGCAACACCGTCCTGTGCCACAAAGCCATAGAGAACACACGTGGAGCAATGATTGAAATGGGCGTGCAGTGCCATGTGCTGTCCCGTCCTGTGCACAGCACATACCCGCCAGTGGTGTAGCACCTTTGGTGTAACACCGTCTCCTTCGCTCCGCTCTGAATCCCCTCCACAAAGTACGCAGTCAGCAAAGCCGCTGACAGAACCACAGAGCCAGCCTACATGGATACAGCTCCAAACACAAACCCTAACGTATAGCCAGCCGCCTGCTGCCTCTCAGACCCACTGATTGTCTCACACACCTCAGTGCTTGGAGTTACTGACAGGTGGATACCAGCTCATGCTGCTGCGGCGCAGTGTGGACCCGCTGCTGGCTGCTCCTCATGGCTGCTCCAGCTGCTTTATGTCGAGCTGTGCGTCTTGCTCCTCGGGTCTCATCCTTTAATCTGCCAGCCATGAGGTATTACACCGGAGCTGGAGGTGCTAAGCCCATAGGTGCACGTCCCAGTGGGGTCAACTTACATCACACACACCAATCAACAAGCCCTCAAACTGTTTGTCCGCCTTGTCTGCTGTACTCTGCTCTGCCTGTGCGTTGTCTCTCATCATCCGTCTCTCTGCCCGCCTCCCTTCTTCCTCCTGCTCCCCCTGGAGTCAGTCAGCTTTACTTGTTCACACATGCACACACACACACACACACACACACACACTAACTCACACACTACCTCTCCTCTCCCCCCAGTCTGCAGGAAAGCTCCTCTTACAGAGAGTGAAAATTTGTTCTGCAATCAGCTGGAGGTGAGTAGATATTCATCCTCTGAGAAACAGAAGCGTAATTTAAAAAATAAAATAAAAACACACCTCTGTAAATCGGAGCCGCTGTCACAGAGAAGTCCTGGCTGCCCAAACACAGGCATGAGGTTTTGTTCTAAAGAAAGACTGTTATGCAATCCAGTTTCACTTTCGTTTTGGATGAATTTGGAAAATATATTTATTTCTTTTTGCTTTTTAACTGTATGCTGTCTGCACTTATATTGTGGTTTATAAGGTTTCCACAGACCTGTTTAATGACAGATTAAAAGGTATATACAAATAATGTACAAAAAGCTTTATTAAAATGCCACAAGTACTAAAAAATCTTCAAAGGTTTAGAAATAAATTAAAATAATTTTAGTTTAGTGTATTTTGGGCTCAAAGTCCTCTCAGGGCACTTTACATGAAAGCAAACAGGTCCAGTTCAAATTCAGTTACATGCAATCCAATTCCAGTAATCTCAGACCAGTACCGAACAGTTCAGATATAAATTACATACAGTCCAGTTATGATATCTAATTAGCAGATCAGCTAATAATGAGAAGAGTTGCAGCAATCAAAAACTTGTGCTAAAGTTTCTGCAATTTTATCACATTTATTCAGATAATTTGTACTACTACGGTCCTTCCTTCCCACAGACATAAAACCACCCTTGAGAAAGATGTTTTAAAAGCTTAAAATAAATATCTTTAATTGCAGTAGCACAATCTAACTGTAAAAATCTAGAAGAATCAAACATTTAAGTGCATTTTTTCACTGGAATTAAAAAAAACAAATCATGCAATGAAATAATCGTTTATACAAAATCACCACTGCAAAATTTCTAACAACTTTTATAAAATAAATGCAATTGGGCCAATCAGATTTTCTTCCCAAATTTAGAAAAAAAAAATTGGCTTTAAAAAAACTAATGAAAAAAAAACCTTATAAATTTAACTGAGAATTGATTTATTATTTTTACTTTATTTAAAAGTTGGTCAGAGTGCTGAAACTATTGATGTTCATGAGTTACTGTTTCATAGGCATCAATTTTTTTTCAAAATGGGAAAGACAAGAAAAACATCCACAAGGCGAAGGTGTGTCGGTTTGGCATGCACGTGTACCTAACGAATAAGGTGCTGTTTAAAATCTACACATTTAGATGGTTTATGTGTAGGACACTGTCTGCATTTAATGGTTTCTAAGTCAACTACAGTGATGTCAGAGAATAAGGATGGATCAGCCATGTTCATTCTGTCATATATGCTTTTTTTAATGTGTAGCACAGGCCTAAGTAAACCTGAAAGCTTCAAATCTGGATACAAAAAACATTACTAGTCGAGTAAAGTACATTTTGTAACTGTGGACTTTAATGATTATTTTATATATTTGTAAAAACTGTAGATAATATACATTTTTACATGGTTAGTTTTTACTTAGCCAGGAAGATATCAAGTTCATACTTTGTCCAATGTTGAATGATAAAAGAAAAACAAAATGTTTTCTTCAAAACCGGGGTACATACTGTACCATGATTTTTGCACACAGTTATCCTAATATGTACACTCAGTGCAATAAGGAAATATGAAAAACAGTAACATAACTGCAGCTATGACAAAAAGACTGGATCTGTTTATCTTGCCACTAAACAAAGTGAAGAAGATGGTAAGGGAAGTTAAAAATGCTCTCTAAAGTTCACGGGCAGCAGTTTTTTACATTGCGACATTACGCTTGAGCAACAAAGGATCGGTTTATTTTAAGGCATTTTACACATCACTGTGGAGGTGCTGTATGTGAACAACAGATTAACTTCACACTGAATGTAACTGGATTTATAGAAAACCGAATATTAAAAAGAAAATTTACATTTCTTCAAGAGGAACATGCCTGAGAACCATCTGAACAAGGAGCAGAAACAAACAGCCCTTTTACACAAGTGAGTAGAAGTCCAGTAAAGTAAATTAAGTCTTATAAGACATCCAGAGATTAAAACGGTGGTGGGATTATGCATACAGGGAGGATTTATGCAGGTAGGGTGGGGGGGAATAACAGGTTTAAATTCTGAAATGCATCAACAGGCAGTTCTGGTTCTGCTGAGCACTACAAAATAAGTGGACAGTAAAAGAGTCCACTGCATTAATTACATTATAGTGCTGCTCTTCAGAAAACCATAGATCTTCTTGTGTCATGTGACTCACAAGTGGCTGAAGTGGCATTTTCCCTGTCGGATCGTAATCCCGCAGCTCCAAATCCGGACCGGCCAAATGAGGCAGTGCAGCTGGTTGAGGAGCTGTTAATGTGTGTGTGATTGTTTCAGTGAGGATGCTATTTTGTTGTGTTCAATTATCAATAAATAATAAATACTTCACTAAATATCAGAGTTGACATCAATATCTCACTTTAAGAGGCTGACATCTTCAGCCGATGGTGAATTGACAGAACCACAGAAAAGTACAGCGTCCTGCTAAAGACACTGTACCTTTCTGTGGGGAAAAACCTGGTCAGAATTAATGGGAAGCTGGGTGGAGCTAATTACAGGGCGAACCTGGAGGTAAACCTGTTAGAGGCTGCAAAAAGACTCCAAACTGGAGCGGTGCTTCACCTGCCAGCAGGAGAACAACCCTAAATATGCAACCAGAGCTACCATAGAATGGTCAACATTAAAGCATATTCATGTGTTTGAACAAGTTAAGACCTAAATTCACTGGGAGTCTAACCATGTATCATTTCCCAAGGCTGTGTCTGTGTAGTTAAGGAACTGTGGGTAAAAGAATGAAGAACAGTAAACTGCCATAGTGTGGTGATGAACGAAACACAAAGAAGCAGAATAATTTGGGTTGAAATCTCAGCTTCATGTTACAAGCAGAACAAAACCTCAAGAAAATCTACAGTGTTATTTTGCTCAAGGACAAAGAGAAGTTAAAAATAACCCCCTCTCTTGATGCGAACATTGCATAGTACCACCTGAGTTGCAATCAAAACATTAATCACACTGCGACGGGGTGGGGGTGGGTGGGGGGCTCCTGATTTATGAGAAAGTACCTTCAAGGGTTCAGCCCACCAATTTCACGAGTATTTGTAGCCCCTCTCGGTCTTACGACACTCCTCCTCCACACAGAAACACCAAAACAAATCTGCAAGCATTTAAAGGCCGCTGCTTTTATCTTTCCTGGCAGAATACACGTTTGGCTGGGTTGCCCTGTTCACAAACACCCCGATGAAGTTAAAGAGGGGGTTATTAGGAGCGAAGGCAGTTCTGAAAAACTAGGAGGTCTATTCTGAAAGGAGAGCTGACAGACACACAAAATGTATTGAGATCATTGTCTGTTGAGCTCGTCCTAAATGTAATATGTAAAAAAAAAACAATCTTTTTCTCTTTCTAATACTGAATCAGACTACTTGGGCATCCAGTCTCAAGAATCGATTGGAACCGGCACTAACATATCAATTCTCTAGGAATCATTAAAATTTTTAAATTTCAATTCCAGCTCCGACACCCAGAATGCCAACCAAAGAAGTCGCCGAGCACCAACGGAGAAGAATCCACAGGAATGTGGGCGCGACCATGGACAGTGTGCTACAGTGAGTTTAATTTAATTGTCTAGCAAAAAATGGAACAACTGTGGATGTATTTTAAGGCAACACCTCAAATTTACTGCTTACTAGTGTAACATGATGGAAAATCAAAAGAGGTCAGAAAAGATATCAGGGAGAGAATTGTGGACCTCCACAATGTATATATATAGAGAGAGAGAATATATTGAGAGCCTGAGAATACCATCCTACCATTTATGGAGGTGGCTGGAGGGAATGGCACACTTAAAAAAAATGGCATTATGAGGAAATTATGTGCAAATATTAGAGGTATGTCTGAAGACATCAGCCAGAAAGTTAAAGATTGGGAACAAACGGGTGAAAGGGTTTGTGAGAAAGGAGGCCTACAAATCAGACCCAGTTACAGCGGTTCTGTAAGGAGGAATGGGCCAAAATTTCTGGAATCTATTCTAGGAAGCTGGTGAAAAAATACCCAATAACGTTTGACCTAAATCATAGTTTTCAATGAGAAATTGTGTGCCAACCTCTGAATTTGAAATGTTTTGTAAAAGTCTGTCTTTTATTTCTAAATTAAGCAAGCTGAAACAAGTTTAGTAACTGACCTAAAACAGGAAAGGCTTAGTCTGATTTAACATCAGACAGTGAAATAAAAGTGTCTTTTTATGCAGTGTGTGTAAATTCTACCTGGTTTCTGATGTTTGATAAAAAATAAAAGCCCATCTGTGTTTGGGAGTTTGAGTGAGAACCTGCGAGATCACATCTAAAGTAACGTGTTTAAATGCTCAATAAATAAGCAAATGCCTGAGGTGGGCGTACATCCATCAAAAGGGTGCAACAATTACGCCTGAAAAAACCTGGAAAAACAATCATGAGTCCGGGTAGATTCGACTCCTTTGTTTTCCTAAAGTGCATCACATCTAATGCATGATCTTCAGCGGCTCCACATCTCCACCGCTGCCTATCTCACATCAAACACGTCTTTGAAGCTTGTCATTCTGCATCTCTGTAATTTATCGCCGCACAACGTCAAACTGGCGGAAACCAAGCCGCCTGGAGTCAGTCCCCACACCACTTGAAACAAAATCTCAAAAAAGGACTGCCTTTTTCCACTTTGGTAAGATACCAGTGGCAAACACACACACACAGGCATCTACTGTACTGTTGAGCAATCTGAATAGCGGTACCCACAACAACAATCTGATAGGGCGGCTCACATTCAGCTCATAGTACATAACATATAGTTGTACGCTGCTTACACCCCCTCATGCATGCGCTGCCGTTCCCCTGTGCGTGTGCAGGACGAGAGGTGACGTTGAGAGCTGGAGGGAGGAAGCGAGAGACAATAATACACGCCATCTATCTAGGTGGTATGCTGACACAACACATGTGAGGAGGAGGAGGGAGGAAGGGAAGGCAGGAAGCGCTGCACAAGAAAGGCAGTGGAACAGTCACTGTTACATTTTGTTATTCACAATTAGAATAAAAATGACTTAGGCGGACACACAATCATAGGTAAAGAGAAAAAATACTGTTTTAGCAACATTTTCCTTAAAGCAATGACCTCATTAACTTTCCCTACCTCCCACCCTCTGCTAGAAAGCATGTGTGGTTGCATCAAACATTTACTAACCTGGCGAGCTGAGAATGCCCACTGTTTTACCTTATTTTAACGCCCACTGTTTAATCTTGAAGACAGAGCTATGGACACAGTCTTCAGTTTTAATTGGATAAGTGTCAGCATACGCTTGATTTAACCCGGCATGGATGGGCAACCCATCAGGGCTTGTCATAATGCTGCTTAAATGCAGCACAGCTAGAAGGAGCGGGACAGTTTGCGGCCTTTCTGGATGGATGTCCACACTGCACACTGCACACAACCGATCAATCAATGGACCTTGATATTGGAAACTTTTACATATGTTTTCAAAGTTTTGTATGTGTTGTTTCAGTGACTGACACTGTCTGTGTGTGAACTTGTAAAAGGGCAGCTTTAAAAATAGTAATCAAGACTTCTAAAGAAGTCACAATTTCAAAGTCCATATAATTTGGCAATAAACAGTTTAAGCCATTATTAATCAGATACCAGAGATTTTTTCTCCTGTAGTTTTTCTCCAGGCATTTTGTCTGTAGTGATCAGTCAATTGCTGCTGCAAGCTGTCAGTCAGCTGTGTATAATGTCCAAAAGACAACAGGACATGTTTTTTTTCAAGATTTTCTAGTACCAAAAAACACATCATATCTTGGCACTGAAACGTGTAGAGTAGTGCTCCCCACTTCCTCATCTGCTGCAGCAAGCTGTCAGTTGTGTATCATGTCCAAAATACAGAAAACAAATGCTATCGTTTGAAAAACTTCAAACATCAAAATCTTATACTGGAAATTCAGCCACAGAGCAGCTTAGAGTAGTCTACTTGGTTTTAAATTTTAGTGCAAATACCATGAAACCGTGCTATTTTCACCCACTATCATACAGTACGTATGAGCCCATACCTACATGAGGTATTTCTTTAGCTGCAGTAATAAAAATTGTTTTATGTCTGTTCTTTAGAGAAAAAAAAACTACCAGATCAAGCAAAATGTATTTTTAAAATTAGTTTGAAACACAATTGTTCCACAAATTGGCGATATTTTTGTTTAAGGTCATCAAACAACGACTCAGGACTGACAAACGGTAGTTAGTTTTATTCATTTCTCCTGTTTATCACCACTACAGCAGGAGGAACTCTCTAGGGTGTATTTTGGGAAGTATTAATAAGTTGTCACCAAGACAACACCTTCAGATCATTATGTTCTCGTTTTATGATGTATTATTGCACCTCCATCATACCAGGAAAAATCTCCCACTCTTCCAACAAACAGATAATGTTGAAAAAATAATAAGACGACCCTTAAAGTCACCCTTTCACCCGGCGACTTCCTATTTTTGTTCTCTGTTCACCCTCGTCTTCCTCGCTGTCCCTCTCTCTCACACAGAGCATACTCTGTCCTTCTCTCCCAAAGTGACTGACTGGGCCACTTGGCAGGAAGACAGATGGAGTCGTCCTACTCTCCAGCACCTGCCTGGCCCACATTACCCAGCTCATCTCTGGCCTCAGCAAATCAGAGCCGGGTTGAGGCACAGCTGCGTAAAACAACAGGCTTCACGGTGTATCGCAGCAGCCAAATACAAAACAGCACTTCTGCTGAGACTACAGGAGAGCCCGCAAGCGTCGCGCTACCCTGCAGAGACCAGACCGGCACAGGAACACACAGGAATGTTGCAAAAACAGTGGCCCTGAACGTAGTTACAGACTAAACATGTGAGAAAATACAGCAACACCAGAGGAAAAAAAACAGCCAAATTAAAGGTATTATTAACAGTACAAGCTCTGGTGTAACAAATGGTATTGCAAATACTGTCTGGTTTTTTACTTATCTGGTCTGCACCTTGATAGTTCTTTAATTTGTTTCAAAACAGTTTTGAAAATAAAATTACACATCATACAACATCTCATAAAACACAAGAAAAATAGGATATTTCACGAAAATCAAATAAATTGAATTTTTTTTAATTATTTAATGAGACACAACTGCATAACAGAGTAAATAAATAAAAAAACAAAAATAAATTATAATTCTAATAAATATGCCATAACGCTAAAGAAAACACATGTTTGCCAAAACAAAAAATGTACTGTTGTGTTTATAAAACTATAAATCAAAAAATGTTTAAAAAGATTTTACAAGAAATAGTTTTTTGTTGATAAACACAGTGTTTCTTTTACATTTACTTTTGGTTGTGTGTGTTTTCTTTTTAGTTTATTTGTTTGTTACTTGCAGTGTTTTTGTTTTTGTTTCATTTCTAACCTGATTAATAAGAGATGCACCAATCAAACAGGCCCAGATTGTAATCCAACAGTTCTTCCCTTAATCTGCTCTAAAACTGATCATTCTGTCTTTTTCCACTTCATTAATGCATCATAACTGAGAACTCCAACAATATTTGGTCAATCAATGCATCAACCAGCAGCATGTGCTATGATCAACTTTTTAGGGTTTAATAGGAATCTGATAAAGGTTATGGAGATAAGCTTCGGTGTATAAACTTATCTCGTTAATCCTTCATTTCCTGCTGAATTTAAAATTACTAGCTCTATATTAAAAACACAGCACTTTGAGCACTTTTTTTTCCCTGTTTTACGTGTCGTAGTCTTTAGAAAACAAAAATCCAGAAAACCAGAAATCTGTATCTGCTAGAAAAACCCTGATCAGTGCAAGTTTTACTGATTCCAGAAACATTGCAAACACTCAAGATGGAGAAAAAGTCTAATCTGGGAGCCGAGTGGCGTCTGAAATCTAAAGTGTGTTTCTCAAATAAAAAGAAGAGCTACATCTGGAGAAGAAGCTTCTGATTGAGGGTGGAGTTTCAAATACATCTTCCTGTTCATGGAGTAATCATTAACTTTCTTAAACTATATAACCTGCTAAGTGTAAAGGTGCTGTGGTTTTTCATATGTGAAGCTGAAAGCTGAAGGATAGATATATTTGAGCTGGTAGTAGTCAGTCAAGGATGGAGAAGTCCTGAAATGGGATTGCATATGACTTACAAATCCATCCCAAAGCAGAATCTAAAAGCTCCCACACAACCTGCTGAGGCAGGACACTTCACAGCCGTATGCACTGAGCCCCTGAGCCATGGGAGAAGAAATGCTGCCCTCTATCAGAAGCAGAAACACACAATCTTACCCCGACGGGAGGAGCTGGACATGCATGTTTTGGTCTTGTCCTCGGAAGTCCTTTTCCCGGTCTTCCTCTTCCGTCAGAGACAGAGAAAGCACAATGGTCAGACTGTGCTGAAAGGTTGTGTCAGAGGCCCGGCTGTGTGTGGATGTTCCGTTAGGGCCGGCGTCAGCTTCCGTCGCATACATATGGAAAAGGATGGAAATGAATAAGGAGGGGTCGCAGAAGGGCTGCATCTGTGACTCGGACCCACAGAGTTCTACATAGGCACCTTCATGTGTTCACTGTCATGAAAAATCCGTGTGCTGACCACTGCACCACCCTGATCCAGAGGCACTGACTCCTCTCATCTAAGGATAGGTGGAAATCACAAACCTAACCTGTAACCACACACAGATATCAGTGTTTGCAATGATTAACCAATCTCAGAGCTCTGATGCAGCTTTTCCTAAAAAAAAAAAAGCTTCCATCCTTCAACCTTTCTTTCTTTAAGCGCAGCTAACCACTCAAAACTGGTTCCCATGGCAAAGCGGAGAACCTAACCTGCAAGAGCTGGAAGTGAATACACACACATGGAAGCGCACACCCATCCAGGAGCTCAATGGTGCAGCTTTGCTCACACATCAGGATGCTGTAAATGTCAGAAGACCACGGCCTCACTATCCTTCAATATTTTGGAGCTTTACAGAGAACCAGCATCAAAAAAGTCCCTGATATCAAGAGAATCTACTCGAGCTACATAGAAGGATTGTACAAAAATTGTCCGTGCTTAGGGCTACTCTTTAACAATACATCTAGATTTTCCTGAGACTAGTTGGAGGCGTAGAAATTTCTCTGTGATGCAGCGGGATTAGGATGTGTATAAACTGGTTCTTTGTTCTAAGGCATTGGCTGGTTGCCAGTATCAAGGTGTACTAAGGTTTTAAATATTTTCCGTCACACCCTTCTTGAGATTTAAAATCTCCTGGCTGAATGAAGCATAGCTGCTGCTGCTCACTGCAAGTCTGCTGGCAGTTGGTGTGGTTAGCACAGCTAGCATCACTAATTCAGCATTATGTGCGTGAATGTGGGTCTGTATTTTAACTTAGACATTTCAAAATGCCTGCCAAGATTTCAAAATACAGCATGTTCTTTAACAGACGAAAGTTAATAGCCCCAACTTTACTGTTATAGGTTCAGCCTTACTTTTATGTGTTTAAAGTTTTACTCTCTCTCCACCTGAATAATCTACATACATGTACAGACAGTTTCCCATTAATTAGCTTCTAACATTTATGTTACTTCCTCCACCTCACTGAAAATAGCTTATTTTTAGGTCTGCTTCACTCAGTATCAACTTTCCCACTTTGGAGAGTTGTTGGTAGCACTCAGAGGGTGGAAAAGATATAGGATTTTTGAGTTTCTGACCTGCTGCTCAACAGTCAACGTCGGGGAAACTGAAACTGCCGACTCCAGTCACCGGCTGATTATTTTGTACATCTCTGATTCCAGGCTACAATCTTCGTAATGAGATTCAAGAGAAACGACCGAAACCACTGTTGTTTTCCCCCGCTGCCCAGAGGGATTCAGTAGCATAGTAATCCCGCTTACCCATTAGTTGCTGCACACTGCCAGACAGAAAAATTTGTCTATTTAAAAAAAAAAACCATGGCTTGTAAACTAAAGGAGCTTTAATCTTTAAATCTTATTTTAAAATCAAATTGTTATAAATAATGCTACTTTAGCAAAAATAATGAAGTTATTCTATGGTTGTGTTTTAGGTAAAAAACCTTATCTATAACTTCACCTTTGTGAACTCAGATTGTAGCACCAGTGCCTTTTATTTTTGTCATAATCCCAAAATGTGCAATGGCATCTGTAGTATTGAACTCATCCTAAACACACAGGAAACATTCTCGTTTGTTTTCATAATCAATGCCCTAACAAGACATTCTGTGTGTGTCATTATTTCTCTGAAGAAGAATGCTTGATTTGAATAGTGTAGGTGGCATCTTCTCTTCAGCGAGCGCCGTGATATTGTGTGATCGGTTTGGCACATGGATTTGATTTTGCAATTGCCAGGAAACTGTTCTGCGAGAGCTCGTTGGATGAGGAGCTGATTCTGCCTGTATAGCCTGAGCTTTGTGCTGATGCTGTTTTAAAAGTTTTTTTGCTCTCGTTTTTTTACTGAGCCCGTTGCAAACTTTTTTTGTCAGGATTCTGCACAATTAACGCAATGCATCGATAATGTCGTTTCTGTTGTATCCTAGCGAGTTCTACCTTACTTGTCTCTAGTAGCTGCTCCACCTATCCCATAGCGCTTTGTTGCTGATCAGCTTTTTATCATGCATACATTACCAAATGTTACAAGCAGAAATATGAGGTGCAAAAAGAGAGTTCTTTCTCTGTAGCTGTACCCAAAGTGACCATTTCTCAGTCTAAGTACAGCTTAGGCCCCTATACTGTAAGTCTGTTTACTTCTGCTGGGAACAAAATGCAGGGCTCTTGAATCCTGAATGAAATTCCACACAAGATGTAAATTCAGTCCCGGTCTGGAGGTCTGAATAACTCAGAAGAAAGAAATGGTGACAAAAGCCAAACAACAATGAACAAACCCATTTTCTTTTTTTCAGAGGCCTTCACTGACCAGACAGAAAATAATCGAACCCAGGACGGTCGTGCTGAGGACCATAGCCTCCACACATTGGGTGCCCCAAACATTTGTTTGAATTCTGAAGATTTTGCATCACTTAGCAATTGTTTGTCATGCTTTTATTGTCTTTAAGTGCCATTTTAGAAAATATTTTGCAACTATTCTGGGGCTTTTGTGTTTTTTAGGGTTACTCGTAGAGCTGCACCATTAACTGCATCACAATATCAAATTGCATGATCCCAGTTGCTAAGAAATGCTTGAACGCAATATTTGCTAGGTTGTATTATTTCAAGGGAGATGCATTAACACTTTGCATTAAAAAAAATAATTAATCTAACCAGTTAGATGGATGCTTAATGTTAAGCTATCAACAACTTGATACTTCAACAAAATGCTTAAGCTCACACAGAAAATCCTGATGGAAAACAAGGAGAAGAGAGAAAAATGTTGGTTAATCACGATCAACATTGTCATCTTAATGATCTTATTTCTTTATATCATACAACACAAGTTATTTGTCCCAAATTTCAGCAGGTGTAGAGCGCAGGGACTGAGTCGCTAGTTCTGGTCTGTCCCGTTAGACTGTGTGATCAATCTGAGATGCCAATAACCAAATACCTTTCACATAATTTCAAGAGGAATCTGTCCCACTTTGGGATCTTACATCATTTATGATTAAAAAGTAACATAGGCGACCAGCTTCGGGTCAATAGCGTTCCCAGAAAACATCTCTCAGCCAGCAGCTCAAAGCATTTCCGTCCCCGCCTCACTCCATCTCAAACCCTGATTGGCTCCTCTAGGTTTTTCACCTGTTCGAAAACCATCAGGGTCTTAGGTTGTACCAACCAAGCAGTTTTATATGGTGGTGATATGGCACAAGGACTGGGGGGGGGCGGTCTGCCTGTGTGAGAAATGCCACCTGCTGCACGCCTCAGCTGCCCACCCTCTCTGAACGCCACACCCTCATCAACCCGCTGTGAGGACCAGCTTCTCCGAAGGCAGAGTGGCGTTCTGCTTTATATCCAAAATGAAGCAGTCACCATTTCTGTCTCTGCAGCGTCATTTCTACATGACTCCTCTGTTCTTATGCCGCACACGGACACAAACTGAGCAACGGGAGGGGGTCACTGAAAAGCAAGGAAAGACCAAGCAGCTGTGGCTTCTTTGAATTTTATTTTGCCCCCAATAGAAGAACTTGGGTACGGACTCATAATCCTGATTTATATCTCATTAAATCACATGCAACACATTTAAGGATTCCAGCGATTCATCAAACCCTGATTAGCAGCTATACCCCAAACATCTGCTCACGCCAGTGTCTAAATCAGATGAGAGCGGCCCCACTTTGTTTTTTCACTAACTGTGCTGCAATCCTCATAGACAAATGTATCACTGAGAGTATCAGAGATTTCCAGGGAATGAGAAAACAGAGTTTCATGGACCGCCATGAGATTGTCAGAGCGTGAAACCTTCAGGAAAAACACCATAATTTCACAGTTTTCACACACAGATTTAAAACTAAACTGTATAACACGATTTAGCCGCATTTATTTGAAAATAGTCATGAAAACTGACTTTTTATATACAGAATCATACACAGATGCACACTCACGCACACCTATCACACTGACCAAGACATGATGAGATTACACGGAGCTAAAATAATCTTTTATTGCACACATTGTTCCTGGGACTGCTATGACTAGCTGCTACGATACGTTTTTAAACATTACTGCTAAACTTACTGATATTTGTGTGTTGCTGTTATTAAACTTTATTGTTGTTTCTTTTTTACCTTATGTACAGTATTTTAGGACACGTCGTAAAGGTTCTTAAAAGCAGATATTTCATTTATTGTATAAAAAGCTGCATGACCTTTAGTTTTTCCTCACCTAAAGGCTAAACTTTTAAAGCAATTATGATTAACAAATGTATTTCTATTTGCTGAATGCTAGAATAAATTTCTTCAAATTCTGAAACTTGCAGACATCTCCTTATTGTTTGGTAGAATTAGTTATAGTTTGCCGGGATTTTGACCCATTCCTCCTGACAGAACTGGGGTAACTGCATCAGATTTGTAGGTTGGCTTGCTCACACACCTTTTCAGCTCTGACCATAACTTTTCTTTGGGATTAAGATCAGGCTTTATAAAGGGCACTCCAAAACATTGACTTTGTTGTCCCTGACCCACTTTGTAACTAATTTGGTGGTAAGAAGACCTATTTGTTCCCAAGCTTTAACTTCCTGGCTTGTGTCTAGAGATGTTGTTTCAATATTTCCACATTATTTTCTTTCCTCGCGATGCCATCTATTTTGTGAAATGCACCAATCCCACCTACAGCAAAGCACTCACACAGCACGATACAGCCACTTTCGTACTTTACAGTTTGGATAATTTTCTCAGTCTTAGAACCTTCACCTGTTCTTCCAAATGTAATAATGGGCAACATGCCCAAATACATCACTTGACAAGTCCCCCAAATGTTGTGTCTTTGCCCCACAATGTATTTTCAAACTGTCTTCTAGCTTTTTATGTTCCTTTTGGAGTAGTGGCTCTTCGTTCCTGAGTAGTCTTTCAGCCCATGTCGGTACAGGGCTCGTTTCACCGTGAATAATGACACTATCTTACCAGCTTCAGCCAGCATCCTTACATGCTGTTTTGTTTTTGTTCTGGGGTTGACTCACATGCTTTGCACCAAAACATGTTCATCTCTGACACACAGAACACCTCTCCTTTCCTAAACAGTATAATGACTGGACCATTAGGAGGAACCACACTTGTGGAGGTATACAGTTCTCCTCCTGATATCTTAATATTATTATTTTTCCATGATGTCAGGCAAGGAAGGTGCGTGTCAAAACAGATCATCAGATGGGTTTTCCCAAATTCTTTAAAGGCATAGGGTTAGTCTTAGTTCGGATCTTAGACTTAGTTTATGCAAATTTCTCAATTTGAATAACATAGTAAAAAATCTTTTAAAATTATCTCTTTCATTATTTTAGCATTTAGCAAATAGAAACACTGTTGATGATCCTAACTGACCTAAGATCGGAGTTTAATAATGTTTATATGTGTTTTTATACAGTAAGAAACCTGGCTTCAACTAAAGATAAAAAATTATTTGACATTCTTTCAGTAAGCTAATAGACTGTGTGCAGCAACAGGTGGTGGAGGGGCAGCACTGCCTTACTCCATACGCCATGCAGTCGAAGAGGACTCTGGTCACTCCGGCACTTTTTCCTACGTAACATTAAATGTACATCAAACGGTAGTAGTGGTGAGACAGAACATTATTGTGCTTTTTGGACGCAAGTGACCGTCCCATGCGTAGCCAGAATGAAATGTTCTCTTTTATTCTTTGCACACAGAAGCTGACCTCCATTAGCCAATAAGAATAAATCATCAGGGACAGATTCTGTTGCAGGCACTGTAAAGAAAAATGGCTTCAGTAGCTCTGCTCCAGTAGGCTTTATGACTCTCATCTCTAATCAATGAAGGGTTTATTTTGTGCCTGTGACAGGCTGTATCCACATTAATGTAACCATCCAGAGATTAAACAAGAAGACCATGACTCATATGGCTGAAACTGTCGATCATCGCATGAATTTCCCTCAGGTAGAAACTTTCCGCTTTGTTGTATATTTCTATAGCTTAGTCACAAGCCAAGTCATCATTTCAGAGGGATCCTCCTCATTCCAGCCACGCCTTCCACACCTCCTCAATACTGCCGCTTGGCTGTTTATTTAAATCCTGCTTGTAATGAGTGTAATGCCACAGTAACATATTAGTCATGCAACAGGTTGTAATGCAAGACGAACGAAAAAAAAAGCATCCCGGGAAGTGGTCCTTACAGATGCTGCAGTGTAAGGGTTGGATAAAAACATTAGAGCGTTTCCAGCTCTCAGGGAGCTTAGACTACGATCTCACAGGTCTGATAGGCACACAATGAATTTACAATTCTCTCACATCTGATCCTCGCTGCTCCCTTAAGCTATATGTACTCTGTTGGCACTAGAAAGTCATTTTTTCACTTCAGAACAGAAGAGGGGAAAAAAAATCTGTTTTCTGGAAAAAGTAAATAATTGCTGTACAGGTAGAACTTTAAAGAAGCTGAATTTAAATGCAGCAGTCAAACTAAATGCTTATAGCTCGTTTATGACTATTTTATGCACTAACGAAGAGCCCCCTTGTTTCCTATGACTTCAACGTTAAAAATATCAGGTTCAAGAGCTCTTCATGACTGACGTCTCTAAACACCTTCGAGCATCACAACTCCTTCAGCCAGGTGAGCAGTGGATGTGGCTCCGGGGTCAAATGCGGAGCCCAAACCGGGAGAGCGCCCCCCCCTCGCCCCCCCCCCCCCCCATACACCGGGATCAACTCGGGAGTATTAATGGATTGAAAGTGGATCAACGGATGGCTATCATGTTTCGCTGTTTAGACTCAGCATGCACTCTTTGACACGCCAAACACACATGTGCACAAGGGGCTGCCTCTGTGGTGCAATGCAGATGTTTACACCCAGGAAAAAAAAAAAGTTGGCAATTTCATATTTAAATCAAAAGCACAGAAAAGCTGTGCTTATTCTCTTTCTGCCTCAACTCAAGAGCCAGCACTCCATCTGAAGTTTATCACTTGTTTGATTAAGGCTTGTAAGGGTTGGATCAGACAGGTAATCACAAACATTTCAGCTCATCCAGGCCAGCAGCTACCATTCTGATCACTCAACAACAGCGTCTTGCTGAATATTGATAACCGACTATTGATCAAGCTCACAGGTGCAGCTTTCATTCACCTATTTGACGATCAGTCAAGCCACATATAAGGTCACACCAGGATCACTTCAAGGCACTTCCAAAAACAGTCACTCTCTCTCATTTGCTCCTTAAACAAGCTACAATTAAATATACTAGAACAAAAACACAAAAAAGAATTTGGTAATATTAAGGAAAGCAAACTTTACTTTCTTTATTTCTTAGAATAAAGGCAATTTCTACATTTCTTCTATATTTCTTTAAAATGTCTAATATTTTTATTTGTTTTACCTATTACTTAATTTGTTCTGTTGCAACATTTATTTACACAAATTGAGTATTTTAAACCTACAGTTTTATATCAATAAGATGTCACAATGATACCAATAAGACACAATATGTTTTAATTTAATTTAAATGTCCTTTTTGCATGTAGTGACAGATACCTTCATTATTAACATTTTACATAATTAAAACAATATGGAAGTGACTAAAACTGTCAAGTAATTTAAAGATAAACGTATGAAGAATTCTGCAAATAATCTGCATCAAGTTATTATATTTTCAATTAAACAGAGGCTTTAAAAGTTATTGTTTAAGAGTTTAAAAGCTTCCTGGGTTCGCAGTAATTTACCTCTGAATTAATTTCAAACACAAAAGCATCAAACAGCACAAGCAGAAGCTCCATTTAATTGATAAATTCAATGTGAAAACCTCCTGATCTAACACCTAGAAACCACATTTTAAAACAGGCCCAGTTCCTCATGTGATCAGCAAATAACATGTTTCCACCAACACATCATCTCACCCAGTCTGATTCATGTTTTTTATTTTTTATTTCTTCAATAGCAGACATAATTTTAGTGATGAAAATACACCCATGTGATCTTGCTAGACGCTACACAGCAAAACAAGATAAACAAGCAGTAAAAACAGCAAACAGCAGCTAACACTACAGCAGGCCTGCATTAAAAAACAACTTGGAAAGCTCAGCAAACTGGATTTAAAGATTTCTCATCCCTCAAGGCCTGTTTGACGATATATTTACATGTACCGAGGTTTTAAAGTGAAACTATTTTTTTATCATTTATTTACAGGATCTAACAAAAACCAAAACTAAAGGCGATATAAATTCAGTATTCTAAATATGTTTTAATTGATTTAGAATTTAAAAAGAAAACCTGTATAAATTAAATTAAGTGAATCCTCACCTGCAAGGTGTAAATATAAATTCCAGGCTTAATAGAGTGGAATTAAAATACATTTCTGAAATATGATTTATTGTTTGACTGTACATAATGAATAAAGCCATAAAATAACTTGCAAATTAACCACTGAAGTGCAAATGTTTTTTAGTTGGAATGTTTTGAAGGTGTAAAAGAACATACAGAGATAACTGTTGACCAGTTGGCATTATAAGCTCAATTAAACCGTTGTTTTACATGAAGGGTCAGACTGGACTGTGTCATCGAATCCAACCTAGGTTGTATTAGTTTGAATTTAATTTATTGTGTATTTCTGTATAACTGGACATGATCTGGACCTGTTTTTCTTGAAAAAAGATGAGATGACCTTGAGGTGACAAAAACTGAAATTAATCAAATTAAATTGAATTAATAAAAAAAATCCCATTAGCATATTGCTTAAAAATAAATGGTTGGGTAACAGTGCATTTTAAATGTATTTAGAGGACAAGGATGATTTTTATCATACTGCTGGTGTATGCAAAATACCAGTAAACTGTACTTTTATACAATAGTATAGTACCACTTCAGGGCAAAGTATTTTAAAAGCACTTAAAGCTTTTCTGCAATTAAAGTTCAACTAAAACGGCCCTAGCTGTTCCAAAAGAGCATCTTTAAGTGTACTAATCTGCAAAAATACTTCAAGTAAACCGATTATTCTGACTTCTACTTTAAATACACATTGTAAGTAAACTAATCTGCAAATATACTTGTAGTGTACTAATGTTCAGTCTGACATACACAAATATATCAAACACACTTTAAGTTGTGCTTTTCTACAGTTTTACTAAAAGGTAATTACATGTTCCAAAAGGGCACATTTTAAGCATAATGCAAATATCCTTTAAGTTTCCTGCTTTTTCACCTAAACGCAACTTTACTAAAATATGTCAAAATTTAACATATTAATTACGCTTTTTTATTTATTTAAGTATTTCTGCCATTAAACGTACATCCACCATTTCGGGCGAGATTTCAGGATTTTTCACATTTATTTTGGGTTTTAATCATTATATTTCATTTAATAGGAAGCAGCGAACCTTCCAGTTCAACCAGTTGGCTCTGCGGTTTCAAAAGAACACCTGTATGTATCACCCGCTCATGGACCTCGCAGACATGGCGGAGATTTCGCTTTAAGGCCCCGTTCTTCTTATTACAGGGAAACACGCTCTGCAGGTCTAGCAGCTGCACATACACCCTGCCGATTGGATGCATGCGGCCAGTCACATGCACTATGGACATTTTGCTGCGTGCTGGTGTCGGCCTATAGCCGTGCAGGCAGCAGCAGAAAGCAGGGCCATTATCATGGCGGCCATTATAGGAGGGCTCCTCCAGCATTTCCACGACCTACGTGTACATTAACTCAGGGGAGTGGCGCAGGCTTTGACACCGTGTTTGCGCCCCGCAAATCGAGCCGTAAAGAGGGGAAACTGCACGCTTTACTCGACTGCTGTGCATTTTAGACGTAAATAACGGTCTATGAAGGGGCCGCAGGGCGAAGAAAATGGGCTCTAATACAGGAAAGTGTGGCTTTACCCAAAAAAAGGGGGAGGACTCACATGAAGTAGGGATCACGTGTTCTTGCACAAGGGGGTTGAATATTGACCTTTTTTGTCACGCAATGTACTTTTTTCCTTATAGATAAAGAATTATATAAGCATGTAGGAATGTGACTGTGTAGTTTGCGTAGTAAGGCGTTACGCACATGGAAACAGTATTTTCTAAACCTTTTAAAAAAACTTGAAGGATTTATATACTTTTGTAAAGTGCTCAGGCGCAGAAATGCATTAAGTCCACAGACTATATTGTATTCAAAGAAGAAGGGCGGATGACTGCAACTCATTGTGCGATACAATTCCAGCAAATAATGAAACTTAACCTTATCGCCTACATATGTAGAAATGCACATTTAAGGTGGATCACGTTATATACGCAAAATAAACCAAATTATGGCCCAAACATGCCATGTCTGCATGTGTGTGTGTGTGTGTGTGCGCGCTTGGGATATGGGGCCTCGCTTGCAGATCACGCAACATGGCAGCAGCCACGGTTGTGTTCTGCGGATGTTGGCACTAAACTGTTTATTTTTTGTCGCTTTTCTTTCTGTTATATGTTTGGACACACGAACAATTAGGAGCTTCCATCGCCAAGCAACAAAAACAGCAGCAGCAGCAGCAACAACAACAACAACAGGCAGGCTCAAATCTCACGAGAAAAACAGGGAAATGTGGCTTACTATATTTCACAGCGGAAGCCTACAGGTCACACAGACACACACACAGAGACATGAGGGAACAGCACAATATAGGTGTGTGGGTGTGAGTGTAAGCGCCTACCTTAGCTTTTTGGGAACAGAGTAGTCTACCTCTATCAGCTTTCCGTGCAATTCAACTTTACCTGCAGGGGCGAGAATGGACAGTGTAAGTCATGTGTTTGCAACAATGCACACTAACACTTCATGAAGTAGGTGCGTCCCCATTCATATTTTTTAAAGAAAGTACGTTGCGCGCACCGTGGCGCACACATTGTACATGCTTGCATTAATCTAAGCACTTTGGAGGGGGGCATTTTGTGCGCCAAAACGAAGCTTGACGAGCTTATATAGTAGTAGTGTATGAGTGGAGGTGGTGGGGAGGTGAGGGGAATGGGCAGCCATGCTTTCCACTCCCACAAGCTGTGCAATGAGGGGTATATGTGTTTCTCCTGTAAAGAATAAACCCCCAAACAGATGCTAGGTAGGTGATTCCCCCTTTCTTGAATTTTTGGTTACTATCACGCACAAATAAGAAGGAGTGCGTGGCCTGGCGCAGCACGGAATTAGCGTCTCACCTCGTCCTCCTCCTCCCCCCATCTCTCTCCATCTCCTCCTCCAACACTCAGCTACCTGTTTATGAGCCCTTTTCCTCCGGACCCCCGTGACCCACCTCCAAGACACCTCGTAAAAATATAGCCGGACACCGGGGGAACACGGATCCGACAAGTTTTCCGCGCTGGCGCCGCGCTGCGCTCCTCAATAAAATCAGGACGAAAAATAAGTGAAAAATAATTATGCCTACCCGAACCCAGTCAGTCAGTCAGAGACCATCCCATATACATTCCAGCGGCTGATCGCGAAAAAAAGGTAAAGGAAAGTAGCGCCATGCACCATTGGAACTCCTCAGAATAAAAAGACGAATTAAAAGGTGATTCTGAGCGTGGAAATTCGCCTTAAGACTGTGCGTGTTTTCCTCTAAAAAATGTATCTTCCGAGTGTGTCCTGCGTGGGATCGATCATTTATCCAATATCTCCAACTCTAATCACTAACACCGTCCCGTGCAAAAACAGATTTTTTTTTTAAAGCAACAATAATAAATATTGCACATTTCACTTTGACCCACTGGAGTGAGATTTCCCCTGTCAGCAGCGAGCAGCATCACTCAGCGCAAATATCAAAATCCACACACTTACCAGAGAGAGTCTCTATAGCCTTTATGGCCGAGTTCTGGTCGGGGAAGTCCACAAAAGCATAGCCGGATTTCAGCAGGACCTGCTCGGGCGCTGGCAGCTTCCTTTCCTCGAAGAGCTGCTCCAAGTCCTCGACTGTAACCGAAGGACTTAAATTCCCAACATATAGTTTGTTCATGATCTGAAGAGCCTGAAGAAGAGGAGGGGGGGATCTCGAAAGGCTTGTCAGATCTCAGGAGTGAAGCGATATTGAGAGTAGTAGAAACCAATTTTTTTTAAATAAAATAATTAATAAAATAAAGTAAAAATATTTTTAAAATCCCCCTCCAGGTTCCTAGTGAGCTAAATGAGCGGCCCCCCAGTACCAACCAACTCTGGCCCTGGTCAAACTCTTTCAACAGGGACTGGGGGGGTAGGGGGTGGCGGTGGTGAGGTGAGGTTAAAAAAAAGTGTCGTTACGACGCTATTACTCCGGAGCCAACAAGCGCCGCCTCTAAATAAAATCTCCCTTAAAAATCACAAGAAAAAATGTTTGAAGGTGCATGTCCCGCTCGTCCGGCGTGCAGAGGGGCATGGTGATCACTAGGCTGCGTTCAACGAAAGGGCCGGGCTTAAAGGAGGCAAGGGGGGTTATTTCATCAAATCATAATAAGGGCCTCTAGGCTGCATTAGAGTAAGGGGCTTGGCTTGGTTTAGAGACGGGAAGGGAAGGACAGGGGTGCTTCCAGAAAGTTTGATGAGGGGCGGCCATATGGGGGCCACTAATAATTTTGAGGTTGTGTAGCAAAATATGATAATGAAACTTGGCATGGACTTTACGACTTACTGGGATTTCCTGGCCTAAATATTAAAATGTGTTTTATTTAATTAAAAAAATGATTTTCCATTTATTTTTAATTTTCTGAATTTATTACCATCCTAAATTGCTTTTATAGTGTAATAGTCTGTAGGTATATGTTTTTAAGTGCTTATATTTCAACAATCAGCTGATTTGATAGCAACATTTCTAATCTGTGATTTTACTGTAACTGTCTTTATATTGTTAAAAAGGATATGGGATCCTGATATCCTCTCAGGGCACAGCAAAGAATATTTAAGAAACCGTGTTAATATAAGTACATAGATGCCACATCTCATCAGAGCTTGTCCATTTTTATCTCTTAAATTCATGCCTAAAATATAGATTTTAACTGCAATATGTCAGCTCGGATAGGCACCAGCCCCCTCCGTGACCCTGAAAGGATTAGCAGGTATAGACGATGGATGGATGGGTGGATGAGCCCTGATATGTCTAGCATTTCTCATTCAAGTATAATTGAATTTCCCTTTGGGATGATTAAAGTATTTATGAATTGAATTTAAATATATATTTTTTATCCTTTCTTCCTTCCTCAGCAACTTTTTTTAGTCCTGTTTTCATGCACGGTTGTGTTGCTTTAAAGGGAACCTCTGCAAATTTATTGCACTATGTACAATGACGTTATATTCTATAGTATCCAGCTCTATACAAAGGATATGAGGGTGTCAGGCCAGGGGACCCCTGTCGATCCCTCCACCTTCTCTGGTGCCACAGGGGAAGGGAGTAGTAAATAGGAGTTTCTGGGTGGAGAATCCTAGTCGCTGTCACTGGACTTGTCAACTTAAAACACTATACCACTGATCCCTCCCTCAGTTGAGGCTTTTAATTATTTATGAGTGTGCCATAAATATGGATTTCTGGGATCCTTTCTCTGCAGTCAGCACCTGTTTGAGAAATATTAGAAATTTCTAGCATTTACATGAAATCACAAGCAAAAACATTCCTGCACAAGAAATTACACAAATACACGAAAAGCAATAAAGAAAGTGAAACCACATTGTCATCCTTTGTACATTTTGTCCTTGTAGAAATAATTCAAATTTCTATTTGTTGCCTGGAGTTTACACGTAACATAAATGGTAGAAAAACCAAATGCTGATAAGAACTGAAGGGGATTCTTGAAGGAGCCACTCTGAGCCGTACACATGAATCCTTTTATTTGCCATGGCCGTTGTGTAAGTGTTTGCAAATGGGTGTGTTTGGGAGGGAAGCATGTTTTAAGGCGGACTGCAAACAAAAGCTTTGCAAGGCTGTGGCAGCTGTGGATGTGTAGTTTTGTACCTAGAAGGAGGAGCCTAATATTTTTTTTTTTTTTTACATGTGACTTTTTTCCCCTGAGCTTTTGGAGTATTACTGCCACCCCACTGTTGTGCAGAGAGTGCCAGCAGCAGGAGTGACCAGCTCCTTCTCTCTTGCCTTGTTTACGTCAATGTGTGAACAGAGGAATGTCCAAACTGCAGCCTATTTACAAAACAGCTCTTTAGTTACTTTTCCTGGTGTCATGCACACACACTGTTATTGTGGGGCCTTTTCTGCTGCCAGCCAACAAATTAACAGTGAAACATGCAGAAAAAACGATTTAAATCCAATAAATTCATAAATAGAAAATATCAGTTTTCTGCTAATTGGGTCACTGTGCTCCCAGGTCGTGCAGATTATTTCCACTCTGAACGGAAATGCATGTGACATTTGGAGGAACGTGGAGACACACATACATGTGGACTTGTGGTGGAACATGGAAATTAATTTCCAAGGTGTGGTCAGCTGTGCAACGAGTGGTTTCCATCTCCTCACTGCTGCAATGCATATATATTACACTTTATACTGTATTTTACGTCTTGCAGCAGCTTTTCTAACCATCACGTAAATCTACTTTTTATCAGCTTTCACAGCTTCATTAATAATTACCCATCATGTTTTACGCTACCTCCAGCTTCACTTTAATCGAGTAAAGTTTGAGCAAAAATTACAACAATAACCGAGATCTATTAAATACAGCGTACCTTTCTGCAAGTACTAAAACAACTACTTGGACATTAAACAAGGACTAAGGAAATAACACTTTCTCAACACTACTTCCTCCTGGTGTGAATATGGTACTGCCCCCTTTGTTAAATACATAAAATCGTAAAGCTGCCACCTTTTCAAACAACTCTTTAGAATTTACTTATTGAGGTAATTAAAAAAAGATACAAATTTCCTGTTGAGAACCAATTTACCTAATTTATTACATAAACAAAAATGTGTGTAATCTCAGATATAAATGAGAAAAGACAGAATAACAGCAACATTATGGAGCTTTTTACCTTATCTAGGTGAATTCATGTCATCCATTGTCCCACCCTCCTGAGGAGTTTTCTCAGGTTTATAGTGACCAGCAGGGGTAATTGTTGAACTTCAGTCCTCTGCAGATGGATGAAGCTTTGGCTTCGGATTTACAAATATAATTCACCCTAACTTCAGCAAGTTGACTACATGCCGCAACCTTCATAACAGTCACAGTAACTATTGAAATTCCTGCTTTCCAGACAATTTATAGTAAGTTTCCCTGAGGTAGGAGCTAGAAGCTCCTGACTTTAAATGCCTAAACATACAATAAACCACTTTTAGGTGTAGAAGCAATGATTGAAGGAAGGTCTAATTACAATTTAGATTCAATACCTTAACAGACATGGCAGAAACCGTTTAAAACCCATTTGCATGTTTTACAATGTTGAATTATGTCATTTTAGCTCTACAAAAATAAACAAAATATGATTTTAAAAATGTCCATGAGCTAACAAAAATAAATGAATAGTTGTAGCCTATGCTGTTGGTATATTTTATGAATGAAATAAATTTTCACCTTAACAGACAAAAGAGGCTTCAAAGAAAGAGACGAGTCATGGTGGGAACAAAAAGCAACTCCCTTTTAATTTGTTTAAAGTTGTTGAATTTTCACTCAAGTAGGTACACAACAAAACCCATAAAGTATTTACAACAGACCTGGCCTGTACATTTAAAATTTAAAACAATGATGGGACTCCTTCACGTCATTTCATTTTCACCGATAAGCATAAGGAAGAGTAGGATTATCTTTGTGGGACAACTTGGTTTCTTTAATGTGGAGTTGGATGAGAAATTAGTCTCTTAAATTGGAGTATATTGTATTGTCCAGAAAGTAATGTTTCTGTATAAATGTTCTCTGAAGCTAAAAGCCTTTCCTGACAGGAACTGTAATGTACCTAAAGCACATGGGAGATGGAGGCCCAGCACTGTGTTAGGACTTCTCAAAGGTTACATCAAAATAAAACTTTTTAACACTAAATTACACAAAAACAAACAGGCAACTCCCAGGTTTCACATTGTGCAGAAAGATAACTGCCTCAGGGGTGGGAATAAGTGAAAAGGTTTTCGGCGGTCCTTTTTCGCATCAGTTAGCTTACACTGCTGGTGTTCTGCTCTCACAGGACTTCATCATTTCCTCATTAAACTCCATATTAAAGAAACAAATTTGTTCCCTTGAGAATACAGTATCTACAATAAAGTCAAACAAATCTTTAGGAGAAACATCTCAGCTGTCCATGGAAAGAAGGGATTTATGTCTGCCTGAACTGCTCAATATCGACCTGTGAAAGATAGCAGTCATTAGTCAAAACCCAAAACATGACAAACAAGTGGAAGAAGACGGCTGATAATATTTGGACTTACGAGGAGAATAGGACCGGGATCTTGACCGGGATCTGTATGCTCCTCTGTAGTAGGGTGAAGGAGACCTTCGTCTAAAATTTAAAAAAAATATATAAAACAAAAACAATTCTTAGCAATAAAAATAAAAACAATGAATGCAGGACAGAAGAAAAACAAGTTAGATTTTTTAAATGGTAATCAGCAAAATACCAGCGAACAAACTGGAAATGTCACCTGTATGATCTGTAGTAATCCCTGTCGTCATAACGATCATATCCGCCTCTATCGTATCCGCGGTCATATCCACGATCATAGTCACGTGAATTGCGCCGTGGTCCACCGGGACCGCCTCCACCACTGATCAGAAAGAAAACTTTACTAAAGCTTCCAAAAACAAAGAACACCAGTGATATATTCCCGTTTCATTTCATCACTCTTTAATATTATTATCACTGTAGGCAGCCATGCCTATCGGAGCTTAAATTTAAACACCTGCAGAGCCTTACAAAAGGATTTATACCTGTTGAACGTTTTCCACATCATAATCACCAACTTAAATTTGCTCTTTGGAAAATGATTTTATGTGACAGATCAACACAAAGTTGTGCATAATTGTGATTAGGGAAAGATTTTTTACAAATACAAATCTGCCCCCCTGAGTTAATGCTACAGAGAACCACCCTTCACTGCAATTACGGCTGCACGTTTTTGGAGTATGTCTCCAGCATTTTTACAGAGCCAAGCTGTGGGCAAATTAAGAGGCTGCATCCTTCGAAGGACCTGGCCTATGTAGACCGGGTCCTTCGAAGGATGCAGCCTCTGAATTTCGACACAGCTCTAGAGTGTGAAATTTCAGCCCATTAGTCTCTGCATAACAGTTCAAGCTCCATCAGACCGGATGCAGCATTCCTGAACAGCAATTTTCAAGTCTTGAACACAGCAGATCTCTCCTCACCCTATTTATTAAAGACAAGTTTTTTCCTTCTTCTGTAGATGTTTTAAACTGGCTTTATCTTTATCTGCTATGTGTTTGGCACCACCCTCTGACTGGGAGTATTATTGTCCCTGCTGGCATGCACAACCAGCACAGTTGCATTCATTGGCTTCAGGCAAACCTCCAATGGCAGTTCTATTGTCCTTCATCAATGGCTTTTTGCTTGCCATGTTTCCATAAAGGACACGTTTGTGGAGTGCACAACTAATGAAGCAGTCCTGCCCACAGATTATCCCACCTGAGTTGTGGATCTCTACAGCTCCTCTAAAGTTACATGGACCTCTTAGCTGCTTCTCTGACGCCCCGTCCGTCAGTTCAGGTGGTTAGCTATACCGTTCCCATTTTTGGATGATGGATTGAACAGTGCTCAATAAGATGTTCTAGCTTGGTTTAGAAATGATTCTTGGTTTAAAGCTCTCCACAACTTTATCCCTGACCTTCCTGGTGTGTTTTGGTCTCCCATGATGCTGCCTGTTGACTAATGACCTTTAACAAAGCTCCCTCAGAGCATTAGTCAACAGGCAGCATCATGTCCAACATCTGCATTTATACTGATGACATGACCTCTGTAGACAATTGACTTAGGAGTATTAGAGTAAAGGGGGCTGAATATTTATGCAAGCAACACTTTTGATTTTTGAACATTTATAAACACCAAATGTTTCCTTCCTTTTTACAACTAGGCACCATTTTGTTTTGGTCTATGACATAAAATCACTGAAATATTTTGAAATTTGTGGTTTTAAAATGCAAAAACACTTGTCTAAAAAGGGGTAATGAATGTCCTTTCAAGGCACTGGACCTATTCCACGCTTTAGCTCACTTACTATGTGGGTCGCCCCATGTAGATTCCCGGGGTTGGGGTGTGAGGTCTCTTTGTGATGGAGAAATCCACCCGGATTCTGCGACCATCCAGCTCCATGCCATTAGCTCGGTCCTTTGCCTGACAGCAAACAAAATTTGTTTTTATATCAAATCCAAAGTATTTTTATTTTAAATAATGATTGATTAAAACATTTTATGTTACCTCTTTAGCATCATCTTTGTTCTCAAAGTAAACAAAAGCAAAGCCCCTGGAGCGCCTCGACTGCTGGTCATACACGATGCAAACATCTGCCAGGGGCCCATATTTAGAGAAGACGTCCCTCAGGTCCCTTTCTGTGGTGTACAGGCTCAGGCCAAACACTCCCAGGCATGCATTTGGATCTGGATTAGCCTGAAAGTTTAAGCAAATTCAAAAGGTTTGGATTTATACATATTGGAATGATTCCAGAGTTCATCTAGTCTATAAAACTCTAGATCTGATATCTTCAGACAGACGCTAATGTGTGGTAGTTTATTAGATTTAAAAAAGGGACATAATTTAGAGCTCTGCATGCAAAACATGGGGCCAGTTGGATGGACTTTCACTTGAAGCACAAACTTAGGAGAATTTCAGACATGTTCAAGCTCACAAAGAGGCGGAGAAATTGTGAAAAAGCTAAACAAGAACGGTGAGAAAACAACGGATGTCATCATCATGACCAACTACAGGATTTAATTAATCTGATATTGTGCAGCCGTAATATAAGGTCAGAGTGCAAGAATACATTTTAAAAAAGCATTCAAGTATAAAAGGATCACACACCCGATTCCCGATGTGCCTACGCCGATTAGACATTGGCGAATGACTGAAGCTTCTGTGCCGGCGCTCTCCACTGTAGGATCTGCTGTTAGATCTGCGCCGGTAGGACCTGGAGCGGGACCGGGAATGGCTGTAGTGCTTGCGCGAGCCACGATGAGAATGGGAGCTGCAAGGCAAAACAAAAAACGTTGATTCGATCCAATGCTTGAAGAAATGGATTTTTGTGCCCCTGTGGCTCTACATCAGCTATTACTTACCCTGACCTGGAGCGAGACCAGGATTTAGAGCGGGAATGGTGGGATCCATCTTTTGAACGGGCCGGCGAACGAGCTGGGGAGCGGGTCGCCGACTTCCCAGAGCCACGGGGACTCGCGCTCCTGGAAGCGGAGCGAGACTCCTGAACGAACCACACACACACCAACACGTTATCATCACAGATGAGGTGATAGAAAGGAAGAAATGTGCTACAACAAGAATTAAGACTATCCTGGAAAATTTGAAGGAAAAAAAAAATGTGGAAATTGGCAATTATGAATGCAGGGTAATGTTATTTTGTCTAACCAATGAAAGTATGACATCACTAGGATTACATTAATAAATAATTAGATAAGATAAAAAAGGCGAATAAAATAGCACTAACAAATTAAAGTGTGATGTATTTAATAACAATAACATGCACGCATTTGATAAATAGACCAGAAAATTACTTAGCGCAGTGACCTTATCCAGATTACTTCCTTAACTTCATTTCTGTAACTTCATTACTTCACATTATTCTTCTTTCTTCAATTTTCTTACATCTTCTGACTTCCCCCTTCTCACACACTGCTCAAAGTTCTTCCCTCCTCATGTTTAGCATGCATTCAACAATTCAGCTTCACACATCTGAGCTTCATATTACTGAAAATAAAGTGGACATGAGACTTCTTCTGCATTTTCTTCGTCGAACCTTAACCTTAATGGAAAAGAAAAGGATGAAGAATATATGACTACAATTAAAACGGCACGCTTTTTCAAATTTTCATCAGGATTTTCTGACAAATGTTAAAGTTTACAAATGATCAACTGTCAGTTTAATGAATTTCACTCTCAGTGGTTCCACATTCACTACTGTGTCTTACTAGTAATTTCATAAAGCATAAGGTTGCAATGAAAACGAAAGATTCAACAGTCTTGTGACCCGCTGCTCAGCTTAAATCTTTTACTCATTGCAATAAAGAACGTATTCTTGTTCAAATAATTACTTTTCTTTCATCACAGTGAACATAACACCACTGAATGTGAAAAGGTCATAATCAAAATTAAATCCACCCATAATCTCCCCTTTTTCTCCAAAATAAGATAAATCTAGGTTAACCAAAACAACCTCAAGATGAAGTTAGTATTCATTTGTATTCACCTCCATCACCAAGTAGCACCTGAACAAACCTGAATTACATTTTTCAGAACACAATGAAAATAAGAATAAGGTGAACTGCATGGTTATCTTATTAATGACGATATGTAATTATCCTTCCTGAAAAACCAGATATGGCAGTACCCTTCAGCATACTACTAACTGGTTAAGCAGGCTTTCAACAAGTCACAAGGTGATTGAGGCTAAATCTGACTGCTGTTCACAAGAAGAAAGGACATCACTTGCTAAATAAAGTCAGTAATGGGTTCATACTTCAGCAGAAGGGTTTGTAAACCTACCACTAAAGTTGAACAATTTCACTTTCGACACTGAACTTAGCATCCAACCGCAAGATGGTTTTTTTTTCATTGAATAAGGGGCCATTTCACCGCATTTAACAACTCGAACATTTTGATCCTGACCATTTTAAAATCTGAAACAATTAGAGTACCAAACCTTGAACTGGATTAATTTAAACTCTTTAAATATTCCATAAAACACAGATTGTGATTAGTGAAAACGTCATTCAATTCAAAAAGGGATAAAGCTTTTTTTTAAAAACCATTTTAACCTCCTGAGACCCTGCGTCCTCAAGTGAGGACTTTGAATTTTTGCTTCTCTGTGCCATGGTACTTATTTTTTTCCAACTTTAACCCATTGGCCTCATTACTAGACACTACCAGCACCGCCTAGTGGTCAAATCACTACATTACACTCATTTTAGTAAAAACAAGATGGCGGGAATTCCAGCACAAAGCTTCTACAACAACTCTCTCACAAAAAAGGGCCAGGTAAAAATCCTAACTGTATTTCATGCTTGAAACCAGGGTATTTAGGCACAGTTACATCTTTAGCTTCATGAGGCATGAACTTTTAAGAAATTCTTGCATTTGTAGCAAAGTACAATGCCGGTAAAGACAAAGTACTCATTTGAGGACATCGGGACTATATTTCGTTATTAATTGTGCCATGCGGTTGGATAAACCTGGGAATATTTGTAAGAGTTAATAAATATAGTTATTGTAAAGGGTGTTTGTCCAGAAATTTTGGTTAGATAAATATAGGAAAATCTAAATCACTTCACAAGCGTTAATAGTTCAGTTATCTAGCAAGATACATCATTCATTAGCCACCTTTCTCTGGAATAGATGTTGATTTGAATTTGGGGTTTATATTATCATTACTGGGAAACTTACATTGTCAAGGGCAGAACAAAAGCTCATGGCAATTGTAGACAACTCTGAGGTTGAAGATTTATCAGATGGCGAAGAGGATGATCCTGCTGTTGATGAATACATTCCTGATTTTGACCCATTACCTGATGATTCTTCACCTCCTGATTCACCAGAAGATGATTCTGATGATTATACACCATCTGATGCAGCAGAAGCTAATCACTACAACAGTAACGATAATGACAGCGAGAATAGGAGTGAGCTACCATATTCACAAGCACGCAAACGCAAGCGTAAACAACAGCATGGTGAGCTAGAATCCTATCCCAGGAATGAACCTCAAAATGCTGGATGTAGAGATCGTTGGAAATCTGCTCCTTTCACCCCCAACTTAATCCAGTTTCAGGGCGAAGATGATTAACTATATCGACTCGGAGCTGATGAAACTGGTGGCTGACTGTACAAATGCCATGTCACTGGCTAAGAGTGGGAGATCTCTCAACACTTCTGTTGATGAGATTTATCAATTTTTTGGGGCAGCAATCTTGATGTCTTGTGTACATTACCCACAAACAAGGATGTTCTGGTCAAACGCTCTGCGAGTTCCTGCCATCAGTGATACAATGTCACGTGATCGTTTTTTTAAACTGAGGAGCAATCTGAAAGTTGTCATTGACGACGATGTTCCAGGAGACAAGAGAGACATTGACAAGTTCTGGAGGGTGAGACCCTTTATGAATCGCATACTAAATGGCTGCCACCTTCAGGCTCGACCGGAATGTGTCTCAATAGATGAGCAGATGATCCCATTCACTGGAGCACGCCTATTCCGACAGTATGTGCCATCAAAGCCCAATCCAGTTGGAATAAAGAACTTTGTTCTGGCATCAGTGGATGGAGTGGTGCTGGACTTTGAGGTCTACCAAGGTGCAAAGACACTGAGCTCACAAATTCAAGATTCTGAAGGATCGGGTTTAGGAGCCTTGGTTATCAAACGTTTGTCTGAAACGTTGCCTGCTGGTACAAAAGTGTATTATGATCGATGCCATGCCATTTTTTCCTGAAATACGACATTTTTACTCTTTTGTTTTATGCTCCACTGTTGCAGTCTGAAATAAACTGGTTTTATAAATTTTCAACCAATCATATCTTAATTATATCCTTTAAGAAGATAGACCCCATATGGGGACATGGACTTTTTTGGAGAATGCTTATTGTAGAAAGCTGAAATTTTGTACTTATTGTAATTTGCACTTTCTGATTCCAATTTGCAAATAAAAATTCTAAATACAAAGATAAACCGACTGTCCTCCTATGAGGACATGCTTTTTTGCAAAAACCACTTCATGTATCATGCCAGAGTCTAGTTATTTAACATATTAGGTCCTACTAATCCCATTTAGCTTGGAAAAAGAAAAAAATGCAAACCAAACAAAATCTTGGGTCTCAGGAGGTTAATAGGCTTCAAGCCAACTGACTTGGCGTACCTCTTAAACTACACCAGACAGGTCAAACCTGGGAGAAAAAATTCAACACTAATGACAGATTCTACAAAAATACCGTTTTTGGTTGGTAAAACTGGCAGTGCATTTAAAATGTGGGGCTAAAAAACTAAATAATCACCCTTGTTCTTTTCCCACAATTTAAAGAAAGGGTACACATATGACAAGCTGTGTTTCTTAAGAATATGTAATGAGCATAAAATAGGTTTAACCATACGTTATATTTTAGATTTCGAACAAAAGCGGAATAAAGATTGTGCAGGCGCTGAATTTGGTGAAATAGCCCTTTACACAGCAATCTCCAGCTGCGATTCGGATGCCAACTTCAGCATCGTGCTTCGTCGTATACTCAGCCGAGCAATTCGTTGAAGCGCCTGTTTAAACGGTGAATATCACAAGCTGCATGACCGAGATGATACAAATGAAGAATCTTGAGGCTGCTTCATATAAAACATTAATTATTTATTATTTTTATTCTTCCGTCTCGTTTAAATGGCGCGGGTTAGGTGGGCCAAAACCAATAAGGAAATCCACATTGATGTTCAGTCAACATTATTAAACGCAATTCATATCTTTCAGGTACCATGTTTAAACCTCACTCTAAAAAAAATAAGTCAACTAAAATGTATTGTTACATAAAGTATAAGATATAATTTCCTCTGGAACAAAACGGAGTTCGACCATATTCACTTGGACGTTCTAGAAATTTCTATCAAGGGATCGAGATTCAGAACGATTCCGCTCTTTCTAAAATAGTAACAGCAATTTGGATAGCCTGACTTTTAATGCTCACATTTTCTGATTGTTTAAGGTTATTGTCTACCCAAAAGTTCCTAAATCGAAAGAAAAATGATTAACCCCGGCCTGTGACGACACTGAAGTTAGTTTCCGATTCGTAGGTCCCCATTTATGAACTAAACTGCTATTTTACGGCTCTTTATATGTCAGTAATGCTTTGTACATGCTTTAGTTTAAAGTATATAAGGCAAAGAAATGCCATCTACGTAATTTAAAACACTATTTTGTGGTGCTAAAATACACGAGTAATTTGAGTTTGACTTTTATTCTCTTATCACTGGATCTCATCTAATGTGTGGCTGAACATACATTTAATATAACAGAGCTGCATACAACAGCCGAATCTCTGACTACGAATCGGAAGCCAGCTTCGTCATCGTTAGCACGAGGCCTAGCTAACTCTGAAATGCTAGCATTAGCCAGGTAGCTAAATTTAGCACATTTATTTACATTACAACCGAATCACATCAATATGGTTATGCGTTAAGAAAAACGAACCGTTGGAGATTACAACTGAATTGTGAGCTACCAAGGGGAGCATATTGCTGGTGGTGTCAGTTGATAAATAGCAAAAACCCGTTAATATCACATTTTTCTCGTCAAAAGGCTTTGTTTTTTTTATCCATGCATTATAAAGAGTATAAGCGCTGCAACGAAGTTCATACGTACCCGGCCTTTGTCGTTGTCGCTCATTTTAGTGCTAGAGAATAAAATAAATTGAGGAATATTTTAGCTCGATACTAATCTGCGAGGCTAACAACGGCGGTCGTGAGTGCCTGACTGTGAATATAGAACTGTGGCTCCTCCCTTTCGCTGCTGGTCTCACAACCACAGGAGTTAGTAATGTAAAAATATATCTAATTTCATAAAGTCGATAAAAATAATGGTCCCAACTAAAAAAATAAATCTATATAAATGTTTAAAGTTGGGATAAAGTCGAACGATACCTAATGTAGGAACAGTATGGCTATTTGATTAATTTAATCCTTACATTTACTGTATAATGCAATATAATTAATTGTTATAGTATTTATAATATAATAATTAATAACAATTCTAATAATTTAATACTTTATATATACAAATTTCTCTTAAAAATAATTTTTATTTCCCACTAAATGTATATTTCAAATGTCTGTAAAGCTGTTTCTGATTTAAATTATTTCATAGAATAAATTCTAAGTCACATTTATGCAGGGCCGGATTTAGGAGGCTGTTGGGCCCTGGGCTAGAGGCGGTTTTGGTGCTCTACCCGCACAAGTTAAATTTATGTTGAGCCGAGATATGAATTAAGTTTTAACACGGAATATTAGAATTTAATTTTTTCATTTTATATATTCTTTAGATGAGTTCATAATATCCAATTTGAAATATTTTACATTGCTAAAAAAACAAAACAAATGTCAACACATTTTCAATATAATGCTAACAGTTTAAAATGTTCTGCTGATTTCGTCTAAGCTGGAGTTGGGTTTTATGGCCACTGCGGGACATCAAGTTTAGGGTTTATAGGCCTTGTGCCAAGAAAGTTATATCACCACACTTCCTTACAGTAAAATATGAGCAAAAAATATACATAACATATATTGTGAAGAAAATATATATTATAAAAAACTTTTAGGAATTAATATAAATCATAACTCACCAAGTGACAGGAGAATTTATTGTTTTCCAGTTCTTAATTTCCTTTTCTAAAAAAAAAAATCTGCAATTGTTTGAAAATACACATTTTTATTCAGAAAACATGTTATTTGGATTTTTAAACTTAGAACTCCATCAGTCTTTTAGAATAAATTATTGACCGCATTGTGATTAAGATCCACAGTCCCCTCTAGTGCCTGTCTGCAAACAGCTATTAGTCTTTGCAGTTCATATGGATGCCAGACAGCATAAGATTTGCAGTTTATTTGCATAGTTTATTTTCATATAAGAGCCTGCTAAACATATAGTGCTGGCAACATTTCTTGGTATCCCTGGTAAAGATGTGAAAAGATAGAAAATAAATATTTTTTATTGCAATTGCGTAATCCCACTGAAATACTGAAAAAAATCCAACTTTTAAATTGAGCGCATTTATTCTGTGAGGAGGAAAAGAAAGTCACACGTTAAGAAATAACTTTTTTAAACAAAATTAGCAGACAAATCTAGAGAGCTTGTCCAAAGAGGAATGGTTAAACATCCCTCTGTCTGTATGCTCCAGTCTCATGAAATATTATAGGTAAAAGCTTATGTCCAGTTCTGTTGGCAGAAATTGACTTAATTGACTTTTTATTAATGCTATGATTATGTTTATTTTCAGTTCTGGTTGTAATAATTTTTAAAGCTGCACATAGTTTATAGGAGGATCAGGTTTATTAACTCATCTTTGAAAAACATACAAATTATGAAACTGACCACAGGATTTTCTGTTGTATTTTCTTTATTTCAGCAGAGAAAACAATGGGAAAGAGAGAGAAGATTCTGGAAATAATTATCTAAAGAACTTCGGCACTGAAAAAGCTTATTCATGGCGTGTTTATATCTGAGAGATGCATATCTTAGCTGATGATTTAGTATTTAAATGGCATTGCACTAAAAGGTGAAGGAACACAATAAAAAAAAAAATTGACTTTTTAATAATATTAGCACATCTATCGGAAAATGAATTATTTTCCATTACATCAGCTGTTTAATTTACTCAAGAAGATTTAAAGTACTTCAAACATCTAGCAGGACCATACAGTAGAGACGTCTAGATTCATTACTCATTAATGCCTGTAAGTGAGAAAACAAAAATAAATAAATCAAAATCAAGCAGATTAAAATGATTGTAAATACATATTTTTTCTGGACTTGTTTGTGTGTCATTTTGCTTACCGCAGTTATAGAGGACGTTTATTTTATGGAGGTCAAGTGCACTAGGTCCATCTCGCTGGCCAATAGGAATGTAAGGGTCTGGTTTGGGAATGATTGTTGGTCCACCGTCTTCAGAGAAGGCGTATCTGAATCAGAGATGGGAAAACGTAAGGTTGCTCCAGCAGGCATTAAAGCAAAGACTGCGTTTTAACAGCGATGAGAAAACATATTTGCCACATTGCAAGTTTCTTTTGTTTTTGCTATTTTGGTCACACTTCATCAAATATTTTCATTATAAGATTACCCAAGTGAATACAATATTTAGTTATCAAATGATGATTTTATTTACAACCCCAATTCCAATGAAGTTTGGACGTTTTGTAAAACGTAAATAAAAACAGAATACAATGATTTGCAAATCCTTTTCGACCTATATGCAACTGAACACACTACAAAGACAAGATATTTAATGCTCAAACTGATAAACGTTCCAACACCTTCCAAAAAAGCTGGGACAGGTGTGACAAAAAACCTGGAAAGCTGAGGAATGCTCAAAAACCACCTGTTTGGAACATTCCACAGGTGAACAGGTGAATTGGAAACAAGTGAGTGTCATGTTTGGCTATAAAAGGAGCATCCCCGAAAGTTTAAGAACGTTTCTTGACGTACAACTGATAGGAATTTGGGGATTTCATCATCTAGAGTCCATAATATCATCAAAAGGTTAAAAGGATCTGGAGAAATCTCTGTACGTAAGCGGCAAGGCCGAAAACCAACATTGAATTCCTGTGACCTTCGATCCCTCAGGAGCCCCTGCATTAAAAACCCACATCATTCTGTAATGGATATTTTTGGTATAGAAGATAATTCATGGTTTAATCAATTACAGCAAGTCATCCACATACTAAGGTAGCAAAGCAGCCCCTGACCATCACACCACCACCACTATGTCTGAATATTTTCTGAAAAGCTACACTAGTTTTATTACAGATGTAACAGGACACGCATATTCCAAAAAGTTTCCCTTTTTCCTCGTCAGTCTACAGAATGTTTTTCTAAAAACATTTTGGAGATCATCAAGATGTTTATGTTTTGGCAAATTTGAAATGGATGTTTGTGTTACTTATAGTAACCTGTGGTTTTCACTTAAGAAGTCTCGCATAGATGCCGTTTTTGCCCACTCTCGTTTTTATTGTGAATAATGAACACTGAACTTAACTGAGGCAAGTGATACCTCCAGTGCCTTAGATATTGTTCTGGGTCCTTTTGAGACTTCCTTGACCAGTCCAGGATGTGCTCTTGGAGTAATTTTCATTGACTGGTCACTCCTTGGAAGGTTCACCACTGTTGCATGTTTTCTCAGTTTGTGGATAATGGCCTTACTGTGGTTCAATTGAGTCGTAAAGATTAAGAAATGGCTTTACAACCCTCTTCAGACTGATAGATGTCGATGACTTTGTTTCTCATCTGTTCTTGAATTTCTTTAGATCGGGAAATTATGTGTTGATTTTTGAGATCTGTTATCCTACTTTATATTGTCAAACATGTTCCATTTAAGTGATGTTTATGACCTTCAGTAGAGGCTATAATCAGACCTTGGTGTGATTAGTGAAACTTAACCAAAAAATTTCATTACTCAGAGTTAATGCATGATTTAACGGATGATTACTTTTCACATAGAGCCAGGTTGGTTTGAATAAATCTTAAATCTTTTTTTGAAAGCTGCCTTTTGTACATAGTCAGCTCATCTTTATCTGACATTAAAAGTTGTTTTAAAAATTTAGGTGACAGAAAAAAAGCAAAAACAGAAGCAATCTGTAAGGGAGAAATAGTTTTTACATCACTCTATGTTGCCTTAAGCAGCAGCTCACCGTCCGTAATGCATGACAGAACTGTAGTCATATGGGCTGTTCAGATTGTTTGTCACCTGTTTCCTG
This sequence comes from Crenichthys baileyi, assembly GCA_036173005.1. Lineage (NCBI taxonomy): Eukaryota > Metazoa > Chordata > Actinopteri > Cyprinodontiformes > Goodeidae > Crenichthys > Crenichthys baileyi. The sequence goes on from JAHHUM010000901.1 coordinate 120,875, forward strand.
AAGTTATGTATGTGGTCTGTCAAACAGAAAAAAGGACATAAGTCATATTTAGCTTAAATGTACAATACCGGGAATCCTTGGAAGAGGCCATTCATCCAAACCTGGCATGATGTTCTTCCACACAATGGTGACATAGTGGTCTCGGTCCGAGCGGGACTGCTCGTGCACGAAGCCTAGGGCATGCATGAACTCGTGAGCAGCAATCCCCGACCACATACACCCAGGAGTCTGCAGTGACAAGGTCTGGCTTCCTCCAGTCTGCCCCAGAAACGACCAGCAGCTTGGGGGTGCACAGAGCAAATCTTACTGCGTTTCCTCACACAACGCAGAGCTACATAAAGCAAATCCATAAATAAAGTCTGTCTCACCCGTATCTAGGCTGGATGTCGAGGAAGCTGGCCTCATGAGTGCGAGGAACAAACTTGATGCAGGTTCCAGAGGTAATTTCTTGCATTCCTGTTTCTATTGTTATTCTGTCCATGTCATCTACAGACGAAAAACAGGACTATTTAGTTAAAAACGGTGCAAAGTGTGCCGATCTGTAAACCTCTTTCAATGAATTCATACCATAGACAGGAGAGAGGATATAGGGAATGTAAACAAATCCATCAATTGATTTAGGCCACAGACAGGCATTCCCAGGGCAGTTTATGGCACTGCGCACGTATGAATAGGCAATATCTCCTTCTCTGAATGACAGTCCACTGGGCGCTCGCAGCACTGAAGTACAACATTTAACAAAGCTTACAAAGCGTAAATCAACACAACCTATTTCAATTTACATCCTACTTACTGCTGTTGACTTCTAGGATCTGATCCATTGTAGTCATTTCATCTCGATCTGTGATTTCATCTTGACACAAAGAAACAGTGGTCTTCGTCTTTTTTGAAAACATTATAATACCAAATGTACAATATTATTGTCATGCAAATGTAAATCCCAGTAAATTAGAAAGTAATTTATATTCGAAAACTGAATTCAAAAAGCTAAACTAGTTATAAAAATATTTCCAGTGTTTATTTCTGTTAATTTTATGATTATGAATTAAGGCTGATTAATGAAGAAAATAACATTTTGTTTCTCGGAAAATCAGAATATTACATTAGACCAATGAAATGTTGTCTTATGACTACAGTATCGCCTAGAGTCGGGGGAAAACTGCTGACTCGACTCCTGTCCTTTGTGATAGACAGTCACTGACACCCTCCATAAGGAGGGTAAGAACCAAAGGGAATTGCTGAAGATTCTGGTTCTTCACAGAGTATACCAGAAATTGATACTGATTTAATTTTCCAGCAGGACTTGGCACCTGCCCACATTGCCAAATGTACCAATGCCTTGTTTAATGACCGAAGCAATGGCTGTACTTGATTGACCTAAACCCCATGGAGACTCAATTGAGTATTGTCAAGAGGAAGATGAGAGACACCAGACTTTACAATTTAAACCATCTGCAGGCCACTATTAAAACAATTTGGGTTCTCTTAACACATCAATAGAGCCACAGGTTTATGGCCTCCAAACCAAGCTCCACTGATGCAGTAAATCCTGCAAAAGGAGCCCCAAGCAAGCATTACGTTCATATACTGCACAGTACTGCACTGATCGTTTGGAGTAGGCTGACATTTCTGTATTTTAACAGAAATAAACACTTCAAATACAGTACTGTGCAAAAGTTTTAGGCAGGTGTGAAAAAATGCTGTGAACAAAAAATGCTTTTAGAAATATAAATGATGATGTTTATTTTTATCAAATTACAAAATGCTAAGTGAGCGAACCCAAACATACAGCCAAACTCATTAAGATCTATCTTCAGCGTAAAGAAGAACAAGACTTACTGGAAGTAATGGTATGGCCCCCACAGAGCCCTGATCTTAATATCATCGAGGGTGTCTGGGATTACATAAAGACGCAGAAGGATGTGAGAAAGCCTTCATCCACAGAAGATCTGTGGTTTGTTCTCCAAGATGTCTGAAACAACCTACCAGCCGAGTTCCTTAGAAAAAGCTGTGTGCAAGTGTAGCTAGAAGAATTGATGCTGTTTTGAAGACAAAGGGTGGTCACACCAAATATTGATTTGATTTAGATTTCTCTTTGTTCATTCACTGCATTTTGTTGATTGATGAAAATAGATGATTCAATTTTTCAAAGCATTCTTTGTTTACAGCACACCTGCCTAAAACTTTTGCACAGTACTGTATATCACTGAGTGTAGTGATTCTCAATGAGCTTCACTTTTTGAATTGAATTAATTATCATCATAAATGAACTCTGATTGTATTAATTTACTCAGATGCAGCTGTATGTAAATACCTTCTTCAAAGATCTCACCAGAGTACTTCCTCTTCATTCTCAATTTGCCCTCGTGTTCACCAGTCGAATTCTGTCAGTCAAGTTATAAATTTGTAATTTATAAAAAAAAATGTTAAATCCTAAACTGCAGAGCAAGATAAATCTAAGAGCCTGTTCTCTATAAAATATTTTGTCGTGGTACTGACCTTAACGGGCACCATATCAACTGGGATGAGCAGGCCAAACAATATGCCCAGAAGCACAAGGGTAGAAGCCATAGTTGTCTTTCAGGTTAGTTCCCCCAGTTTTGGATTGCTGGCTTTAAATATGGGAGCTCACTAAAGGTCCCACCTTTACTGAATCTATATACCAACTTCTCCTCCACAGCTCTGTACTGATTGGGCCCCACTCCTGTGATGAGTGTGGCACGAGACCTCTCATCATCCAGTGGGTGTAATTTACTCAAGTCCACTACTGATCCGCAACAGGTGGTCCCACTGCTGACCTTCATTATTCAGCACTTTCTTAAATGAGACACTTAGAGGTGTTTTGCTATCAAAGCAGTTGCTTTCAGAGGAAAAACTGTCCACCCAGTCCAGCAAGACCAGCAATTTGAGTGTGACTGGGCTGGTAACCAGTGATTTAGTGATATACTATCAGATGATAACAACAGCACAGGTAAACATATATACACAGGAAAATATCCATCTCTCTTTATATTAAGGGGCAGTTTCGAAGGGCAAACACGAAAGGAGGAGTGGTGAATGTTAACAGGGAAATATGCAGCTACTGGTTATCATAGCACAAAAAATTAACTAAAAATAAGGCAAGGAGGCATTATTTCAGTATAGACTGGACTGGTTCTCTACTAGTCCAATGAACTACAAATATTTCTTTATTTAATGTTATCACCATAAATCCTCAGGTACCTCAACATATTGCAATAATAAGGACACAAGCAGGATTTTTTTGATTCATTAACATCTTTATTGCAGTAAGTGAGCAGGGGAATTAAAAGACTACTTAAAACAGGGTAGTAAAGTTCAACTCATCTTTCACAGTACAACATCAAAGGTTTATGCCTATTCTGTCTAATAAACCATTAAATATAAAGTCTCATTTATTCAAATACAAGTTCAGCTACACAGAATAAGCAGTCAAATAAAGTTTTATTAGTCGATTGTGTTAAGATATTTCTGCAGGAATTTCAGCAGCAATTTATCATATTTGCTTTCAAATGAGTCCTGCTTCACCTCGGCTCGGTTCGGGTACTAATCATCATTCACAGCTGCAGAAAGAGACACAATGAAGCACTATTTAGCTTTTGTTTACCTACTCTTAAATGTACATAGTAGCTCTCAAATATATGCTAGTGGTTATTTATTTTTTTCTGTACGAACCGCACTGATAAAGTCTGTTGATTTTCAGCTTGTCAACGTGACTGAGAGACGATGCCTGGCCAAGCTTGACGTTCCTGCCGCTCTTTGGGACGATAGTTGGTTCTCCGCCCATCGAATAGGCATACCTTAACATAGAAATTTACAGGTAAATCTCACTAAATGAGAATATCATGAAACATGTATTTATTTCTGTATTTTAATGAAGTCAGAATCATATATTATATTGGTTTATTAAACACAGATTAAAATATTTGAAGCCTATGTTCCTTTTTTGATGATTATAGTTTAATTTAATAAACTCATTTTAACACCAAGACCAAGAAAAACTGATTTTTACTAAAAGGTTTGGCCATGTACTGTACAGTATATGCAACCTATACTTTTTCAGGGCTTCTTTTACATGAATTACAACATTATTGTCATGGAGGTGATCAGCCTATTGCACTGCGTAGATGTGAAGGAAGTCCAGGTGGTTTAATAACTGCTTTCAGCTCTTCTCCATTGTTGGGTCTGGTGTCTCTCATCTTGCTCTTGATAGTGCTCTATAGTTTCTCTAGGTGGTTTAGCTCAGGCCAGTTTGCAGGCACAGTGATACCGTGGTTATTAAACCAGGTATTGGTACTTTTGGCAGTGTGGGGAGGTGACAGCTCCTGCTAGAAAATGAAATCAGCAGCTCCATTAAAACTTATCAGCAGAGGGAAGCATAAAGTGCTCTAAATTTCCTGATAGATGGGTGCACTGACTTTGGACTTCAGAAAACATAGTGGACCAACACCAGCAGATTACATGGCTCCCCAATCAAGTATTGACTGTGGAAACTTACACTGGACCTTAAATTTTATGCTTCTATTCTTCCAGACTCTTCGTCTGAAAAGAAGACTTTGGACCACAGAGCAACAGTCTAGTTCTTTTTCTCCTTAACACCAGGTGAGATTGTTCTTACATCGGCTCTGGTTCATGAGTGGACAAGGAAAGTGACAGTTGAAGCCTGTGTCCTGAATATGTCTGTGTGTGGCAGCTCTGAAAGCACTAACTCCAGCTGCAGTCTATGGTTTGTGCATCTCTCCCAAACTCTTGAATTTGCTTTGCTTGCGCACCACACTTCTTCCTTCCATTAAACCTTCCATTAATATGCTCAATATGTTATCCATATGATTTCCTAGACTGTAACATGGCCTCGACATAACATCTCCCTGTTAAAAATCCTTGTTTTTGGTTTTATGTCCTAATTTTTTGAGAAACTAAATGTTGTGTTTTCATGAACTGTATGCCAAAATAATCTAAATTAACAGATGCTCCTTAAGATTGAAATGTGATGCAGTTTTAAGCAAGTATTACTTACATCCCAAAGTGCATAATTGAGCTGAAGTCATATGGCAGGTCCAGACTATCGGTCTTAAACTTCTCAAAGTTTCTTAGCCGATCTGTCGGAGAAAAAAAATAATTAGATTTGACTTATTGTATTTGTTACACAGAGCAAAGCATTTTAGATGTGTGTTAAAGCTCGACTGTATGTTTTGAAATTACCCCTCCAAATGTTCGGCCACATGATGGTGACATAGTTGTCCCGGTCAAAGCGGGACTGCTCATGCACAAAGCCTAGGGTATGCATAAATTCATGGGAAATCACTCCGATCTCCATACAGTCTGGATTCTGGAGAGACAGGGTCTGTTTTCCACCGCGAGAGCCAAGGTAGGACCAACACCTTCATTTTACAAGCAAGAACATTTGAAAAAACACCATTTGATGAATATCTTTTGTAAAAACAGAACAAGACATAATTTATTAAACAATGGCAAATTGTAATGAAATGTTCTTGTCATATCTCACCCTGACTTTGGCTGGATGTCGATGTAGTCTCTCTGGTGACTCCGAGGAACGAAACGGATGCAGGTGCTGTCCTCTATGTTGTCCATTCCCTCCTTTATCAGCTTTGTCTCAATGTCAGCTGTTTATTTATTCAGAGAATGTACACAGGGGACAGAAAAGCTTACTGAGGTGGAATCTCTAGAGGCATTTTACAGTTAATAGGTTTACCAAACCCTTAACCCACAGTATTCAGGTGAGAGTGTATAGGCAACATAGACGTGTCCATCCACAGATTTGGACCAGAGGCAGCTCCGGGCGAAGCAGATCTTGGAGCGCCTTCCAGTGGACACAGCGATGTCTCCCTCTCTGAGGGTGGTGGAGCCATCTATGACACGGGAAGCTTATGCAAAAATCATTCAGGGCAGTTCAACACAAATTAAAATTTCAAAAAATGTTGCAAACTGCACAGACACTATAGAGAATTATAAACAACTCACCATATAACTCGTTCACTTTAATTATTTTATCCATTGCCGCTCCCTCATTTTTTCCTTCAGGCCCTTGAGAAGAAGAGTTGGACATTATTAGCTGTGCAGTTATTCCAGCTGCATTTATAGAAATATAAATACATTGTTTAAATAAAGTACCTCTGAAACCAACAGGAACCCATTTGGGACTGAGTAAAAATTTCTGCAAGAAGAAAAGAAACACCAAGCAGCTGTAAGCAAATTTCTACATGTAGAACCCCCATTCTCACTCCCATTCTGCATGTTTACCTGAGCATTCACAGCTGAGAGACAAGCTGAGAGCGCACACAGCAGGATAATCTGCTCCATCCTTTCCAGGCAGATCCTTCTTCAGTGTTGCCATTTGGCCCACACTAACGCCCAGTTTTTATAGGCCGCTGTCCGGAGATAATACCCATGATTATCCCAGGTAAATTACTGGGCTGCTGTTATTTGTTTGTCAGTGAGTTTAATCCTCTAATTAGTTTGACTTTTTTCCCCAAAAACAAAATCTTCAACAGGAGCATAATGTGAGGTCCTACATGGTTTAATAACAGCTCGACTACAATTTTAATTAAACGGTCTAATGTTTGGCACTGGATCGGTGCAATTTTCGGATTTAGATGGTGTATACGTTCACCGGGAGTACTGTTTTGTTTTCTACTGAAACTAAGCCTACTCATGGTTCGCATGCTGTGTTGTGCTGCGAATTTCACATCATATGATATTATTAGCCACACACTTTGAAACCTCATCTTTTCTGCCAAATAAAAACCGAATTAGTTTATATTCAAACTACTATACATACAAAATTCCTTATAAGAGTTTGGGTTCATATGTATATTTGGAGAATAAGACAATTTTGTTGTATTTGCAACTTTTGCAAACTCATTATTTGCTGAGAAAACCATTTACATATTTTCAGCTTTTGATAAACTTCTGCTCTTTAATTCAGTGTCTTGCAGAAGCATTCACGTCCCTTGAACATTTACACATTTTGTTGCATTACAACAAAGTTGAGTATATTTTAATGGGATAGTACAGATCAACACTTGAAAGCAAAACTGGCACTCGGTGGTTTGGTCTGGCCTCCCCGGCGGCCCTGCGTCGTTCCGGACCCTTTGTGGGGTGCCTTGAGACGTCTAAATAATCTGAACTGAAACTTTCTGTGTAGTTATGCAGCTATAGGCTTAGGCTGCTGGGGGACATAATGACCACTTTCACCCTCTTCGCTACATTCTCACACTACTCTCCAACTTTGCATTATTTGCTGTTTTTTTCACTTTTAACTTTGTTCTCTCTCTTTTCTCTTCCAGAAGCTACACCTGGCCTGACTCTGTGTCTACCTGTAACACCTTTCTGGAGGGGGGCATCGTCCGAGCTTCTGCTGGCAACAACTTAATGCTCACTCTCTACCGATGATCCACATGGCCCTGTCTTTCAGTGTTTAAAAGTTCTCTCTCCTAGACATGGCAATTGACAGCTTTACTGGATAATTATTTGTTCTCTTTTCAGACTCTAACCTTTAAAAACTGGCTCAGAGTTTATCTGTTCTTTTTTTTCTAGATGACACGACTAACGGAGCTACATCCATAAATTTACTTTTCCTTTCCCATAGAAAGTACTCCTGGATCAGTGCTTTTTGTTCTTTGTGTCTCTGCTCTGTTCTCTCTAACCCCCAGTTGGTCGTGGCAGATGGCCGCTCACACTGAGCCTGTTCTGCTGGAGGTGTCTTCCTGTTTAAAAAGGGGTTTTTTCCCCCCACTGTCGCTACATGCATGCTCAGTATGAGGGATTGCTGCAAAGTCAACGCCAGTGACTGTCCACTGTCTCTACATGCTCATCCAGGAGGAGTGAATGCTACGTGTGTGACTCGATGCAATCTGCTGGGTTTCCTTAGATAAAAAAATTTTTATCCAATTTGAACAAATAACTGAATCGAACTGCACCCTTCAATGGTTAGGATTAATTGGAATGTATGTACCTGACTTTTGTGAAGTGCCTTTAGACAACATGTGTTGTGAATTGGCACTATATAAATAAACTGAATTGAATTGAAAAAAATCAATGCATGGTTTAACAGATTTGTAGAACCATGTTTCGCTGCAGTTATAACTGCAAACCGTTTAGGTTGTGTCTCTACCAGCTTTGCATGTCAAGTTTGGTCCATTTGGATGGATAGTTTCTCTGACCAGCAATTATAAAGCCTTGCAACAAATTCCTTACTGGATTCAGGTCTGGACTTTGACTAGGCCATTTTAAGATAATAACATGCTATGATTGAAAGCAGTTCACTGTAGCTCTGAGCGTATCTTTAGGTAGGTTCTGCTGGAAGGTTAACCTCTGTCCCCTGGTGTTAAATTTGATTCAATCCATTCTTCTTATAACTCCAAACAGGTTCTCATTTTTCTGAAGAAAAGCATCCCCACAGCATAATGCTACCACCACTGTGGTGGGTGGTAGTGGTAGTGTGTTCAGGTTGTGTGTTTTTTCACCACAGTGTTTTTGATCTAACAATAGCAACTTCTCCCATATATTTACTGTGTCCCCTGCATGGCTTGTGGTAAACCACTAATGGGATCTATTATCTTTTTTCAACAATAGATTTATTCTTGCATCACTTACATACAGGATAGATTTGTGGGGTCTATGACTAATCGTTGTCCTGTTAACAGATTTTCCCATCGTGTCGTGCATCTCTGCAGTTGTCCAGAGTTATCATGGGCATCTTGGCTTCTTCTCTGATTAACACTTTTTTTGCCTGGCCTGTTAGTTTAGGTCTTGGGACAAATTAAAAGGCTGCAGGACACCGTCCCTCAAGGACTGTAGTTTGACATCCCTGGTTTACGTGGACAGCCATGCCTTGGTAGATTCAAAGTTGGGATATACTTACTCCATTTTCAGATGATAAATTGAACAGTGCTGTATTGGATGTTCAAAGCTTGGGATATTAGATTTGGGATAGCTAGATTTATGCTGAGCTTTAACTACACACAATGGACTGTATTCATTTAATCCGGTGAATTCTGAAGACAGGTATTGCACTGGATTTAGGGGTATTATATTTAGGTGTATAAGAGTAAGTTTTTAGATTTTTATTTAAAAACAACTTGAAATCCTGGCATACTTTTCTTTTTCGTTTCACAATTTTCAACTGGTTTCTCACATAAAATCCTATTAAAATACACCGAAGGTTGTGATTAAAAAAAATGACCAAATCTGGAAAAGTATAAGACTTTTGCAACCTTGTTATGTAGATTTTTTCCATTTTTGCACTTGGAAGTAGTTAGAAAAATATCTGAAAAAGATGTTTTATGATCAGGTGTATGTTCCATCAAGGGTTTTTATGATCTTAGAGTTTATCAGTGAACCCTAAGCTTTACAGGTTAACTGCTTTAAAAACTGTTTAAATAATTACCTAAAATGGTAAAGTCAGTGATAACATTGTTTTTGATTAAAGCTGGTTCAAATAATCTGATTTTCATCATTTTAAATTTTAATTAAAACCCCAATGGATGCCTCTCCGTTTTGCAGTGTGTGTGGGATGTAAAGTCATTTTTACATTTTTTTTTTTTTTGCTAGTGTAATTTTTTGTCATTTTATTGTTATTTTAATATTTATTTTCTGTTCAGTATACAAAGCCTTTTCTTTCAATATCCCAAAGTTGTGTAACACCTCCCTGTCTCAGTAATGTGAATTATGTGAGACCAATAAATCGTTACTTTCATTCTAATGAAACGCTTTTAGACTAACGTCACAGTTCGACTCGCAATGTAATGGAAGAAAGGAGGAGAGGCGGGGATTTCAACAACCATTTTAAGCCTAATAAAGTAACCAAAACAATTGAAAGAGTTGTGGTATTTGGGTTTAATTGTTCTCAGTCATCATCCGAACCCTCCTTACCAGAAACACAGGGCGCAAACTGTTTTACTTGTTGTTTTTGCGCTATTTGCAAAAAAACAGCCGCCACAAACACAGCTTCTTTCCCCAGGCTGTCTCTCATGATCACCTTACAGCCTGAGTAGTCATCTACTCTGTTGTGAGACTTTTTCTTTTCTGTATATATTAAAAAGATCGCAGTATGTACACATCTATATATAAATCTTTATTTTATTTCCTCTGCAGTTTATATAGTTGTGTAAATGTCTGTACGCTGTGAGCGCTTGTATCCGAAGTCAGATTCCTTGTTTGTGCACACAATCTTGGCCAGTAAAGCCGATTCTCAGATGCTAAAACAGAAACACAAAAATTGCCGAGGAAAAAAAAATCTACCGCCCGAACAGGGACTTGAACCCTGGACCCTCAGATTAAAAGTCTGATGCTCTACCGACTGAGCTATCCGGGCTCTACACAGCCGAACGGAAGTGATCTTTATAAAGCGGAAGTTATGCGTCATACATCGGTATTTATTTTTTTAACCTGTATGGTGACAGCAGACCGCAACTATAATGACAGCATTTTTGGACCTTCCCTCATTCGAACAGGAAGAAACATCTGTAAGTTGAGTTGTTGACGTAACATTTCATGTTGACAAGTTGCTTTTAACATGGAATGGTTAGTAAAGAAACATACGCTTTTCTCTTCTAGAAACAGATTAAAGAACTGCAGCGTGCTGTCAGTGAAGCCACTCAGAAACTGGAAGAGGTGCGGCAGGAGAGACTGCGAGCCGAGGAGGAGATCGCCCGCTGGTACCAACTTTGTGATCCGCTTCATCTTCATACCGCTGTTGCATTCCAATGACTGCTTTTAAAAACATTTTGACGACACTTTTCATACTCGCTACTATCTTCCTGACGTCATTCCGCAGACGTTAAACGTTGCATGCGATTGGTCCGTAAAGAATACGTCAGCAAGTCCGCCATATTGTTGGTAGCAAGTTTATATTGAAGAGCTGTTTGACTCGGGGTTCTTCGAATTAAGGAAACATTTAAGTTTACGCTCAACTAGTTGCGAATAATAGTTTTAAAATGCATCAATTTGAAGCACAATGTCCTTAACCCTCCAGGGTCCCCTCATTTTGTATTCAACGTGCGTTCACGGGACACACAAATGTGTAAATTAAGATTGAATCAGTATTTTTTTTTGTAATGTCAGCAAATTTTAATACTTTATAATAAAATCCTCACCCGTTGCATGCAAATAGGACATTTGTTGGGAATTATATACGCCTGGAAGTGGCAACATTTTGCTGCAACTCTGAATCTGATACATTTTTAACTTCTGTGCAAAATCAGCGATTTCCTTTTACCCTATATGTAAATTGGTAGATTTACATTACATGAAAAAACATGTAACGTAAACAAGCGCTTTGGAAAGCAACTAAACATTTGCAAATGTTCGACGCAATGTGTCCAGGAAAATAAAATATTGTTAAATAAAATAAAACATCATAAAAAGGGACGACAGAGGAATACAAGTAAAAATAGCAAAATAATAAAAATAAACGCAATATAGGCTAGATAAAGGAAGGGTTGGAAAAAAAAATTGGTCTTTGTTGCATCTCTGCCTGCCTGGAAATGTCCAACTCATTAATTTATTTACCTAGTTCGGGGAAACATAGCTTGATATGTCTTCTTGAAATGCAGCAAAAGAAATTTAGCTTTTTCTAACCTCTATATTTTAAACTGAGCATATGGAGTGTTTTTTAAATATAAATCTTGAGGGAGGGTGATCCTATTAGTATCCATTTAAATCTATGGTATTAAGAACCTAAAAACAGTATCTTTGGCTGGAACAAAAGCACAGATGCCTGTTATTTTTCTTATCAAATGTAACAGAATTTGCCAACTAAGGTTGTTGCTGCATTCAGCAGTAGATGGACCTCAAAATCCACAAAAGTTATTTCTTGACATGTTTTGGCAGGAAGACGACCAATGAAAACCGTGTTTTTTTAAGAAAGGTTTGCTGAACGGGCAAATAAAGTAATGAAAAATGCAGCCGGCTACAAACTACAAGGCTTTAAACATTTTCAGTCATTGATTTGGTTTAATGTGAGATTACTCAGATCTCAAGTGGGTTTTAAACTCTGGTTTCATCTGCAGTAAGAGAGAAACTGAGCTGAGAATGGAGCTGGTGATGGAAAACAGTGAAATAGTTGATGCATTGCACCAACTAGGAAGTCTTCTGGAGGAGGAAAAGCATCGGTTAGAACAGCTGGATGAACAGGCTGCCTCACACAGGTAACTGGGAGTGCTGTTTGCTGAAAGAAACACCTATGGGTTAACAAACTGACACTATATGTTGACTACGTTTAAGAAATCAAAGGAGTTTTTTGGAGGAGCAGAGCAAGAGTGCCTCAAGGAAGATCCAAAGTCTTACTGCTGAAATCCAGGAGGTGAAAGAGCGCTTGGCAGAGCTCAAGGCTTGTGATGGTGCAGGTATAGAAAGTTTTCCGGCTGTTTGTACCCTGTTTAAGTTATATTTAATGGAAATAAAAACCTTGTCCTTCGTTGTTGCAGCACAAGCTTCATCGTCTGTGCCAATTAGCAAAGCCAAAAGAAAACCAAGAAAATAGTAATTTGGTGTTTCCACGGTGACTTATTTTCTTTTCTGCCTACATATTTTTTTCAAACCAATAAAATGTTTTCCTTTTTACCAAACCAATTTTTTTGTCCACTTTTCCTTGTATATGTTGGAATAAGAAAAAGTTGTTTGCATGTGGGGCAGGCTTTCCAAAGTTCAGGTAATGGCTGAAATAAAACTTCTAGTCCAGATTCAAAGTGTGAAGAGGCGAAGTCAGAGTTCAAGAAAGCGGAAAGGGAAAGAGGAAGTATTACATTTTTCTTTTTCATTAACGAATAAGCTTTAGCATGTCGAAATTAGTTGCTTTATGCAAACCATGAGTAAACTTCACACTGATCACTAGATGACAAATAGGTCAAAGGTGATGCTGGGCTTGAAACAGGTTTATCTTAAAAATGATTTGAGCATTATTTTCTATTTTTCCCTACACCAGAAAAGCACATACTGACAAAGTGAAAATGTGTTTTCACATTTTTTGTAAATGTGAAAGATCTGTAAACGTATAATAGCTGAGTATTCACACCCATTTCCTTGACACTATGAACTACATCTGATTTCCACTAGTCATTCTTCATGTTATAGCAAAATGACCGGTGGATCAGTGAATTAAACAATATTTACACCCAAACACAATTATCTGTGTAAGATCTCCCAGCTGAAAGAGCATGTCAGAGCAGAAACCAAACTGAAGTCAAAGAAATTCTTTGAGGACCACAGAAATCTTATTCTGTCAAGGCAAAAATCTGGGGAAGGAAACAAAAAATGTTGTAGCACTAAACATGCTGAAAAGACCTGTGGTCTCCATTATTTGGAAATGTAAGAAGTTTGGAGAAACCAGGACCCTGACTAGATCGTGTTCACCTGACCAAACTGATTAATAGGGAAAGAAGGGCCTTGAGTAGAGATGTGAACAAGAACCTAACTAAGGCAGAGCTCAAGTGCTATCCTATGGAGATAAAACCATCTGGAAGGTCAACCATTGTTAATGGACTCCACCAATAAGGCCTTTAAGGTAAAGTGGCCAGACGAGAGTCAGTCCTTTCTAAAAGGCACGTGGCAGCCAAATACTACCTTAGAGACAGTCAGACCAGGAGAAATATGGTGTCTCATCAATATGGGGTAATATTTTAGAATAACTATACAATGTAATGTGGGAAAAAGTGAAGGGATGTGAATATTTTCTAGTGGTATTATATATCTGTTGCACCCAGTAAAATTTCCTGATGTAAATACAGAAACCTGTAAACACACTTATCCAAACTTGTCTAAAATCACATTTATCCAGCCTATTAAAGTTTGGGTAAAAAGTGGCATTACTAAGACTAAAAATAAGACAGAATGGGTCTGGGAGGCTTCCAGGAGGCCCACAGCATTATAAGCATTTACAAATAACAGTCAGCTTAAACATCAAACCTCGAGGTAAACATCAAACTATCCCCAAGTCTCTCCGACTACTAGAAGTGTATTATTCTTATCTCTAAGAGCCCAAAATGCAGTTCTGCTAAGGCCCCATAAAACTTTGGACCGGCCCTTCTTAGATCATACATTTTGGAGGAAACGGGTAGTGTTTGTTCACTTCTATCTATGTTGAAGTCCTTTCAGATTTATGTGTTTGGGCTATTCAAATGCAAAAGCTAGCGTACTAATAAATGTTTATATATGTAAAAATTGAAATGAAATTTTGATCGGGGCTTTTTTCATTCTCAGATCTTGTGCCAGAGTATGGGTTTATGTATAAAAGCAGCGCTTCGCTTAGCATTGGTTTACTGCGCCTGTGTACAATAGCCTATTACCTTTCTTTTTGTTAGCAACATTTGCTCTACTGCATAAATGACACTCGTGGGCTTCCGTAGTCGGTTGGAGGAAGCGTAACATTTTCTGACCACCTTGTCCAGCCTTCCTTTTATGGTGAGTTACTATTTATTTTTAGGTCATTTATTAAAGGATTTTGTTAGCTCTGATGATATGTTGGAACAGTTACAATAAGGAAGAAAGTCGCGTCTTGTTTTGAGAAGAACATTATCGGTCATTTCTACACGTGTCTTTATAGGACACAGTTTCATCAGACTGCAACGACAGCTTTAAAAGGCAAAAGGTTGGTTTATATTATTAGGTTAGATTTGTATTATTATACACTAAGAGTAGAATGGCTTACGTAGGAAGCCACTTCTGTATCTTCGTACTTTTTAAAATACCTCTACCCTGGTTTATGATATTTTTGTCTGTTTCTGTGATCTGAACAGGGAATAAAATATACAAACAATGACAAGTTGCGCAGACCTCCGCTCCATCTTTGATTTGTGCTCAAATGAAGACGGTTTTAAGCTGAGGGAGGTAAACCCTGTCCTGAAGGAGGCTGAACCATCCACAGACTGTAAGCATGAACTGTACAGGTGAAGCTCTGTAGCTTAGAATAGCTGTACAATAATTCAAGTAAAACTAATGTATCAAACACAAATTTATTTTACACAGAGTGGTGTATTTTAAGTGTTTATTCCTGTTAATTTTGATTATTATAGCTTATATTTAATCAAAGCCCTTAAATCAGTTTCTCACAAAATTAGAATACTACGTGGAAGCTATAGGAAATACTTTTTAATACAGAAATGTTATGGTCCTGCCATCACAAGAAAGGAGAAGCTGCTGACATGAAAGTGGTCCAGCAGTCATTAACTGCCTTTACAAACTGGCAAGCCTTAATAGGTCATTGCCAAAGAAGGTGGTTGCTGCAAGCATATTAAAGGAAAGTTGGGTAGAAGGAAAACGTTGCTGAAATCCCATTCAAGAATTTACTGGGAGATTCATGAGGCCTGGATTGCAGCTTGTCAGAAGCTTCTTCACCTCTATCACCTGAAGAACGTCTCCAGGATTAAAGAACTAATGTCCCAGCAGGATGTTGGAAAAACTCATTCATGTGTTCATCTTTAGTAGAATTGATAATTGCAACAGTGTCTTAACAAGTCTGCATAAAACGGCAATCAGACAGCTGCAGGTGATCCAGAATGCTGCTGCCTGCGTCCTCACTAAAACTAAAAAAGTAGAGCACATCACCCCAGGTCTGAAGTCCTTACACTGGCTCCCTGTATCTCAGAGAGTAGACTTTAAAATGCTTCTGTAAGTTTATAAATCACCGAATGGCTTAGCACCAAAATACATTAAAGATATATTGTTGTTGTATCAACCTTACAGACCACTCAAGTCTTCTTGTTCAAGTTTACTGTGCACCCCCAGAATCACAACAAAGCATGGAGAAGCGGCAGTTGGTGATTATGCTCCACTGATCTGGACCTTTTAAATCATTTGTTTAGAATGTCTTCGATTGTTCTATTTAAACCATTAACTAAAACATCAATAATTTGACTTTCACTTTATTATGTCACTACAATGTACTTTATGTGTTTTCTTTTCTTATGTTTCCATGATGTAAAGCACCTGGAACTGTGTTATTGCTGAAACTTGCCATACAAATAATCTTGCCTTTCCTTGCCTTCTTACCTGGGCTAAGGAGGATAATGACTGGACTGTTGCTCAGTGGTCCAAAGTCCTCTTCTCCAATAAACAAAATTTAGCATTTCATTTGGAAATCAAGGTCCTAGAGTGTGGTGGAGAAGGGGAGAGGCACATAATCCAAGTTGCTTGAGGTCCAATGTAAAATTTCCACAGTCGCAATTAACAGAAATGAGCACTTCTGTTAATCTGGATATGAGTTTTGGTTTATGAATGAAATTAATGAAATAAAATTTCAATGATTATCTAATTTATTGATATAGAGAAAGAGAGAATTTTCTTGTTTAAGTTCTGGTTCATGTCACTTTGCAGGTGTGAAAGTCAGAGGTCCAGATGATGACAAGAAGAGAGAGGTGTCAGACAAAATGGTCTGCTCAACCTGCAAATGTTCCTTCATCAACCGAGAGGAACAGGTGACCACATCCGATTAAACACACAGCCCGAAACAGATTGTAGTCGCTGAACACCAGTTTTCAGTGGGTTTTGTTTTCGTTTCGCAGAGGGAGCACTACAAGCTTGACTGGCATCGGTTTAATTTGAGACAGAAGATGGCAGGATGGGCTCCCGCCACAGCAGAGGAGTTTGAGAGGAAGACCAGAGCTGGTGGGGAAACAACGGTGCTCTGTAGACAAGCTGTTTGTGTAAATATTACATATACTGGACATCAAGTGTCATTTTCAGCCACTAGTTCTCGACCACACTGAACTAATCTACTATTACTAGTAACACTTTTTTTCAACTATTAGGAGCCAAAGTCTTGTTAATCAGCCAAAGGGCCACACTATTAGCACGAAAGTGCCAACTAAGAGGCTTTTTGACATATAAGTTGATAACTAAGCTGAACAATTGGATGACTGTGTCATACTAGTTAACTAGTTGTCATTAAAAACCCTAACATCATAACTGGTCAGTTCATATTCTATCTGCTAGTTTAGTAGTGACTCTTAAATGTGTAGTTGACCTGAGAATTTAACAAGTCGACTAGTAAAACGTAAAGAGTATTTAAGCTTTTTTGAGCATGCTAGTAAATTAGTACAAGTAAAAAAAAAAAAAAAAATCTTGTTAACCAATGCATCAGAAATTATTACTACTATGATTATTTTTTGACAAAATGTTAACTACTACAGCCTAAAGTTGGCACTTTTTTAACTAGCTGATATTTATACAGTGCACTAATATGTCCAAAAAGCTTAAACAAGGCAACTTGTTCACGTTCCTGACTAGCAATTAACATGCAGGCATCAAAAGAAGCGTTACTAGTCAACTAGTGCACATTTTTGGCTCTTTTGTTTTTTAGTTTACTGGTTTGGCTGTGGAAGAATTTCGGCCCACTCTTTTTGCAGAATTATTTGTAGCCAAACTTAATGGTTTTCGAGCATCAACAGCCTGTTAAAGGTCACAGCACGCTGCTGCAAAGCATGCTGTTTTTGGGAAATGTGTTATGTTCCTTTTTGTTGTTTTTGGTCTGTAGTGTGAACTCTCCCATAGATGCCAATTTTTGCCCAGTCTGTCTCCTGTTGTTGAATCTTGAATCTGAACTGAGGCAAGTGAGGCCTAGCGTAGTCTCGAAAATGATGGCTGATATCAAAGATGTCTAATATTTACACAATCGGCTTACCACGGTCCGGAGGTTATCAGAAGGAAACAGGAAACTTGACTGTTTCTTTTACTTCACAGGAGACCTATCGAGTATCTCAGGCTCCGAGTCCGACTCAGATGAGGAGGACGTAGATGGTGACGGCAGAGATACAGGGACTACCATCACTGGAACAGATGACGAGAGTTCAGCTGAGCCTTATTTAACTGGTCGGTTTTCCAGTAAGGTGGTGTTTCAGAATTCGGCAGGAGAATATCTGTCGGTGTATCGCTGCATGCTCATGGGAAAGGTGAGGCTCAGCACATACACCTCATGTTGGCACTACTCATTACACTGCTACTGCTCAGTGTGGACTGATTTATTCTAATCTCATATTTCAGTCAGATTCTGATGAGCATGATGCAGTTTCCTCTCTGAAGTCTATAAATCAGAAAACTGTGTGCGTCATTCTCATGACAGGCGGGGGACACTTTGCTGGAGCCGTCTTTGAAGGGTGAATCCGACGCTTGTTCATCTTTTCGATCACTGTAATTGCGAGCACAATAGATGGCTAAACATTGCATTATCGTGAAATAATCCTTGTGTTTTTGTGTTTTAGAAAACAAGTTCTCCATCACAAGACTTTCCATCGATACACGGTGCGAGCCAAGAGAGGCACTGCCCAAGGACTGCGAGATTCCCAGAACCGCAGCCACATGGCGAAATCCGCAGGAGCGACTCTGAGGAGATACAACGAGGCAGCGCTCGTTAAGGCAAGATTGCAGTGCACTCATCTGCTCCGTAGTTTTTGCCTTTAGAGTAACAAATCAAAGTTATCAAAGCTGATTACCCTAAACATGCATTATTATAATACAAATAATTCCCTATCTTTGAGTATGTGTGAAAGTCTTCCTTGTCCGAAGTCATCCAGTTTTAGATATTTCATGTTTCTGTTCAGCACTCTTTGTTTTGTGGTGAAAAGAAATTCATGTAGAAAACCACTTTAATTTCACATTCAGTTTTGTTTTAGCTGCAGAAAAAAAACTTTACAGCAATTAACACTAGCTGTATGATGGGTGAAACACTGATCAATTCAGTCTCTTAGAAAATCAGAACTGCTCAAATATCAGCCCTAATGAAAAGTACGTCCTTATACCCTACAGTATTTGCACTTAGTACTTCCTCTGTGCTCCTTTTTGTATGAGTTACTGCATCAATGCAGCGTGACATGGAGGCAATCAGCCTGTGGCTCTTCTGGGGTGTTAATGATGCCCAGGTTGCTTTATTTGCGACCTTCAGCTCATCTGCATTGTTGGGTCTGCTGTCTCTGATCTTCCTTCCTTGGTTTAGATCAGTCATGTTTGCTGACAAATCAGGCACAGTGACACCATGGTCATTAAATCAGGGATTGGTACCTGTAGCAATGTGGTTTTCCAGCTGGAAAATAAAACCGGCATCTCCATAAAGCTCGTCAGCAGAGAGAAGCATGAAGGGTTCTCAGGTTTTCTGGTTGATGTCTGCTCTGACTGGATACATAAAACCATACGTTTAACTTTGCATTAACTGCTTGGATACAGCAGTTGGTTTGTAATAAGCCTTTGTCGCTTCCTCTTCCTGTTGAAACTGTCAGTGAGGGTCTGCTGGATAACTGTTAAGTCAGCAGACTTCCCTATGATTCTGTAGGTCATTATATTTCTTTACTAAAAATCGTTGGTTGTATTCTTTTCTTATTTATTTGATATTATACACAGTAATATTACATTTTTTGGAAACTAAATTTTTGGACATTCATGAGATGAACACTTGAAATGTATCACTCTGTGTGTGACGAATCTAAATGAGGTTTAATTTTTGAATTGTAACTTTGTAACGATATTCCAAGTTACCAAGATGCACCTCTATAAGGTCCGGTTTTGTTTAACATGGAGATTATTCAAAGCTTCCCTAACTCCCTGCAGGACATTCAGGATCTTCTAGTAACCTGGACTGAACACTTGAACGGGGCCTCTGCCGTGTTTGTTCGAGCTCCCAGCTACAACAAGACCATCTTCTTCGGAGGCCGTGGGAGTCCCCTCCAAAAGAATGACCCCCGGATCCGTTCGCTGCCCTTCGCCACGCGCAGGGCGACATTTCGGGAAGTGCAAAGGGTGCATGAGGTCCTCTCTACTGTCCAGGTGTATGGTATGTTTAATTACATGTTTAGAGCAACACCATGTTATCTAGCGATTTCTGTAAAGCCAGGTTGTAATTATTAATAATCCAAACTATGACTGTGCAGGGAAAGACGTGGACATGTCTGCTGTTCTTAGTCCGTCTAAGAAGGCATGGAAAAACACGGCCAAACCTGCTGCACAGAAAATCCCAGGTACAAAGAAAGGTACGTGAAAACCTCTGAGGGAACTGTCTTGGTATATTGAGTAATAATATTTGATTTGTTAAACATAAACATAGATATATTGCTGGCATCGGGGGAAGAACATAAGGAAAGCTCAGATGAAGAGGGAGAGGAGATCCAGCTGGAGATGGTGGAGCTCACGATAGGAACCCTGGACCTCCGAGAGTCTGAAATTTATCCGTCCAGGCGCAGGAAGAAGAGAAAGAAAAAGAAGGTGCAGGCCAAAGTGCAGATTCAAGGTTGGTCTACTTCAGTGTGACCTTCTCTAGATGGCTTGAACTACCAGAGAAATGTTCATAACATGGGAGGTTATAAATCCCATTTCCGGCAGAAACGGGAAGAATGAATGTAGAAGAGGGGGTGCCTGAGGCTACACCCACAGAAGACGAGGAAGAGGTCCCTCAACAAGAACAATCTGTAAAAACAAGTAAGAAGAAACCAGCCCGTAAAGAACATCTAGATGGTGAGTATAGATACCTCTAGCTGCCTGTTATAGCTTGATTTCCCCAGCGCTGCAAAGCCCTAAAACTGTGTTCATTAAATCTGTTCTATTTTCCGCCTCTCTCTAGAAGCTGTTGATGAGTCAGTTGATTATGGCCTCAGGGATGCTCTGTTTACTGCATGCAAAGTTGGAGATGTAGGTGTTCTCTGCAGTCTCCTTCAGCTACCTCAGGAAATGGTGGACCATCCTGAAAAGATGGAGGGAAACTCCTCCAGGGTCCCTTTAAGCCTCCTGAATGAAGCCATCGACTCCTCAGGGTTCACTTTGCTGCATGTCGCTGCAGCTGCTGCACAGAAGGCTGTCGTCAGGCTGCTCCTAGAGGCAGGAGCAGATCCTGCATGCAGGTATGAGGAACTCTGTAGTCACATGCCGGGCTTTCCAAATGTATTCGTACCCGTTGAGCTCTTTCACATTTTGTGTTACAAACCACAAACTTCAATTTAGGTAACACACCAACACAAAGGAAATGAAATTCAAGACTGTGTGGAAACCCTGATAGAATATTTTGAAGTTTATGGTTGTAACCAGTTTACTGACATTGCCACATCTCTTTACAGGGACAACAAATGCCAGACGCCATATATAGTCGCTCCCGACAAAGACACAAGGAACGTCTTCCGTAAATACATGGGTGAAAAACCTGAGAAGTATGACTACAGCAAGGCACAGGTGAGAATAAACTGACTTCTGTGAATTTCAAATGGAAGCAGGAAAGCTGATGGTTTCCCCGCTGTGCAAATCCAGGTCCCTGGGCCACTAACAGCAGAGACTGAATCCAAAATGGTGGAGAAGAAAAAGGCCCAAAGAGCTCAGAGAAAACAGCGAGAGAAAGAACAGAAGGAGGAAAAGAGGAAACAGGAGTTGGAGGCAGAGGAGAAGAAAAGGTTTGCATCTCTGACAGATCGGGAAAAGGTGAGCAAACATGCATTGAAATTGTAATCTCTACAAAATGACTTTGAATATGTTAACTGTTTGCTCTTTGATCACAGAGAGCTCTGGCAGCAGAGAAAAGGTTGGCTGAACAAGCGGCCGCATCAGGAGTCAGCCTCTCTAGTGTCCAGTAAGTTCCCATGAGGATCAACAATCTTTAACAGGTGCATCTTTAAAATGTTTCTGGTATTTGGTGTCATTTGTCCTCTTCAACAGGAGGTGCTGGTCGTGTGGGGAATCTCTGCTCGGGAAGATCCCGTTTAACTACCTGGAGTATTCATTCTGCACGCCACGATGTGTTCAAGCACATCGGAAAAAAAATGCTCCTCCAAGCAAGTCCTAGCACATGAACCTAGGTGGTGGGAAGCTGAAAGTATGTGACTAGGGCTGCTCAGGTTGCTTTTTCACCTTTTTTATTTTTAGTAAAGGAAAATGTAAAATTTGTAAAATTATTTAAGATAATTGGATAAACACACTTTAAAAAATGTAACGAAATTATTATACAGAGTATTTACAGAATGTGTTGTGGCAAAGAATGTTATAAAACTATAATATTCAGGTGAGATGATAATAAAGCTGATTGAAGAACCAGACATTGGGGCTGATGAAGAATTTGCAACAATGAAGCAAAGAATATGTCCTTCTGTAATTCACATTAGAAACACCTAATGTGTTCAGGTGTTCTATAGAGGAGCTGAGACAAATATAGGAGTCAGGATTTCCCAGCAGTGACGTTGAGCTGAGGCCGGTCCATAAAGAGAAGTAGCAGGTTTGTAGGGGCTCCCTCCAGCTCCAGTAATGTGATGTTGTTGGGCAGACTGGTGCTGAGCAGGGGTCCAGGGACATATAAAGTCTGCTGGGGGCCCCTCGCTGGCCAGTATCGTCCCAAATTCACCCCATTAATCCAAATCTGGCCCTGATTAGAAACAGTTAATTCATCATTCTCACAGAAAAACACATTTTAAAGCCATTTATAACCCTCTACACGTATTAGATCCCCTGGTAATAATGTGTAAACAGCCTTAAAATTTGTGTTTGAGCATTATCTCACTCTGAAAAATCCAACATATGGTCTCAGTATAATTATTCAGTGGAGAAATAATCTTACATTAAGAAATAATTCTCAGAAATGACATGTACCATATTTGTTTGCATGTCTAGTACTTTGCAGAGCTTCCATTTGTTAAAATGGGACCCTCCCCAAAAAGTCCTCCAGGGTAGGTGGTGGGAATTTAAAAATTGGAATTCCAGGTTTTTTTTTCCCTTTTTTTTTTTTTTTAAAAGGAAAATTAAAAGAAAATTATTTGTTTTGGGGAAAAAATTTTTGTCAAATTTAATACTTTTTTAAAATTTTGGGCGAATGAAAAAAAATTTTTTTTGGGGTTTAAAAGTTTAAAATAACATTCGATTTTTTTTGGCCTGGCAAAAAAGTCCTTTTTATTTTTAATTTTTTATTTTTTTTAGGGGGAAATTTTAGGATTGGGATTTTTAATCGTTATGGGGGGTATAAAAAATAATTTTTTTGGGGGTTTGTTGTTTTTTTTTTTTTTTTTTTTTTTTAAAATATAAAGTTGGGGGGGTTTTTGTTTTTTTTTTTTTAAAATAAATTTTTGGGTTAATTTTTTATTTAAAAAAAATTTTTTAAAAATTTTAATTAAATATTAGATTTATAAGTTAAAAGTTTTTAAAAATTTTTTTTTTTTATTATTATTTTAAAAATTTTTTTTTAAATTTTTTTCAAAAAATTTTTTTTTAAAAAAAAAAAAAAATTTTTTTAAAATTCTTATATTTTTTTAAATTTATATTTTTCCCTTTTTTTTTTAAATTTTTTGGGTTTTAGGGGGAAATTTTTTTAAAGGGGGTTTTTTTTTTTTTTGGGGTTTTTTATTTTTTTTTTTTTTTATTAATTAAATTTTTTGTCTATTTTTTTTGGGGGTTAATATTTTTTAGGATTTTAAAAAAAATTTTTTTTAATCCAATTTTTTTTAAAAAATTTTTTTTTTAAAAGGTTTAATTGTTTTTTTTTTTTTTTTTAAAAAAAAAAAATAAATTTTTTTTATTATTAAAGTATTTCTTTTTTTTTTTGTTTCTTTTTTTATTTTTAGATTTTTGGGGTTTTTTTAAAAGTTTTGATTTTAAAAATTTATTTTAAAAAATTTTTTTTAGTTTTTTTTTTTTGGGTTTTTAAAATTATTATTAAGAATTAAAAAAATTTTAAATTTTTTTTTTTTAAAGGATTATAATAAAAGGTATTTTTTTTAAAAAATGGTTGATTTTTTTTTAAATTTTTAATTTTAATAAAAAATTTTTTTTTTTTTTATATTTGTTTTCTTATTTTTTTTTATTTTTTGTTAAAAAGTAATTTTTGGTTAAAAAGAATTTTAAAATTTTTTATTTTTTATTTTTTTAAAAAAAAGGGTTTTGTTTAAAAAATTTAAATTTATTTTTTTTTTTTTTTTTTTTTTTTTTAAAAAATTTTTTATTGGTTTTTTTAAGTTTTAAATTTTTTTAAATTTAATTTTTTTTTTTTTTCCCCTTTTTTGGGAAACCCCAAAAATTACCCATTTTTCCCCCCAAAAAGGTTTTTGTTTTTTCTTTCTAAGAGTGGCAAAGAGAAATTTATTGAAGGCCATTTCCGCCATGAAAGAAAAATAAAAGCCCCACAGGGAGTTGAAATTATGAGTTTAAAACTCGTAATTATGACTTTAAAACACATAATTACAACTCCCTGTGGGGCTTTTATTTTGTCTTGAATCGCAGAAACAGGCGTCAACAGATGGGCCCCAAAATCATGTTTATATTTTAGGGAAACAGGAAGTCATGGATTACTAATTAATAGTTTCTTGAACTCTGATCAACTGAAAAGCAAGGTATATATTAGAAATACAGACACATTTATTTTGTAGGAATTATTAAGGGTGGCAATAAATATGGTATGTGATTATTATTATTTTTTTAAATAAGTTTGGTAATCAGGTTTTTTCCCCGCTGAATGTAGTCAAATTAAACTTTGGATTTCTCCAAATTTTCAGGTATGAGGTATTTAAGGCTTTTAACACATCTTTACCACAGGAGCCAATAGTTGTGCAGGGTATTGTAGGAATAACATGATGACTTACCTTTATCCATTCATTAAGCTTGAGAAACGTGTCCCATGCTAGTCCGTTAGGTTGTAAAGTCCCCATGTAGACGGTTGGTCCAGTTGAAGGTTCTCTTTGTGGGGATGGGATGGACTTCTGACCGTTTGAATGAGGCCATCCACTAGAAATGGCTCCATCAATATCTAGCGGGTACATCTTCCAGTCTGTCAGTATGTCTTTACCTAAGATCAAGTTGCTCACCAGGCCCTAAAACACAGAAATAGTGTTAACCAGACAGCCTTAGTTTCTATGTGCATAGTTTTACTCAGGTTAGTCATATATTTAACGTTGTCGCCTTGCCTTATAGTCGTTGATCTTGCTGCCAAAGTTAACTCTGCCCATGTTTTCAACAAGAATATCCAGTGTGTCCCCCTGCTTTCCTGTTACATTCATCACCAGTATAGTATCTCTCTGCAACAACCCCTGGAAAACCTGTTTGTACACATTTACACTCATTAACCTACAAAAGTACAGCATACTGTATTTGGATTTATAACATTAATAGGCCAGCTTGTCTTTAACCTGTGTTTTCCCCACTGACCTGGAAACCTGGGTGGCTAGACAAACAAAAGTTCACAGAAAGCCCTTACCCCATTGACCGACACATATGCACGGTCATGAACCCCATTCAGCGGAGATATAAGTGGTGTGGGCTCTGAGAGGTCCTGGGGCAGCGTGGTCCGGTACAGCATGTAACCATAGTACTGGACACAATAGACATGACAGATTGCAGACACAACAATCTAGAAGTTTACTCTGTTTCAAGAGGTCTACTGTCTCTACACTGCTAGCCTTTTCTCTGTTGTTGCCCTGACCAGCACCATACCTGTTTCATCTCTTCAAACGTCAGAGGATACTTGGATTGGACCGGCCCAAAAGGAGAAAGTGTGTCTAGCAAAGTGCTAATGTTTCCAACCTGTAAAAATGGATCATAATGAGACACTATAAACATTTAAAAATGTGTTTTGGCCAAAAACTTTATTAAATTATTTTACCTGTTGCAGCCTCACAAAGCCATAGGCAAATTTAGGAGTTGCCGGTGGCATGGGGCCGGAGGGGACGTCTCTAAACTAATGAGACATAATGATAGTTCAGTCCCACCTCAATCAATCAGGGCATCTCAATAATTCAAAATATCACTGAAAAGTTAATTTTATAGTTATTTCTATTCTTTTTTGATGAATTTGGCTTACAGTGATTGAAAACCCAAAATTCAGTTTTCAGTAATAGATTAAAATGTTACTCCAATAAATAATTTTTATTTTAGAAATGTCATGTTGAGTGGCCTACGCAATCATGAGAAAACTAGTGACTAGACATCTTTCCAGCAGACCGTCTACAAGGAGGGTTAAGCCTCAAAAGATCGCTGCTAAAGACACTTCCTGTTCACATAACCAAGCATATCAATGGCGAAATTGAGTGGAAGAAAAAACTAGCTTTGAAAAAGCCTTGAGAGGATTGTGAAGCAAAGCCCATTCAACAGTGATGCAGTAATTCATGCAAAACAGGTCCTGACCAAATTCTGAGCATATATACTTTACAGTACATGAACATATGTTTCAGTAGGTAAAAGTCGCTTTAGTGACTGTGGCTCAGGTGGTAAGAGTAACCGGTGGGTTGCTGGTTCGAACCCCTGCTCTGTCTGTCTCAGTCGTGTCCTTGCAAGACACTTAACCTGCCTTGCCTGCTGATGGAAGTCAGAGGGCCCGGTGGCACCGATTGTATGGCAGCATTGCTTCTGTCAGTCTGCCCCAGAGCAGCTGTAGCTACAATGTAGTCTACCACTGTCAGTGTGAATGAATGGGTGGTTGGCTGATTGTCGTGTAAATCGCTTTGGGGCTTTACACTACAATCAGTACTTGATGCAATCTGCTGGGTTTCCTTAGATAGAAAAACGTTTAACCAATTTGAATGATGAACTGAATCTGACTGCACTGTTTGATAGTTAGGATTAACTGGAATGCATGTACCTGGCCTGAAATCTATAGGATTCCATTGAATTGACTTTGTAAAGTGCCTTGAGACGACATGTGTTATAAATAAAACCGAATTAAATTGAACTCCCTGGGGACTTGTTAAAGTGCTATACAAGTGCAGGACATATTAAAAATATTGTCATATTGTAACATTCATATTTTGGATTTTCATTAGCTGTGATCTCTAATCATCATAGTTAATAAATGACTGAAACACATTTTTCAATGAGCAACAAAATTTATGTACGAGTTTCATGTTTTTAGATTAGATAAATGAACCTTGCGACTATATAATTTATTGAGAAATACTTGTAACTTGACTGGTTCTGTCAGTTTCACCCGTTTTATGACATCTCTGATAGCCAACAGCTTCTCTGTGGGGTCTCCTGCCTCAGTCAGTGGGGCGTCATAATCATAGCTTGTTACCACAGAGCGGAAACTGGTGTCATGATCAGCTCCTTAATGAGAGGAGTGAATCAGTATATAGGATCACTGTATCAATGTTAAATAAACTGAGGGATGGTAATGAAAATAAAAGATATTTACCATTCCAGTAGCCAAAGTTAGTTCCTCCTTCAAACATGTACCTGTGAGGAAAGAGGGGTAGAGAACATGATTTCTGAGAAACATGCCATTGATAAAAGCTGTAAGGTTTTTTCTTTGTCTTCTTACCAAATTTACCTCATGTTGGTGGAAAATGAGGCTGTTAATCTACTATCAAATGCAGTCTCATTAAAATGCCAATGCTAATTCTGCATTGCTCCCCTTTGCAAGTGTTGATTTGGCCTATTAGGGCTGATGATGTCCTTAAAATAATATAATGTGCATTACTATCCTATTACTTTAAATATGGCATTCCAGACGCCAGATTTTCTTCTTCAAGCTTCAGTGTGCTGGTTTAAACTACTGAACCCCAGCATATGCAACATTCAGGCATTAAAAGCCTCCCCCAAAACCCAAGGGATGAATCTGTGTTGTGTAGACAGTTTACCAAAGAACCATGTTCTTTCACATTTAAGTTAACTCTAAAAAAACGTCCATGAGTCATTTAGGATCGAACAAGCTGATTCCCTGGGAATAAAAACCTGGGAAACAGTAAATCACCAACTTAAGGATGAAGTGGCTCCTGTGTCTGTAATTGAGTTTTTTCATGACTTTTAGATACTGCTCAACTACTTTTTAGGTCTGACACCTTAAGAATCTAGTACAAAGACTGTGTAGGAAATGATGAGGAAGAAAAATGTTATAATACCTTCAGAAAGCCTGGAGAAGTGTAGATTAATGGCACTTAAAAATGTAACAAGAAAGTCTGACTGCTTGAAGGCAAAGGATAAAGAAATTAGAAATGGTCTAACACTTTTCTACTTCCAATTATTTAGCTCTTTCCATTATTTTCTAAAAATGTATACCCTAACATATGTGAATAATATACACTAGTTATATACTAAAAGTATATATACTAAAAGTATATAACTGGCCCAGAAGGCACAGATAATCTCTTTCCATGCCTCGGTCTGCTGACTAATAAGGAATGTACAGAGAGAAGGAAAGCTGGAAGCCTGGGAGTTCAGGGAGACATACATGTTGACGTTGGCCCCCATGGTTAGCATTTCTTCAAGCACCCTGCTGACCTTCTGAGCACCGACCACGGCATGCTGATCTCCCCAGTGGTCCAACCAGCCTGTGTAGAACTCGGAGTTCACCTGCAAGACATTTAAACAGGTTACATACATAAATCATCACCAGGTGAGAAGATGATGATTGACGGACCGGTATGCAACAAACCAGGGGTCCTTGAGGCTCGAATCTTCTCTGGCGGTTGAAGGCTACAGTTATGTTGGTTTCTGGGGATAAACAATAAATTATGCAGTTTACCTCTACCTATAAAGAAAATATGATGCTGCTACCTTCAATACACATAGTCACAAACCACCAACCTGTGCCGAAGTCCACCGTGGCATACAACCCATCCAATGTGCCACATGTCATCTCCTTGTCTGTGTTTCCGTCAGTGGTGAAGAGAACGACGTCCTCGCCCAGAAAGAAGCGGAACAGCTTCCGCAGGTGACGCATGTAGTTGTAGTCACAGGCAAAGTAGCTTCCATATTCATTCTCAATCTGTCATTAAAGTTGATTCATTAGGGCCTGTCGTCCTGCGCTAAACATTACCAGTCCTTACTAAGCCGTTTTACCTGGACAGTGATGATGTTACCACCATTGATGTAGAGCCAAGGTTTAATTTTGGGGAGGAGAATAGCAAGCCAGCTGCTGACTGCCTCCAAATAATCTGGTACAGTGAAAAGCAAATTATTAATGTATAAATATATTCTTAAAAACAACATAAAGGTGCCTGATTACCTGTGTCTGCTGAGCGAAGAATGATGTTTGGTTTTTGAAGAAGCCATGCTGGTAATCCACCCTGGAACATAAATTCAGCACAGACATTTGGTTTTTGCAAATGATTGCTGAATCACAACTGATCTCCTGATGGCAGCTGACTCTGGGCTGGTAACCATATCCCCCCTTCTTGATCTGAGCTCTGTAGTTAATACGATGTGTCATAAAATTCTCCTAAAGAAATTTGACTGAATTGGTATTAGCTCGTCACACCTGGTTTAAACCTTATCTCTCAAATAGTACTTATTATGTTCTGTTAAAATATTTCCGATCACATTCTTCACCTGTTGTCGGTGGAGTTCCCCAGGGCTCTGTTCCAGGGCCCCTTCTCTTTATTCTCTATCTTCTACCTCTTGCTCACATTATTAGGAAATATGGTACACATCTGCATGTTTATACCTGATGGTTATCCTGAGCTATCTTCCTTATTTTACCTCTGTCTTCTTCTCCCCTTGTTGGATGGAGTAAGGGGGAGTCAGGTTTAGCCTAAACCAGCTCAGTTATGGTTGAGGTGCAAACACACCCTCCATTTCTGCTACCTGTATTACCCCCTCTCTTTTCCAATAGTTATGGTCAATCTGACAGAGAGAGATATCCCAATCGTTGTGGTTTTTAGTATAACAATGGCCATCAGTGGGCTCTAGATGGACAAACTGTCTACTTTTAAGGCTAGGTTTAAAACTTTCCTTTTTGATAAAGCTTATAGTTAGAGTGGCTTAGGTTATCCTGAGCTATCTCTGTAGTTATGCTGCTATAGGCTTTGGCTGCTGGAGGACATAATGACCACTTTCACCCTCTTCGCTACTTTCTCACGCTACTCTTCAATTTTGCATTATTTGCTGTTATTTCAGCTTTTAACTTTGTTCTCTCTCTTTTCTC